>JAQOTA010000002.1:0-387299 GCA_029532415.1 Marasmius tenuissimus
GGAGCCCGGTTCCAGATGCCGATATGCAGATGGACTGCGAGCAGTGATGAAGTGTCTCTTGAGCATCATCAGGCCAGTCGTGGCAACTGCAGTTCGTGCTGTGACCAAGCATAGGCGTACCGACGACAATGTCCCTCCCTCCCGACAGATCTGGAAAGAACAAGCAATGGAAATGGATGACAATCGGCATATTCACGATGGAGAGATTGCCGATTATTTGGGTTCAGATATGGGAGGTATGGCGCTGAGTTTGAGATGTCGAGGAAAATTTCGACAAGGATCTCGGTTGGCAGGCGGGAGATGGGCGAGTATATTTTGTGGTACTCAGCTTCATGATAATGGCATGGTCAGAGTGGAGAACTCGATATAGATGGACACATACCTAAGGAGCTCTCACAAAAATGATGCCCGAGGGCTAAATCGATCATCCGTTCCACTATCCTGTATAGGACGATCATGACACAGAAATCTCTCTACGGATTGAGGATATGCGTGGTGAATACGGATGCGCCTGGATGTTGGGTACTGATGAATCCCAGGCTGCAAGCTTGTCGTCTGCTGGGTACATTCGGCAAGTTCGTGAGTCTTTGAACAACAGAATGAAGCGATGAGATGATCTGTCGATCGTAAACTCGAAGCTGACTCTCTGAACGAGACCTTTCAGCTGCAGCTGGGGAATGAAGTGACTGATGGATTCACGTGGAAGGTCGGCAACACCCGAGCATCCTCACTCCCAATGCTCTTTCAACGCGTACCGCCGAGGCAGAGAGGAAATTCAGCTCGGACATGACAGAGAGAATGCTGCGGCAATAGTAGAATTGAAGAACAGGCCCGCACAAAGAATTTGTTTGCCGTTCTCTCAGAGTTTGTGCATAGACCATATGTGTGCGGTATGGAAGAGCTAGTATCAAGGTTGTTGCGATGGTCTGTCGCAAACGACGGACGGGCGAGACATGCAAGCAAGATAAGTTAGAATGATCGGTACTAGATGAGTGAGGAGATACATATTATAAAATCTCGCTGTGAAGAATTTATGAAGAATGCCATAACTTCAACCTGTAACGGACGCGGGAAGTCACATAAACGTGCACTATGACGGACGATCCTCGGACAACGCTACGGAAGGAAGCCACCATCAGCCATGGCTTCAGCCAAAGGTAGCTAATTATTGATGAGGCTGAGATAAATCGGTAAGTTGGCTAGTTACTTCCAACATGAAAGGCAAGTTATGATGATTGACGTTGCTATAAGTAGTGGTGTTACGGGAGTGACAAGGATACTCTATTACCCCATAACGGGTTACAAGAAGACGAACCAGCTCTACGCAAGACTATCCTCGCCAGTGTGAGCCACGCAGCTCCGGAAATACCTCATAGATTCCCGGGAGGGTGACCTTAGTGGGACAAGCTGAACGATCGGCGTCGAATAGTCGCGCTTGGGCATACGGTGAACCTGGGCTGAGCCTGCCCAAGCGGCTGGATTCGGGGAGCGCATTAGAGTCAATTGGGTAGGCATGAGCGATAAGATTCGTGTCGTGCCGGGTACTCGAGCTGACGGTTCTGTGTACAATTGACCGAGGCAAATATAACTGAGATCTGGATAGACCTAATATATCGCCACCCTCAGAGCGGTTGTGAGCGGTGGGGTGCACTTCGAAGGATATGACCTACATCAAGGTTGAATGATAACACAGTGAACAAAGAGAATGGACATACAAGTTCAAGTTTGCATCTGGCGACACAACCGGGGACATAAAACTTGACGAGGTTGATCGACCAACGTTGTGTGAATCCGACTTCAACTTCTTATAGGCACCCTTTTGTGTGAACGCGCCCGAATTCGCTCCAGTAGAATGGCTTTCGGCACTAGCTTGGTGAGTTTCAAAATGCTGTCTAATCACGAATCAGGGAAAATGAAAAAGCTGGGTTCGATGCTACTCACAATGCAGCTTGGAGCTGGGCCCTAAAGGAGATACAAGTTGGACAATCGGATTGTGGACATGCATCTATGCGACACAAGAGGCATTCGGGGTGAATGCAACCTTCTGGTCTATCGTGAAAAGGTCATATTAGATAGATCGCGAAGACTAAAGTACTGTTGAGAACAAACCTGTCGTACAAGACCCTACCCTGAGTAAAGTCGAAGCAACTAGAGCAACTCGCAAGTGAAAGCCTGTTGATTCGGCAAAGGATACAATTTGAAGTCGAGTGTAGGCAACGCGAATACAATGGGCTGAGAGGCGACTACAAGTCAAGAAGACAGAACATTCCACGTACAACTTTCACTTACTATGGATTTGAGTGGACGTTTTTGCGACGGAGGATCCTGTCTGAGCGGTTCATATTCAGTGGAGGCTGGCAATATCGTGATAATCGTTACTCACGAAACGCGTTTGGGTCGTTCATTTACTCGTAAACCTGGGTGTACGTGCATCCGCCACTTGTGTTTAATCAGATCTGCTCGCTCTGCAATAGTCTTGTTGCAAATGTCACATTTTGCAGGTTGTCGACAGGGAGGCTTTGGATTGGGAGGCTTTGGATTGGGGGGCATTGCGTCCGTAACAAGAGCGTTCGAAATAATGGAGAGTCAAGAATGTGTGGGAAACTTGCCATCCTCTTACACCGAATGTACATGTCAACTTCAATGTCACCGGCGGGATACACATCCAGAGACCCTCGGCTCACACCTTCAAATCAAGATAAGTACAACGGGAACACAGATATGGATGGCGTAGTCTTACCTACGACCATGACCGGCAGGAATAGGAATGACAGAGATTGGTATCACCATGGCTCAAGTGAGTTGCAGTGTGCATCTACTATCGGAAGTGCTTATCAATAGATGCCAAAAGCTAGAGAATGAAGAAAGCACGGAAGTTCGCTACATCATCAGCAAACCCAACCGAAAGCCGCGCGACTCGCGAGGACTGCATGCTGCGACGACCACGGCGGCCCCAACAATCGAATTGATCACGTTACGATGCCTGCTTGGCTGGAAGCTCTTGTGGCACTGAGACCTGACAAGTCGGCGAAAAGAGAAGTCGAGACACGAGAAAGTCAGACACGGTCAGAAAGACAAGCCTGACAACTTACGTATCATAGATGCGCATGCCCGTATAGCATCGGTTTCCAGTGCCTGCTTAACCTTTACTCGATAGACTGGACGTACGAAGCCTAACACTGACTCTGAGAACTCACCTGGTTGACGCCGTTCTGCTCTGGTCGGAGGGCGCCATCAGGGCGACCTACGCGTTTGTGGAGCCGTAACATCGCAGATCGGCGTCAGCCAACAGGGTGTATTCTGACTATGCTGCACTACAGGAAGTATCACGGCCTTACTAAACTGGTGAGTCGTTATGATCCTGCAAAGGACAATTCAGGACGGCTCGATTCAAAGGAAATGCAGGACATACCGTATCGCTGTGTAACCCCTTCAAAGATATCAACATGCAGGACCGTAGCTCCCAATCTCGACTCAGGCATAGCCCCTGGTCTGATTCGAGGCCACCGTTCGCCTCAATCCAGAGACACCGTGCCGATGGAATACTCGACAGAAGTCATGGACTCTTCTTCGAGAGCGATCAGGTCAGCTCGACGCTCCTGCCTTGCTGGCTACCGACCTACTCAGGTTGGGCGTGAAGCCAAGCTTTGAAAGATCCGAGAAAAGTTGAAGGAGTAGGCGGTTGGGAGCAGTGGTCGGATATGCGAGGGACGTAGAAGATAAGGCAAGAGAATGTGTCCTCGGAGCTTCATTGGATGTGCTTTCGATCAGCAAGACTCTAAATGGAAAAGGAATTCCAGTACCGGTATACTAGATGCCAAAATCGAGCTGGTTTCTGACGAGTTTAACGACGAGCCTTAGACGGTATCGACAGCCTCCCGTAACACAACAACGACTGACCCGATGTAAGCCTCCAACTCCACTCCTTGTTGCGAGTAACGAATTCGCGCCCTCCAACTTCTGCTTGTCTTGCCCTCCGTTGCCAATCTTCTAGCTCTTGACGGCACCTCCAATCAAAGTCTTCGTTCCTTTGACATTGCCCAGTAGAATTGCTCGGGTGCGTCTAATTCTCTCCCCTCAACCATGCCTCTCGCCTGCTCCCGCACTTCCGCCCCGTGGAGACGTCCCTCGAAACATCCCTCAAGTGTGCCTTGAGTCCGTCCGGCGTCTCCTCAAAGTACGACTCTGGATTGATTCGAGCATCGTTGTGTATATTGCCCTAGACTGCTACTGGGCAGATTTGAGCTCGAGCTGGACCGCGTTCGTGATTGTGTGTAAGGCATGCGACATCGAGAGTGACAAGACGTGTATGAGGAGCGTAAAGAGGGTGAGAAGGGTCGATGTGAGGGTTCGCTCATCCGTCTCTTCTGATTTCCTCCCCAGCCCTTCTTATCCTTGATCATCAACGGTCGGATAACTTCCTCCACCTCTTTGGGACTGCAATCAACTTCCCTATAGTCCGCGGTGCCATCCGACTGCAGCGTTGGAATGTATAGTCTGGAGGGGATGTCTATCGTTGAAGGCTATCTTCTGGGTTGTACCAAGCTGTTCCTATGCTCTGAGGTCCTCAAAATCGCCACCTGGTAAGGGTTATCATTGATTAACCTTTGTAATTTTTCATTGGTGATAGGAATACTGACAGTGACAGGCATAAAATTCATTTGTGGTCGAGATCTCGTGAAAGAATGGAGACGAAGAGTTGTTGAAGGACCTGGACCATGGGAGACCTTCTGAGGAAGACTCGGCGAATGCGTCACTCGCCATCAACATCTTCAACGTTCCATATCCAAACATTCAGTATCATACTATTGGCCAGAAGACCAGCGACATAACATCGACTCTCAAGACATTTCCGGAACTAGCGCAGACATTCTTACAGTACTCTCTGGTGTCGTAGTTTTTTCCACAAGTTCTGAGCCAAATTTTTCTCGGGGTGCGCCGGCAAAAGTCTCCGTTCACTATGGTCAGAGTCTCCGGCGTCCGCGACATCGCGATCGTCCGTCCATGTGTCCATCTGTGTCCATGTCATCCGTGAGGCCTTGAGGCCTGATACGCTGTTGCATAGTCAGTATTGGTCCGAATCTGCTTTCAACCCCTCATGAGACAACTCCTCGATCGAGTGGCTCTATATGTTGAGCCAGCCGGAACGGCTCCAATAGTCCTGAACCTCGCAATAACTACCACAATATTCTTAAAGGTCTTATAGCCCGCACTGCTTCAGACGTCTCGCTGGTCATCCCTCCGCAGGCTTTGCCACTTGGTCACCACCTCTTTATGATCAGTACGTGGAGTACAGGGAGAGACACCGTCAAAACGACCCATCTTTACGGTTCAATCTCAACGATAGCGTCTGGTCGCGTAATTCTCAACTTTGGCCCGAAGACGGTCACGGTTCAACGTTCAACACGTTGGCCACCTTAACTATATTTAAGGTTAGTGCGCCGTTGGGATCCTTCGATTCTCGAAAATGCGGGACTCGAACACTCCAATTAGTCAGTCCGAGACTCACTACACTGGGGCTCTTTAGATGGGTAGATGATGGATCTAAACCTCGTTCGAAAATTTCAGAGGACGAGAGGAAGGAAGCGCAGAAGATAGAGAGACAGAAGACGAAGGACGGGCCGGATATATATAGCAAACTCGGCGACATGAAACGTATGTACCAGCGTGAATAATGCCATATATATTCCTCTCTTTCTCATACATAACGCTTACGTTTTGGCCTATGCTCATGCTCAGAATCCAACTCTCCAGAATCCAACCTCCAGACACGGCCTCCAGCTGATCAGCCTGTCG
The DNA here is from genome assembly GCA_029532415.1 of Marasmius tenuissimus. NCBI lineage: Eukaryota > Fungi > Basidiomycota > Agaricomycetes > Agaricales > Marasmiaceae > Marasmius > Marasmius tenuissimus. The sequence goes on from JAQOTA010000002.1 coordinate 5,797, forward strand.
TATCTTCGAGTGTGACACCATACCGAATGGCGGGCGTTTCTGAGATATATTACGTGAGAGCTCTGCACAGGACCAGTAAGTTTCTTTGCTCACGCGATCATATGGCAGGATGTGCATAACGCATTGCCCCAGAATATCCATCTCTGTTGCTACACATGGACAGACGATGTTCTTCACCTCCGTGACGTAGAGGGGTTCCTCGAGGGCCCGGCTAGTCAGATGACCCATATCCAGTTCTCGATACACATCTTGTTCCAGTGATATCGAGGTGTTGAATAAGCGATATGTTACGCGTAGGTTGTGATTCCTGTCCCGGAAGATATGGATAATCAGCGCAGCGCGGACTTGTGAACTTGAAAACAGAGTCGTGGACGAGTCCGAAGGTGAGTGATGATGAAGCATAACATAGGATCCAGGTACGGTTGTGCGGTTTCCTCCAGATGCAACATACTCCACGCTGTCCAGTACAACCGTCGGAAATAGACTCCATTCCGCTTCCAACGAGTGCTCCTCCAGCCCGAAGAGCTCTGCCACATTTGCCAAAGCCTCACTTCCCAAAAGAATTCTCCTTCCTCTTACCCCATCTCCCACGGATAGATCTTCGTGCATCATGGCGGAGGATAGACTCTTTTTCGCGTTGTGTCTTTCATGCTGCCGGATGACTTCCTCTGCTGAGTCCCTTGTCGCTGTATCGGAAGCTAAAATTCCCGCTAGCATCGCCGCTTCAGAATAGTGGTTTAAGAAGGTCGCCTCCATCTCTCCTACATATTTCCGACCGAGTCAGTGTAAGCTTCCTCAACCGACAGTGAAATGTACCTATTTTCCCATTAGTATTGATGTCTTGTAAGAGACCATTGACTCGTTCAAAGGCAGACGTCTGGTAGGCATGAGCAGGGCCCATTGAGGCGAGACACTCCCCAAAATGGCCAGCCATGTGCTGAATAGGTTTGTTTTGCAACGCCCGATACAGGCTGCTGGATTGCGAGTAGTACTTGAAGAGATAGGTCTCGTAGGATTTGACATGCTCTTTCGAAGTCCTTCGATTGTTGGCCATTACAACGGCCTTGACCAAGTCGATGTAGTTTTCGAGCAATTCTTTCATCCGGCGTTGCTTTTTTGCTCCACGCAGCGCAACCAAGTCAGGATTCAAGTTTCCTGTCGGCGGTCGGACGGAGGGGGGGTATCCCCATAGTCGTATAAGCGTAATAGGGAGATGCACCACCCCGAGCACATACCATTGCTCCCCGGATAGTTTTCCTCGCGCTGCTGTGCCCCAATCGAGGGGGGCTGGCTTGACACCCTTGGGTAGTATTGAGACCTTGATGTCGTTGCGTATCTCTTCCATTACCGACGTTCCAAGTACATGGTCCTTTTGTGCAATCTCGAAGTTGTCGAGCATCTGAGGGTAGGTTAGCGGGTGGCTGCAACCCAGAAGTGGTCTGGCGTACATGTCGATGGAGTCTCTCTGCGACGTTCTTATTGAAGCCTGTGGATGATACGCGATGATCTTTTGCCAGTCGGTTGAGTTCTTTACGTGTCATCTTCAGCAATCCTTTGAGTGTGATCGCCCCCCTCCGGAACTTGAACAAATGGAGCTGGTAAAGTCTTTCTTCTTTTCGTTCTTTGTCCACGGCGGCTTGGGGCGTGGCCGTTGTTACTGAAGATCCCGAAGCGGCAGATGTCTGTGACAGGGCCGACTCAGAAGCAGTACCCTCGGTGTTCGTCCCGGAATAGTCGTGCTCCATGCCACCGAGCACAAGATCAACGTCGTTGTCGCGTTTCTAGTTGGGTGTTTGGTGAGAAATTAGACTGAAGCAGGCCAGCTCGCTTACATGTTCTGCTATGATTGCTGACAGTTTCGATTTTCTCCCCGCAAAGGGCAAGTTGTTATCGAAGCAAATTGCTTTCAATACTTTGGTCTTGAACCCCTCGAGGAAGGATATGAAAGCCTTGTACTCAGTGACTGCGTCTTCGCCTACTTTCGAGTGATCGTAAGGGCGCGAGTTGATGCCAGCGAGCGCGATAAGAAGATCGTCTCGTGGTGGACGCTGGATATCAAGTACGGGCCAGCTTCCATCCCCACCCTCTACACTCACATCAACTTTGAAGATCCTGCGAATATGCTCCTGTAGAAGTCCCAGCTTCAAGAAATGCAAGGCATCCGGGACGGTGCATCGAGTAGGATCCCAGTATGGTAGACTGTTAAGGGCAGACCACCTGACACCATGATTCTTCACGATATCATTGCGGGCATGCACGATGTCGCGTTCAACCAAGACCTTGCGTGGTTCTTCATCGTCTCCCAATCTCTTTTGACCCACGTCGTACGATCGAAATTATGTAGTTCCTGATAGGTGAGGTTGCAAAATGTGCAAAAGTGTGTAGAGGTACTGCTAGAGTATCCGGACACCTGCCTCGCGGCAAGCATATCACAGATAACCAATGCTAAAGCAGCAAGGATCCTCCTTCCCTTTGGATAGAGCGAGGTTCTGGTGAATAAAACACCGTCCCAAAACTCCAATAGATCGTCAACTAGAAGTTCAAGTGACCGGTTGATCTGGTGTGTAGAAGGGTGGCCGGGGATAACGCCAACGAGATAGATGTTCTCGGGCTTGTATCGTAGATGAGGAGGAAGGTTGTATAAGACCATGTATATGGCCGTCGATGTGACAATCTGGAGTTGAATCATGAGCCTCCACCACCGCAGGGTAGCAGTGAATGCACGAACCTGCTTAGCCTGTTTTGAACCGTACTGGTTAAATCCATCCACACCCAACCCAAACAGTAGCCTCAGCTCCCCTGCATCCCCCCCTGCCATGAATCCTTCTCCGTCCTTTCCCTTAAAATCCCAAAAGAACGGAGAGTCCCATATGTCATCCATTTCGTCTTTGTTGGCGTGATGTTTGTAGTCTTCCAGAACATCTTCAATCTCAGGCCGAGCGGTGATGCTCGCTACCCAATCGTGCAGGGATCTGTGAAAGTACTTCAACTCGGGGACCATTACCCGACGTCCATCTTTCAGTTCCTTTTCTCTACCCAACTCGTGACCGCACAACGAACCCGGTATATCCTCCACGTCGCATGTCCGAGGAAATGCGTATCCCCCTCCTTCGACACGATGGCCCCCAGTGTCTCCAGTTCCATCTGACTGAGTACGGTGACTCGCAGGCTGCAGAAGACGATGTAAGGAAAAGCACGTTGTACAGCAGGCAAAGGCTTTTGTTTTGGGTGATAGTCGATAATCGGAAATTAGGGTGGAGAGTGTCTTTGGGACCAACGAGTCTGTAGTTGAAACGCCGTCTGGTAACGGGGAGGAATTGAAAGCTTCGATTAGAAGACGGTGCGCTCCTTGGCTACTCTTGTAGAAATAGTGATTAATGAGAAGGGCGATAGCTTGCTTTTGGGCCTGTCCTGAGCGTCTGCGGTAGTCAAAGAAGTACAAATCTGTGGAGGGGATGAATCCGCTTTCCCGCAAGATGATCAGGGAGCATCTGACCTGTGTCGTACGCGCTCTCCTTGCGATTCCTCTCTTCTTCTTTGTAGCGTATCAACGACCCGCCCAGCCTGTCAAGCTCGCTGCGAAAACCCCGTAGGCGATCGATAGCATTTGATGCACCAGTCCGCAAATCATTGTCGAGGGTAAACTGGGCCATTGAACAGGCGTCTTGCGCGGCTCGGAAAATGGCGTTGACCGGGGACGCAATGTCGAATTCGAGAGTGTTGGTGGATGTGTTTCGGATATAAGCTAGAGGAGAATGCAGCGCCTGTTTAGTCTTCTGTTTCGCGGCGGCGAGGAGATTTTCGATGTGCACGATATCATCCCGGGAGGGAGGTGGACCGGGAGGTGGTCTAGGGGTTGGTAAAGGTTTCGCTGACTGTTTGAGGTATTGCACAGTCTTATGGCTGGTCCTGGTATTCTTGGGCACCATGGATCCTTTGACTACCAGGCCATGGGCATCCACAGTTGTGTAGATGGAGCACACATCGCATGTGCATAGGTAGAGTTTGGGAGGGGCTCGCTGAGTTCCTGTGACCCGGGGAGGCATGGTGGGTTGACTGACGCAAATCCGGCGCAGACGCCAGACACAAGGGAAACGAAACGGGGCTGACAAGAAAGGAGCGCCTCAACAGACGTGGTGGAACCGTATGTACTTATACCCAGGATTGATCAGATATACAAGAGATCGATGATCAATGACCGGCCGGTGCGGAACCAGTTGGAAGAATTTAGGTCTTTCAGTGGGATTGAAGGAAAGGATGTATATTCAAGTTTCGCCCGACGCGATTTGCCAGACGCTCACGATCTGGCAGATATATTACTAGTACAATAGTGGGAAGAAGGCCAAGCTGCCTTGGCAAAAAATCATTGTGATCACCGAATCCAAGAATCTGAGATGATCTCCTATTCAAGGATATCACGCTGCATCTTGAGCTTCCGTGTTCCTTTCTATCGTGCACCTCTGGTGATATCAATCGACCGATTTCCTTCTTCCCCGTACCACAGTAAGAAAACCACGAGGCAGAGCCTGAGGGGTATCCCGAAGATTGCCATTATGGTGCATCGAGCTCAGGAAAAAGAGTCCGAGCGTTCAAAGCGACCTCTGAACAAGATATATAGATGGCAGCTGCATCGACAACGGCGCGTAAGGCATTCCGATGATTACCGTGCTTGAACGGCGGTCATCGTGGAAGGAAAGGATGCCCAGAGCAAGCTCTGAGCAAACTTAATACGCGATATCCACATCGAGCTCGGGAAAAAGAGTCAGAGCGTTTAAAGCATACTCTGAACAAAAGGCGGTCTCGAAGGCAGAGATCTAGAAGAGATAGTGGGCTCAAAGCAACCTCTGAGCGAGATATATAGATGGCAGCTGCATCGACAACGGCGTGTAAGGCATCCCGATGATTACCGTGCTTAAACGGCGGTCATCGTGGAAGGGAAGGATTCCCAGAGCAAGCTCGGAGAAGAGAATCACAGCGTTCAAAGCAGACTCTGAACAAAAGAAGAGTTGGAGGTTGTCTCGAGTGCAGAGAGAGCTCAAAGCGGCCTCTGAGCGAGATATATAGATGGCAGCTGCATCGAAAACGGCGTGTAAGGCATCCCGATGATTACCGTGCTTGAACGGCGGTCATCGTGGAGGGAAAGAATGCCCAGAGCAGGCTCTGAGCATACTCAACATGCGAGAGTCCCACTGAGCTCAGAGAAAAGAGTCAGAGCGTTCAAAGCAGACTCTGAACAAACGGAGAAGTGCAGACGGTTTCGAAGGCAGAGAAGAGATAGTGGGCTCAAAGCGACCTCTGAGCGAGATATATGGATAGCAGCTGCATCAAAAGCGGCGTGTAAGGCATCCCGATGATTACCGTGCCTAAACGGCGGTCATCGTAGAGGGAAAGAATGCCCAGAGCAAGCTCTAAGCAAACTCAACACGCGAGATCCACATCGAGCTCGGCAAAACTAGTTGGCTGCATCGAGAACGGCGGGTGAGATATCCCAATGATTACCGTGCTTAAACGGCGGTCATCGTGGAAGAGGAAAGACGAGAAAGAGTTCAAGTTCAAAGCAGACTCTGAACGGTGCAAGGGACTGGGTGATGGTGGTACGGACGAGACCCTGATGACTCGCAATCGGTCCCACGCGTCTGGTTCTGCTGACATCATTCTTCACAGCTTCTTCACACATTCTTTACAGCGCTCCCAAATCCGGTCAAGCCTTCGCTTGCCGGATTGACCCCTCAAGCTTCTCACTTCCTCCCATCATCCGCGTCTGCTGTATTAGTGCAGGCAAATTTCTTCTTTACTCGCATTTCATCCCGTGATTATCGATAAGACAACATCTAGGTTACGCATGCACGCTGGTACCATGTGTTCGCTCTTTGACGTCCAGCTTTAACTTAGCTTCGAGGATGTTCAGAATCATAACGACACCCAATTTCATCCACGCCGCTCGGGACATGATCAATCTATTGGACGCCGCCATGATTACCGAAACTGTCGAGGACACGCTGGACTCCATGGTTCTCATACTTTCCACAGAGTGAGTTGATTTTTGGGGATGATTGTTGTCGACTCATCAGATTGTTTCAGAAGCCCAGAATTCAATCACTCATCGAACATATTGCAGGCAGGAGGCGAAAACCTGAGAACTGAGGATATAAGACACAAAGTTCTCAAAACTTGTACTGTGGTGCAAGTCTTGCTCAGCAAGTGGTCGGGTTGCAAACGCGACTTGGAGGCATGTCACACACAATGTGAACGATTTCTCCGCTTGCCTTCCCCAGACTCTTATGCACTCGAAAGTGCAATTGAACCAATATTGCACATGCTGATGCTGATTCTGGTTCTTGGCTATCTCGAGGGCTTCAAAAACGGCGACACCACACCCCCGCTTCTCGACCAACTCGGGGATCTAGGCATCCAACAGTTGTCCAGGAACGAGGCATTTTTGCTCCTGACGGAGGAAGTGGAGGTACTCGTCTCATTTTGTCATAACCAATGTCCTCACCTAACTGAGGTCTTTTTTTCCAAGAAGCTAGTCGCGCAGGGGCTACATTCCGAGGACAAAGAAGACTCATACAGCCTGTGAGTCTGTAAACCCTGCTTCGACTTTGATACACCTCCAATGGCTTACTCACGGTATTTGGCTAGGATAGTCTTGTATCGTTGCTTGGCTGAACATTCGAGATTTTCTACTCAATTGAGCCGAGGTGGTATCAGCGATAGCGGTGATAACGAAAGGTATTCAACCAAGCGGTCTTCATAATTTCATCTCAGCGTTCACAGTAGACTGTACCACCGCAAATCGTAGGTACCAAGGGCGCAGGAGTGTTCACGAGGAATCGATTTCCCCCGACCCCGAAAACCAGGTACAAGATTTAACGGATCGTCTCGAGAGGTTGCAGGATGAATTGTACCAAGCAAGGCAAGACCACGAATACAAAGCAGGGGCTCTGGAGGATGAGCTTCAAAACTCGTACGAAAGGGTTCAGAAGTCAGAGCAGGAAGTAGACAATCTTACGACGAAAGTTCGACAGATAAATCACCAGCGACGGTGCGTAAGTTCGCCTATGAAAGCGTGATCTGCACTGACAATCCAACAGCGACGCCATAGCAGCTCGTGACTCTCAGATCTCTTTTTTGGAAGCGCAACTCAACGAAGAGAAGACGCTACTTGCAGCCAAGACAGCACTCATCAAAGATAATGAACTGTTACTTCACGAAAAGGACGCGCTTCAAAAGAAGCTGAAGGTGTGCAAGCCATTCTGGAAGGGCTGGTTGAATTCAAGGTCTGAGATGTACAACGCAGGACGAAAATGAAGGACTTGAGTACAAGCTTCGCCAACTTCAAGATGCACGAGACGTACTCAAACAGAAAGTAGTCCTTATCGAGAAAAATTGCTCGCAGCAAATCTCCTCTATCGCAGCAGAGATTGACTTAGTCCGGAGCGAGCTCGAACAAGCAAACGATACTATTGAGGTTTACGAACGGGAACTAGCTGATCGCGACCAATCCATCCGAGAACTGCGGGGAAAAGCTTTGACCAGGCAGCCCTTGCTGTGAGTTGATTCACGTCCATCATGACCACGCCAACACGTAGCTCACGTCTTTGGACTACCCAGTCCCCAGGGAGACATCCCCGATCCTTTGGCTCCAAAAGATCTCCTGAGCGAGCTCCAGAACGTGGATTTTGATTTCACAAGACTACCGGAAGACCTGGAGTTGGGAGAACGAGGCACCCATTGTTCATCGAGGGTTCTGTCTCCTGCGTTGGCTACTGAAACGCAATTTTATCACCCACCCAAGGTTTGTAGCCCTTTCAGCATAAAACATCTCGGAATTAACTCCATCGTACACATAACAGTCGGCCATGAACACGCCGAACCTTCAATCACGATTCCATGCTATCCAAGAGGGTTATGTACACAAGCGACACGAGCATAGCGGCTTCCAAAGCCCTTCGTGCAGTGCACTTGGTGAGGTATGAATGTGATTCTCGGTAATCCGATATATCTACCGATTATTAACTAAGTTCCTTTAGGCCACTGATCATTCAATACCAAACACAGCTAGTCCAAGGAATTTTTCTCGTCGACTCTATCTTTCAGGCTTTCAGATCCCCGAATGCGAAGCTTTGGACACATCGACGAAACCTATCAGGAGGACGAACGCATGTGTAATTTGCTAACCGGTTCCGTATGTAGCGATCATGTATACGGTGTTTCGCAATTCCAAGCTACCAGCGTGTCTACCTATTGTCCACGTCAATCATCCCGAACGAATAATTGCTTCACAAATATAGAGCAAACCAGGGCCTGGAAAGAAGGCAGTTAATACTTGCGTCATTGTCAGTATGATGGAGCCCTACACATAGGATTCCCCCTCCGGCAGCACCAACCCCGATGTGCAGCGTGATATCCAGCTTGATATCTAGGAAATTCAAAGTTAGACAACGTCCGGATTCGGGAAAAAGGAGCTCGACCTTGAAGGGCAAGCCCAATGATCCCGACCAGAAGCAGCGTCATTCCGGCCAGCTTCAAACCGATGTGAAGTGTTGCAAACTCGGAGCCTACCCGGACCTCCAATTTGGAATTCGAGAGCGTAATGGACAGGACTCCACCGCGTTGGCCATGGATTATCCCGACGGATTCCTCCTCTCCCCCAACATCACCTATCGCTGGTTCAGAATCTGTGTCGAGCTCATCAACCTCCTCTTCATCGCCCCAGGCCGTGTCCATGTCCGAAAGAGAGGTATCGTCGTGGTAAGTAGGGTATGGCATGAGCAACCTGACCTTGGAAAATCGTGCGACTAGACTTAAATATTCTCGCATGTGCCACTGGCCTTTGAGTATGCAATGTCATTTACTTCATTGAAAGGGAGAAAGGGACCACAATGAGATTGACTGTGAAAGACCATTCAAAACTCGAGGCTTTGAGTACTATTGTTGTAATCGATCTATTATACAATTCTCCAAGAACCCCATTGTTGCCCTTTGTGAGGCGCCTTCATTTTTTGTGACCCTAATTTACCCCATGAGCCGTACGCATCTCTGACCTTCTCTCTGAACGTGACCGTGTCCCACCACGCCTTTCTGTAAATGTCGGTCCATCTCGTCATGATTACGCGCCATCTGCCCCGGATCCCGTACAAAGAGCTGCACGCCTCCCAATCCTGTCAGCCACATCGTCAAACTTGATCATAGCACTCCGTTCATCGATTCGCCCATATCTGAGATCGCTGGAGATGTCCTCCAACTCACGCTTCAGGACCCTGAGGGATAGCTCGGGCGGTATGGGTTGACGTGAGTGGGGAGGTTGTGGCGGGTTGGGAGTTCTGGCGATGTCCTGAGTTTGCCTAATGCTCCGGTGGGGAGGCACAGGCACGGTGTTTTCAGGTCTGTTGGTAGACGCACTGATATTTGCGTTTATTTCGGGTGTAGATGCTTTTGGAAACGCTGGGGGTGGACAGAGAAGATTCGCATCCGATGTGGCCTCTGGCGGTGGCGTTGGCGCTGGTGAAGTCTCCATGAGATCGGGCAAGGCGAAATCATCAGCTAGAGGTTGCAGTGAGGTACTGGTACTGGTCATCATGTCGGGTAGACCGTGTATCATCATAGCTGTGTGACAACGTTACAACGACGTGCAGGTAGAAGTACCTCCAAAGACACACCTGGCAGACCAAGCCCAGCTTTGCTTGTCGCGATATCGTGGTGACTGTTTGTGATGGGTGAAGATTTCAGGTCCTGTACCTTCGAGACGAATGAGAATGGCGTAGGTCACTGAGCTTAAATCACCTCACATCGGCGCGAGCGGGCTTGTAAATCCCACGTCTTCCCCTCCTGTTGGTCTTGTTCAAGACTACTTCGACCTGGTTACAGAGGAAATTGGTGAGTTAACGGGACCAGCTTGGGACGGCAGATAGGAAGCCACACCTTAGCTTTTTTCGTGGCTGGTGCATCAGAAGTTGAACTCGAGGGTGATACTCCATCGTCAGTGACCGCACGCCCACGCTTTCCGTGTCCTACCTCACTCCCGTTGACAGTCGTCACATTCAACTGAGGTTCATCGTCGGAGTCTAGTTCGTCTACTTCCTCGGTCTCTTGGTTTTCAGCTTCCCCCACACGGCGTCCCATTTCCTTTCGCCTATACGTCCCCTTTCTCCCCTTGTCCTCGATATGATCCTTCATCAACTCCTCCCAAAGGGTCTCGTTCAAACCCATCTTCTTCATGATAGACTCTTTTCGGAAGTCGTCAAGCCTGCTATATTTCCTTTCGCGTGTTTTGTTGCACTGTTCACAGACGAGTTTGCGACCTAGAATCTCGCTTCTGCATGGTAAGTCGCGAGTGCTGCAGCGTTCACACCTCTAAAGACCATAGGTAAATGTTGATGAGGATTCGGGAATCAACTAATGGGGCATTACCTTGTTCTTGTTCCTCTTCTTCCACTCGGATGCATTGAGCTCCGCATGAGGATTTTTGAAGAGGCGAGAAAACTGTTGTTTGCGAGCCACTTTGTCGACAAGGTCGTTTGGGTCCCTTTCGTCCTCGTCCTCGTCCTCGATTTCGTCTTTGATATCAGGCTTGGCCTCAGGCTCGACCCCCAATTCGAGGAAGGCCCAAAGCTCTCCTGCCCCTTCACCAGTGGTTGGCACTTCATCCGCTGCATTCAGGTTTTTCCGTCTCGAGTTTCGTGTCGCGCAAACCATCTTTTTAGGTTGATGACTGTAGAAGTGTCGATGGGTGGTTGTGTGTGACACGCGTTCGATTACTGATTTCGGAGGGTTCATGAGAATCTTAGTGATCCGTAGTTACCTGAAGTTGGGGTTTCATCAAACGAGGGGCTTGGGAGATATAGGGAACGAGTGGACCCGCAATGCTCGTCCCAAGCAAAGATAGGTATGGGAGGCGAGAATCCCAGGATGCAGATTGTTGAATATGCTCGTCTGAAGCGCCAGCTCGTAGTTGGTTGGGTCTCGGATGTATGTTTGAGTAGAGGATAGCAGGGTCCTTGCGGGCCGCCCGATCAATCTAGTTCTTCGCTGTGTAAATAACTTCATTAGGCGTGGTTGGAGGAATTCGCCTGTATCAATACTGCAGAGGCGGAAGGCGATGGATGCACGGAGACCAACGCGAGTCGATCGCTCTGTGTGTGTGCTGCGAAGAATCTATGAAGAATCTGTAAAGAATAGGTGAGTCAGCTGATCGTCCGGATCGTATGAGGGTCGCATCCCTACCGCCATCACTTCACGTTCAGAGTCTGCTTTGAACATTTCTCTGTCTCCATATCTCTCAGCTACTAGGCATCGGGCTCGGAGAGTTGTTGATGGGAATAGAAGTCATATATTGCTGGAATGATACCCTTTTCAGACTCGGATCGCTACCTGTGAGTGAGCCCGTTCTCCTCGCCGGAATGGGACTCACTGCTCCCTTCATCACTGCTCAGACTTGTTCACTGCATGTTTGAATATCTTGGAGAGACCTGAAAGATCTCCCGAATATCAATGATTCGCTGGCAAAGATTAAGTCTTTGATGCAACTTTACTCGTCGCCCTTCTCTGCAAGGCTGTTGCGAATCTCCAAACGTTCTGCGGCACGGATTCCTAACTCCGGAGGATTTCATGGCATGGACGGAGAAGGATCGCGCCCAGCTGGTCGCTCTCGCAGTCCAAATTGCCTGGACGATGTCGGTTGAATGATGCTCAAATGGAATGAGGAATAATCACAGTTTCCGGTAGCTATCCGTCGAAACATGAACCAAAGGGTCGAATCCTTGTGGTCAGTACTTGGAGATCTAGATGTTCTGATGAGCTCAATCGACTGGAGGGACAAATCTTTAGTGCCGTACCGCAGCAAGTATAGACTATCCGGCGAGATCTTGGCCAGTAAATCATCCAGCAAGGTCTTGCCTCACTAGCCAAGAATCCAAACACTGTGATTGAGCCCGTTGGAAAGAACTTGAGGATCAAGGCCAACATGGGTAAATTTCACCGATATGAAAGAAAGGAGCCGGTGTTAAAGTTGTTTTCGTACAGGGATTTTCATCACCACTACGCCGGTCATTTGCAACACACCGTACGGGACACTTGATTCCACAACCAGAAAGTGGAATAATGGGCTCAGTCGTTCATGTATGTCTTACGAAAGATCGTCGACAACGCGACGACGTACATGGCGAGAGGAGAGCGGGAAGCGGCCCTCGATCATCTTTGATGGGACGTTGACGCGAACGGGTAGAAAACTCGAACAGTTGTGCTCCCCAACATGGACGTTATTGGCCTCAACTCCTCTAGTGCAACCGCTCCTTCGAGCAGTGGTATGCGTATCGCTAACGCCGAACGGGGTTGTCCTCACGCCCATCCAAATAGGAAGATTGCTTATTGTATTCTGCAATGAGACCAACTTCCCCGCCGCCGACAAGTACGGGACACGGCGGGTCATCTCGTTCATCAGATAGCTTGTTGAGCCTGGAGGGTTTTGGCGTTCTTCGGGCATTCCTTGGGTCAAGCTATAACGAATCCAGTTTGCCGGGCCGGCAACCCGCCTACTGATCCTGGTTGGGTGCCTCTCAGCCATCGTTCCTTGCGGCATGCTTCACTTGTTATGGTGGACTATCTCGGAGAGGTTTCAAATAAATCTATGGGACATACAACTGGGCAGCCCACGTACCCAACCCCGCGCCTACGCCGAACCCCTCACGGATGCGATGGCGGGTTTCTATCGGTTTCTATCTCGCTTCGCAAAACAGTTTCATTACAGACGTACGTGTCCACCTCCGAGAGCTTACCAGATGGTTTGAGGCATATATATGGAGCTATAGTCCATTGCAAATGCTGTCCGTTGACGGACTAGTCCGCGTTTGGGCCCATGAGTACGGTAAGCACCGTAACCGCTCAAACGAATGTGTATTCGAATTCTTATCGATTACCTACTCAAAGTTCATTCGAATACATATACGTATAAATGTCGTCAAACAAGTCTTTGAACACCATTTGGAATGACCAAAGAGTCATCGAGCGCGTTCAGAAACCCTCGCAGTCCATTTGGTTGGTAATTTGACTGGAGGGTGATTCGAATGGTGACCATGGTTTAAGACCTTGTTTATTTAAAAGATCGGCGCGCATTCCTAGAGGGCGGTCATCTTGTACTTCCTGATCTCAAAGTCATTATTGAGTTTCCTTCTGGCTGCACATTCCTCCTACCCTCTGCTATACTTCGTCACGGCAACACCTCGATTCGCGAGCACGAAACCCGATACTCCATCACCCAGTACAGTGCCGGTGGAATTTTCAGGTGGCTTGAGTATGACCAGCGAACTGAGGATCAGTACCGACGCCAAGATCCGGTGAGATTCAGGAAGGTAATGGCGGAGCGTGATGGACGTTGGCCCAAGATGCTTGATAAGTTTGTTACTATAGACGATGTTCGTAGGTATCATGGCGTTCAGTAGCTTGTTGGGTCGATAGAACCCCATGATAACTTATAGGCACTCAGTTCATGCATGAAAACATGAATGAGGACATCCATGACTAGTGAGCGACTTAAGATGTGTATGATCAGTCACAGTGATTGCTGCACGCTTGAATTCCCACCTGGCTCGATATGTTCTCAAGTATATATTATATGGTATTCACATCATAGAGATTCTTATTGGAACCACGGCGTGTCTTCAATGTATCAACTTTACACGAGGCACTAATTTATCAAAAATCGGTGACTGACAGAGTCACAATACGTGACACTTTCTTACGTGAACTTTCAACTACAACTCCCATGCAGACCTCCAAATCCAGTGATCCCGGATCCTCTGGAGGCAGCAAGAGGAAGGTGGACTCATCTCTCGACCAAACCTCACAATTCCAACCGACACCCCACTCCTCTTCGCCTCGGAGGCCAGCTAACATCAAAACACCCCCTACGGACCTCGATGACGCTCGTAAGACTCTGCTGAAGCAGTATGGATGCGTCGCCGAGAAGTCGGTCTCGAAATTTCTCGACGATCACGTCCCCCATGTCGCCAACGCTGTTGTTGAACAAGTTATGGTCAAGTTGAAGGAGGAGGTGAAGCTACGGACGAAGGAAACAAGCGAAACGGGAACAAGAAGTCGCAAAACTGGAATGAGGAGTCGCGGAATGAAAGGCCGCGTAACAGGAATGAGAGGTCGCGGAGCAGGAACGAAAGGTCGCGGTCGCGGAGCAGGCACGAGAAGTCGCGGTCGCGGAGCAGGAACGAGAAATTGCGATTTACCCGCTCAGAGTCAGGAGAAATACTTTCCACTCACACCGACAGGACAAGTCTCCGGTTATACCACAGGTTCACCTGCGAGGAAGAAGGTCCCGGAAGTCCAAGCTTTTGGGCCACTTTACGACCTCATAGAAGCCATTCTTGAACTCGCAGCTAAACTCAATGGGTGCTGCTGGGTCACCCATAGCACGAGACAGGATCATCTCTCTGGGGAAAAGCCAAACTCTTCGCGTCCTGACTCCTACCTCCACCTAATACCAAGTATCCTGAAGGTCCTGGGATGGGAACAGCTCCTGTGTACTGGGGAGGTCAAAAAGAAACGCACGAGCAAGACTGAGCTAGATGTGAGTGATTCAAAGCTTAACTTGACGTATCACTGACCATTAATCCTTCATTTTTGAAGAACTGGGCTAAGGTCCTATGGAGCATGCACCATATCATGCGGAACGATCCCTGCCGACTCTTCACGTTTGGTTACTCTATGGAGGACGACCAAGCGAGACTTTGGTATCATGCGCGGTCCGGCGTTTTCGTTTCTGAACCCTTCAATTGGATCAAGGTAAGCCATCGTTGTCCCAACCCGACATATGACCTTTTCTGACTTTGTGGCACAGGACCCAAAGCCCCTTGTCACGTTAATCCTTGCGTTGACACTGGTCAAGTCCGAGCACTTCTCTCCTGTTGCGCACCAGGACCTCCAGGCTCGCGAGGCACCTCTATGCGCATCCCAATCCCAGGATGAAGTTACGCAGGTTGCGGACGAATCAATAACGTTCCTCGACAGTTACCCAACGGCGACTAATGACAGCAACGAGGTTGATCGACTATATGCCAACCACTCTGAATACCTGGAACGAATCGGGATAGACTCCAAGATGAAGAGAGTGGACGTAGCCGGCAACATTCAGTACGAAATCACCGTCGCCGGGACAGTTTTCGTCACTGAGGAGATCCTGTGTGATTTCAAAGCCGACTATGCGACAGGTCGTTGCACCCGCGTTTGGGTGGTCTACATGAAGGGTAACAGTGATGTCAAATTCGTCTTGAAGGATGTTTGGCTGGAAAAGGATGCGGAAGTCGAAGGCGACAAACTCAAACGCCTCAAGGAACTGGTCGATCAGGACAAGCAACCGCATGGCATACCAGTGAAGGATTGGCACAGAGACCATCTTCTGCACATGCACACGGATGAGAAGCTCGGCCAGAGGGTGCTCGGCGTACGTGGTCGACACAAAGCCATTCACTTGAACGATAAGTCGTGGAATGCCATGTCTAGCTCCGTCCATTCCGGGTCTCAGAGAGCGGAATCCCGTGGTGGCCCTTCCCAGTTATCACCCGTGCAGGAAAGCTACGTATTCGACGCTCCAGACCGCTTCCACTATAGGATCGTATTTAAGGGGAAAATGACGCGGTTGGAATCAGCTCCTTGCCGCAAAGCGGCCTCTGAGGTGGCCGTCGGGATACTTCGAGGTTCGTCCACATTTCTATCACACTCGACTATCTTCTCTGACTAGGCGCTATGATTAGCATGTTGGGTGTTTTGGATATACAGGATGATGCATCGTGACGTTAGTAGTTGGAATGCGTACTGGGATCCCAAGTCTCGAACTGGCCGGCTTGGGGACTACGATTACCTCATTTCTTACGGTATACCTGGTACTGGAACAATGAAGACTGTAAGCAGTCTTGGCTTCCATGTGACTGCACTTGCTAACACCGCACAGGGTACTCCTCACTTTTGGTCAATCGAGGTCGAACAGCAGCGGTATATGCATTACCAGGAGATCACGATCGATCAGAATGACATATTGGCAGGAATTGTCTCCAAGAAGTCGGAGGCGGGGAAGCAAGGGGCGCAGTCGACGCCGGGGGAACAGTTGAAGCCGGCCTCTATCTTCCAGCACAATCTTCTACATGACCTGGAATCGGTATTCTGGGTCAGTTTGTGGACTTATCTGTTCCTCGTCGATAAGGATAGTGGGCAGAACGATGGGGAGGACGTAGAAGCCAACGAGAAGCGTCGACAATTCTACAAAGAGACTTTCCCCCTCGGCAGCTCAGAAGCTATGCTAAAGCGTAGCACCTTTCTGGGACGGCAAGCGGGGAACGGGAACGACCTTTTCAGGCGATATTCACCCATCACCAACAACGAAGTGATTCACAGGGTGATCGAACAACATTGCGACAACCTACGTCGTGGCATCATTCTCTACTTTCAGAATATAGAGAAAGAATTGGTTTCTTATAGTAATACCCCTGCCACTTCCATTGGTCCCCTCATTCCTTACACTCATGATACATTCAATGAGGCGCTGGACACTCTACATCAAGGACTGGACGCATTCGCGAAGTCGATGGGGGGTTATGATTGTTTTCCCGTGTCGCCGCTTTCGCAATACCAGTACGTGCTCACGAGCCAGGGTGGTCCGACAGTCCTTCAAAGGTGGAAGGATGATGATGACGACGATGGCAATGACGACGACAATGACGACAATGACGATGACGAATACTACATAATCCCCAGTGCCGAGGAGCGGGAGCGGCCACCCGCCGGTAGCACATCGTTTTCTAGAACCTCCAACAAGCGGCGCAAGGGAACTTAACCGAAGGATGGATGAAGAACGGTCTTTCTCGACGGTTTGTCAAGCAGGCGTCGTACCATCTCAAAGAAGTACCTAGTTAGATGTATAATCTTGGCGGCTCCAAACCCGCGTCTTTTGAAATACATTTTCATCTTCTCACACTTCGCGCAGAGGCAGGCGTCGTGACTTTGGACCTGTGGGTCTGCAGCCTTAGCTTGAAAGACATTCGCGCGTCAGTCGAACCGGAGTAGTGCGAGACATTGGGAGACCCATAGCTCCAAGCTGGGGGAGGCACAGGAATGCACTCCCGTGATCTATCTAAGTACACCTTGCGGGAGCCGTGAATTGGGACCACGCCGTAACTATGTATTGCAGCCAAGTCGTCAACGACTTGACCAATTGATGTCAAAAGATAGAATACCCTTCTCTTCAACGTCTAAGCGGGGAAGATCTGCCAGAAACATAGTGATATTCCAGGCTAGGATGAAGTTCGTAGTAAGCTCAACGCCGCCAAAACTCCGGAAGGTGACGCGTGGACGATGAGCACTTCATGGGCGGTAACCGGAACCCTTGGCCCGCGCGAACTCCGTTCTGTGGTGGTCAACGTCGTCGTACACCATTTTTCTTCTCAACCTTCAACTGACCCCAAATCCACCTACGTGTATCAAACTCGCCAGATTCTGCAGTCTACACACTACGTGGACAAATCTAACCGGTTCAGAGCTCACAAAGGCTCAAGCTTCCCAGTGAAAACCGCATCTGCACCAGTCTGGGAATATCTGCGGTTATCTGGAGTTATCGGAGAAAATCCGCACATGCAGACACCTTCAGATATTCCCAGAGTTTGCTCGTTTGGCCAAATTTTATCTGCGCCTGTCTGACCTGAAATCCACTCATTCTGCTGGTTTCTGTGGTTATCCGGGTGCATCTGCAGGTATCTGGTGTTTTCTGTTGCTTCTACACATTCTCGCTGACTGGTTCCTTCGGGTTCTTTATGATTGAATCCTCTGTTATTATCTCCCATTCTCGTCGTTATATATATGGAAAATAGAGGAGACTACAAACTAACCACCTCAAAGATGTGACAAAGGTGATGACTTTGCTCCAGCGGGCTGCGGAATCACTGATGAACCTCTTGGGTCGACGAGTCACGACTTTCTTCTTCCATCCAACTCAACCCATGCCATCTCCACATGCCATGTCCCTCCTATCGTTCATCCCACCCAGTCGCGATGCGAGTCGGCCAATCCTGTGAACACTATGCTTTGGAGACGGCTGGATGGAGATTAGATAACAGTGAGCAACAAGTAATGGACGTCGAAGAATAGAAGTACCTGAACACGCCATAGCACTCATAAGACCCCGACGTAGTTTTACCTGACTAGGATAATACAGATTCCAGAATGAGCAAGCCATGTCGAATCTCGATGAGCGTAAAATGATCTGACACTCACTAGGAACCACGATCCTTCGCGATATCCACAAGCATAAATTGACAGGCGGAGAAATCAGAGGAGTACAAAACGTTGTGATGAATCCCCCCAGAAATCCAACCATCTCCCGACTCCCAAGCATCTTCACGACTCCAAGCTCCACCTCCGAGGGTCTGCATCCAGATCGACGCGGAAATCACCAGACATCCCCAGACACCCCAGATACCCCCAGATCGTGCAGGTGCGGTTTTCACTGGCGCTCAAGCTTGAAGGCAGTTGAACCCTCCCATCTCTCAAAGGTTTATTCATCGGCTGGCGACGTTCACGACTGCTCCCTCATCAAATTCTTCGCCTTTTCGACATACCGATCCCCTCTCCCACGCGCAAATACTTGCACTGAGTTTCAACAATGAACATACTACCAGTCAACAATCTTTTCAATCTCATTCATGATCACCTTGGCCAGCAACCGGAACTCAGCAGCCAGTACAGAGGGCTGGCGGACACCCCGAACACTGGTGCACGCGGCCCACTGAGGTCAGGCTCGCTCTGACTTCCTTTTTTTACACCTAATTTACGCCCTATTCACCATATAGGGACGACAATGACCAATTTTTACTTCCGAATTTGAAGAGGCACCTACGACCTGCATCTGGGTGCGCGGATGCTCTCTCAAATGAGTCAGCGGATCGATGGGTTTGAAGGAATTATCAGTCAGGATTGTGCATGTAACTTCGTTGCAGCCGCTGATACTCAGTACCAAACCTTCTCTTACAGGGACCAACAACGAACCGCCACCATATTTTAGCTCTGACGGCACCTGGGTCTGGGTACTAACCTTTCGGAGCTCCCCCGTTCTACGTATCCGTTGCAGCACTCTCACATGACAAGATAACCACCGAAACATTCAGCCCAACGCCGCGAGCTAAACCTTTCGGATATTGTCACCGCGTGCAGGCTATGCCGATCTATATAAAGCGGCATCTCGTGGACAAAGTCATTCCTCCGGAGTGCCCACACTGAACAATGCCAAAGGCCAGCAAAGGTACGAGTTCTGATCGTCTCTGCTTACCCACAAGCCAATCTCACCACGTCAATGAGCAGCTAAAGTCCAGTCTGCCAAATCGGGCAACAAGCATAAAGTTTCGAAATCCTTGCAACCAAGAGAAGGTCAGTCACTCTTATATTCTCAAATCAGGTCGCAAATGTGTATTAAAGATCGAAATTCTAGACGAGATCACGAACGGAGATTTAGTCGACGAGTACACACACGAAGCGATCGTACCACCTCGTCGACGACCTAAATCTTCGACACACGCTATTCAAGGGGACACCAATATCGAGGTACAGCAAAAACGCCCGGAGAGAGCCACCAAGAAACGAGCCATTGAAGAAAAAAGTACGTCCATATCCAATCCTCGTTTGCTAAAACTGACCTGAGTTCATTCATTAGTATGGATGGATCCTCAAGCAGGTGTTCCAAAGGGAAAGGGCGCCGCAGACGCTCACAAGGCCCTCAAACGGGAGCGTGCTCTTTCGAATGCAGAGTCACACAGGCAAGTATGCCACAAAGACGCTGTAACAAAAGGCCAAACTCAAAATCAACCGTGGCCCTCCGGCTTACCGTACATGAGGCATTGCGGCTGTTTCAAGATCGCCTTGTCAGAGGAGCGTGTATGGATTGACGAACATATCGATGTATACGCTATAAAGTATTTCCCCACCAGACACTGTGTCCATTAACTATATACAATATATTGTCGGCTCCTGGTCAGACACGTGCCTCAGACCTGCTCCACAAAGTGGTCAACAGTTTCCTGAGTGCCAAGCACCGCGTACCACCTGTGAGCTTGCTTCTGCATAGCGGGCATGCTTCCACCCTTTGCTTTAACTCGTCGGTACAGTCATCGCAAAAGCTATGCCCACACGCGTTTCTACATAGCACCGTCAGTGGACATAGAGGAAAGGTTCGGTCGTGACTTACGTTGCAGGTAATCTGTTTGGTCCATAGTCCTCTTGGCAAACCGTACAGATTCCTATCGACCGTAGCATTGCTTCGTCCAGCTCAGCGAGGAATTGGGGCCTGATATCCTCCATATGCGCACGTAACGCAAAATTTTCCTGCAAGGTCGGTTCCAATTCTCGATTCGAAAAAAAAGTGAAGAATACTGCTTACATCGCGCGCCGTATTGAGGTCCTTCTGAATGAGATCCAATACGCCTTTGACTTTTCGCAGCTCTTCATTCGCGGTAATGATTTGCTCTTGAAGAGCTACGTTATCCGCTGCACTCCACTGTAGCTGTTGCCGAAGGAGGCGAATTCTCGTCATATTTTTACTCTCGGTATTCTCTCCATTTCCCGCTTCAAGCTATGAGTACCAAATAGACACCATTAGAATCTTAGGTGGGATAAGATCAGCCTTGGAATCACGTACGGTGCTCTGCCCTTTACCAGGATGCGCACTTTCAGTCTGCGCCACCTTTCCCGCTCCACGAGCTGGTAAGAGTCCGTCGAGATCGATCCTGCCTGCTCCAGGCTGAGAGAGTACAGGTTAGTGAGAGATCACCAATATCACGAGAGATCTGGTGCACAAACAAGGACATAAGCAGCGCCTCCGTACCGTCTTGTTTGCATTCAAACAAAGTTTGAGGCGTCTCTTGCTGAGTAGTGGCCCTGGCCGAGGCCTCAGTACGCACGCCGTCCATTCGCTCCCCGATGAGTGGCATGGCGTAGTAGGGCGTGAGCTACAATGAGGGTACGAAAGCGTCTGCCTTAAATACTAATAGCCAAGGGCTGCCATTGTCAGAAGCGAATTGAACTCGACCATTCTGATCAACGACATAAAGGCCGTAGGGTCCCATGCGTATACAAAGGGCTTTATTGATCTTTCGATGCTTTTGTTCAATCTCAGGCACTGGAATACACATATGCCCGTGTTTAAGCCATCGTCGACCCGTTCAAACCGTCGAATCACCAAAGGATATGTCACGGATGGTGCCATGACCTGTGGCCATGAGTCTCCGTTTGGTCTGACCAAGCATCTAAATAACAAAGCATCACGAGGGCCGAACGAGCCCTCACATAGCACAATGTAGTGGTAATCTTTCGATGTTGAAATGAGGGCGAGGTGGTGGTGGAGGACTCGAGAAATCCGACTGATAGAATATCCTTAACCGTGGTTTTCTTTACTCCTATTGACGAATCCGCGCCAAACATATCAGGTTTGTTCAGCCCTATCGATACCTAATCCAAGGCCTGAGCCCAAGCAAGCACGCCTAGTTTGCGTTATTCTTTGCGGCGATGCCATTTGGAGGATCTATCCGATCGAATGATTATCATAACCGGTAAGACAAACGTAAATTGAGATACTAATGTCCAGCTAGAAGGACGTCAGCGCCTCCTTCCAAAAAAGTCCTCTCAAGAACGCTCTTTCTTCCCTCCGGGCTCCCGAGAAACCTCGGTCTCTCCAAGGATCTCTGTAAAATCGCTGAACATCGGTTTCAAATCAAAGTTGGGGATTGGACGCCGGACCACCGCGCTCCTGCATACAGGGCAACTATACGGAGTCATGGAGGAGGAGAAAATTTCGATCTCAAACATGGCTTTGAGGCAGGTGCGACGGAAGCTGTGACCACAGCTAAGACTAGTGGATGGTATCAGCTGGAAGCTTAGTATTAAATGCCAAAGATGATGGTACTCACACATAAGGCGCCCGCAACCTGTCCAGGCATATTTTGCAACTGATGTGAGGCTCCAGATCGGCCAACTCCTGGAGGCAGACGTCGGATGCATCTCGACTTCCAATTTTAGGATCCGACAGCACTTACTGGTCGTTCTCGCGGCTCATGAGCTGCGGCTGCAGCGAGATCAACGCCTTGTTGAAACGGATTGTGAGTGTGGATTGACCGGATGCTTGATGTAATATTTTCACCTTAGTGAGTTGATCGCGAGCAGCAATAAGGACCTCGTTCTCCTGCATGCAGAACTATGAGTGCATCATCCATGTTGGCTTGAGAGAGAGCACGCACCTGAGATAACTTTGCTCGGTCCGCATGGAGCGCTTCGTTCTCCAGAATGAAACTGATGCAATAAGCCGATGGATAACCGAGCAAGAGCCTACATTGTAAACCTTGGTGTTCATGGGCTTGTTGACATCCTACGTATGTATAGCTGTGTCAATTATCCGGTGCTACTTGGGTAGTAGGGACTCACTTGTCTCGCCTCTTTGATATTTTCAACGCAGGACTCGTCGATAAGATTCTGACCGACAGATCAACCTGTGTCCCACAAGTGAGACGCTGAATAATCCGCCGTGATTTGAGAAGGCCCAGGCCTCGCAGTCGCATTGGGAGGGCTCACGCTCGAGGGTGGCATTGCTGGCGGACTTGCACGAGGAAAGAATGTGGTAAATGCCACCGGGATGCACTGTTTCGTGGACCATCTTTTATAGCAACCTCTGGCAGCGTATGGGATATATGGGATGAAATGGGAGTAGAGATGAATTTTGCCTGCACCAATACAGTAGACGCGGATGATGGGAGTAAGTGAGAAGCTTGAGGGTCAATCCGGCAAGCGGAAGCTTGGCCGGATTTGCGCTGTGAAGAATGTGTGAAGAAGCTGTGCAGAATGAGTCAGCAGAACCAGACGCGCGGGACCGATTGCGAGTCTCATCAGGTCTCATCCCTACCACCATCACCTAGTCCGTTCAGAGTCTGCTTTGAACACCTCGTCTGTTTTCTTACCCTTCTTCTTCCACGATGGCCGCCGTTTAAGCACGGTAATCATCTGGATACCTCATACGTCGTTGTCGATGCAGCCAACGAGTTTCTCCGAGTTCGATGTGGATCTCGCGTGTTGAGTTTGCTTAGAGCTTGCTTTGGGCATTCTTTCCTTTCACGATGACCGCCGTTTAAGCACGGTAATCATCGGGATGTATCACACGCCGTTGTCGATGCAGCTGCCGTCCATATATCTCGCTCAGAGGTCGCTTTGAGCCCACCACCTCTTCTCTCTGCCTTCGAGACCGCCTGCGTTCTCCTCCCTCGTTCAGAGTTTCCTTTGAACGCTCTGGCTCTTCTTCACGAGCTCGATGAAGCTTTCGCGTGCTGTGCCGATGACCGCCGTTTAAGCACGGTAATCATCGAGATGCCTCGCACGTCGTTGTCGATGCAGCTGCCATCCATATATCTCGCTCAGAGGTCGCTTTGAGCCCACCTCCTATTCTCTCTGCCTTCGAGACAGCCTGCACCCTTCCCTTTCGTTCAGAGTCTGCTTTGAACACTGTGATCATTTTTCTCCGGGCTCGATGTGAATCTCGCGTGTGGTGTTTGCTCAGAGCTTGCTTTGGAGATTCTTTCCTTCCACGATGACCACCGTTTAAGCACGGTAATCATCGGGATGCCTCTCACGCCGTTGACGATGCAGCTGCCATCCATATATCTCGCTCAGAGGTCGCTTTGAGCCCACCACCTCTTCTCTCTGCCTTCGAGACCGCCTGCGTTCTCCCTCGTTCAGAGTTTCCTTTGAACACTCTGACTCTTCTTCACGAGCTCGATGAAGCCTTTCGCGTGTTGTGCCGATGACCGCCGTTCAAGCACGGTAATTGTCGGGATGCCTCACACGTCGTTGTCGATGCAGCTGCCATCCATATATCTCGCTCAGAAATTGCTTTGAGCCCACCACTCTTCTCTCTGCCTTCGAGATACCTCTACTTTTCCTTTTGTTCAGAGTCTGCTTTGAACGCTGTGATTCTTTTTCTCCGAGTTCGATGTGAATCTCGCGTGTGGTGTTTGCTCAGAGCTTGCTTTGAGCATTCTTTCCTTCCGAGATGACCGCCGTTTAAGTACGGTAATCATCGGGATGCCTCACGTCGTTGTCGATGCAGTTTGTTACTATTGATGATGTTTGTAGGTATCATGGCATTCAGTAGCTTGTAGGGTCAATAGAACATCATGATAAGTTGTAGGCAACCAATGTGATTGATTTGAAAGGTCATGCATGAAAACATGAATGAGGACATTCATGGAAAGTGAGCGAAGACCACTCATTTAATTACCAACTTGTTCACAGAGATAGAGCTGCTTTTCAGTCAGCTCATGACAAAGATGTCGCTGTGATGACCAGCTCAGGCACGACAGACGGATGGTGAGAGGACAGCGGACTGTATTGGGAAGCATATAAACATTGGGAGAGATACAGTCTGAGTGTGGTCCGAGATTTCGGTTTCTTTGAGATCCAACGTGACTGGTTCCATTCCTTGCAGGCCACCCAGAATAATCTATATCTTTGCTGCGTAACTTCATCAGACGTGGGCTGGAGGAATTCGCCTGCATCAATACAGCAGACGCGGAGGATATCGGATTCACGGAGACCAACGCCAGTTGATCGGTCTGTCTGTGCTGTGAAGAATCTATGAAGAATAGCTCATGAGTCAGCTGATTGTCCGGATCGCAAGAGGGTCTCATCCGTACCGCCATAACTTCACGTTCAGAGTCTGCTTTGAACATCTCTGTATCTCTCAGTTGTTAAGTATCGGGTTCAGAAAGGTGTGAACATACTTTCCATGGAACGGGTACGTCTATGCGTGCAGATTTTACACATATCTGTTAAACTGACTCGTTTACAGGTCAAAATGAGTCGGTCAGAGCTCCTCAATGCAGCTGGCCGATTTGTTCTGGCGTTCAGTTGTGATGAACTATTTGATTTCCGAGCGATGGGTTGAATCTGCGGGATCGTGTTGAGTCGGTGCTTGGGGATGTTTCGACGAATTTAACCGACTGGAGCAAATCCTTAGTGCCGTATCGCAACAGGTACAGATTATCTAGCAAGGTCTTGGGGATTGAGCTCGTAGGAAAGATTCTAAAGATAAATCTCAACATGGGTACGCTTCACTGATATGAAGAAAGGAGCTGGTGTTGAAGTTGTTTCCGTACAGGGATTTTCATCACTACTCAACCCAACTACGCCGGACGCCGGGGCGGCGCTGGATCATCTTCGATGGGACGTTGACCCCAGTGGGTAGAGAACTTGAATATGTACGTTTTACGTTCGACGAAACAAAGCATTCCCGATCTTATGTTCCTTTCAGTGTCCTTGACGATTATAAGCTTCTGATCTTACCGAACGGTGAACGTGTCAAATGTCACCCAAAGTACAGAGAACACCTCGGATGTATGCGACACTTGCTACCGCGAGTCGATGCGGTATCATTCGGTTCGGCAAAAACGTTGTGGAACCTTAGATGGTCTACCAACACCAGCCCAACACACGTCCACAATACCGCTCGACGGGGGAGACGAAGGAACCGGCGACATTATTGCTCGCTCGTACCTACACGCTTCCCGATAACGCTGCCTCGGCGAACCTCGTCACGCAAAAGAGGTGCCTACCATACTCGGACGTTACTTCGTAGATGGGGCCCTTGTCAATTCCGCTTTGGCTTTTGTGGAGACCATCGAACATGATATGGATTTCGCCACGACATGCGCACTCAACACCCTCTCTCATCAACAAGACTGTGCGAGGCATCATCGAGTACACGTCCAACACTCCGATTCTCCCTTACCCTTCGAGCGGGTCGAACAGAACAGTACAACACCAAGTGATTGCTCGTCATTGTCTTCGCCTTCTCGGTGATGCAAAGTTGGATTTGCGCTCAGAGATGGGAGACTTCCTTTGCAATCGTACCAGCATTGACCTACCGCCACTGAGCCCAGGCGGGTCACTCATCAATTTCGATGTTTGAACTGCCCGAGGAGGATGGATTGCTTGGCAGACGCATTCAACTCGGCAGATAGCAAGGAATCTTCTCATCGTCTTCACCATGAACCATCCAAGAACGGCTTGGCCTTCAGGGCCATCACCTCGCCCGCCTTACTCAATCGTTGTGTTCTGGATTGGTTTGGCGATTGGTCGGACCGGGCCCTATATCAGGTTGGAACGGAGTCTACACACTTGCCTAATATCGATCTCTCAATGTATAACCCTCCCGCCAACTTCCCAATCACCCATCGAGAGTTGTCTATGCACAGAACAGTGGTTGTCAATGCATTAGTCTACGTGCACTCTTCTTTGCATCAGATCAATCAACGCATCAGTCGACGACAAGGCCGTGCTGAGCGGAAGAAGGCCGAATCCATCGGGATACAACCCGCCTTGGTCGAGCAAGATAAACCTATCCACCAGCAACCTGCCGTTGCCGAAGCAGAATCCGCTGTAAAAGAGGCAACGGCTGATGTGCGCAGTATAAAAAGGCTCACCTCCAGCAAGTTTAACACTCCCGAGGAGTCAATCTGACGATGGAGTCAGTCTGCGCTCTTCTAGGGTTCAGGATCGACAGTCGGAGGGCAGTACAGGGTATCATTCGTCGAGACATGTTCATCCCATCTCCAGCTTCAACATCGAGAAGGTGACGACCAGGCCGATGCGCGACGTCGAGAAGCACTTACTCAGCCGTCCTTCTTACAACTTCAAATCAGTCAACCGTGCCAGTAAATCGCGTGGGCCTCTTGTTAAGAGAGTTCTGTCGAAGGTCAAGTATTCCGAGATTCTTGACCGACTGACCGAGTTGAACGACTCCGAAACGAGGTTCAGTCTTCCAAAGGGAGGCGGAGACGACGAAGAAGCAAGCGAAGGCCATCATCGAATGATTGTGGAACTCGAGGCGAAAATAGCCCTGCTCATCAGTGAAACTCGGGCGATCGAATCTGAGATGGAGTGGGTAGAGAGCAAATTCGACCGCGGTGTGGAGCTCCTGGAGAGTTTATCCTCTGAGCGGGGGCGCTGGGAGTCAGTTAGCCGCGCTTTCAACGCCGAGATCCATCAGTCGAGTTTTCTCCCAATATTTGCAGTAGGGCCACGTTTGTGAACTTTACAATGACCCGTAGCAGTTTGCAAAGCCAATTCCTCGATCAAGTTCTCAAAGTTGAACGTCCCGATACAGACGAGAAGCGGACCGATTTGATGAAGATCCAAGGAGAGTTCCGCCTTCGTTTACGCACTCTCGCAAAGCTGCTTCTGCAGGCCCTCAATGAATCGCAGGGAAATACCCTCGACGACGACAAGGTCATCGATACGTTGGAGACGTTGAAGCAGGAGGCTGCGGAAGTCACACGGAAAGTCGAGGAAACTGACATTATCATGAAGGAGGTGGGGGAAGTCACAGCTGAATATCTCACGATCGCGCAGGCCTGCAGCGTGGTGTTCTTCGTACTGGAACAGCTCAACGTTGTGAATCACTTCTATCAGTTCTCGTTACGCTTCTTCCACGATATCTTTGACTACGTTCTTCACCACAACCCGAACCTCAAAACCGTGACCGACTACAGCCAGAGGAGAGATATCCTTTTGAACGACCTGTTCCTGGTCGTTTACAAACGGACATCTCGTGCTCTGCTTCATCGCGATAGAGTTATGCTCGCTGTCCTGCTTGGCCAAGTCAAGCTGCGGGGCGTGGAGGATATAGGGGACGAGCTGGAATTCTTACTCGAAAGTGGCGATAGCGTAGCTATGACCACCACTCCGTCGAGTTCGCATTCTCTTCTCACTCCCGACCAAGCATTACGACTCGAGAGCTATGCGAAGAACTCTCTCTTCAAGCCTGAGACTCACTTGATTGAGCATGAGGATGAGTGGCGGGCGTTCCTGTAATCCAATACCCGAGGTCAATGTTCCGATGCCTTGGGAGCCCAGTACCCGTACGTTGACCCTCATTCATTTGTGTCTGGTACTAAGCTGACTTGTATTCTCTCTAGCTGCCGTCGAAGCCCTACGAGCTACGTTGGCCATCAAATGTCCCCGCCCTGACCGATTGCTGGAGGCCGCCGCTCGGTTCGTCCGGATCGTATTCAATATGGATATGTCCGAACAATCAGTATACGACTTGGGTTTGTTGGTTGTAGATGAAGTTCCTCCTGCTATGTCCCTGGCCATGGTTTCAGTCACCGGTTATGATGCCAGCTACAAAGTGGAGAATCTCATCAAGAATACAGGGACACGATCATCCGTGGCAGTGGGCTCACAGGAAGGCTTCACTCTTGCTGATCAAGCTATTGCTGCTGCAGCGAGACAAAGAACATGGGTTCTCCTCAAGAACGTACACCTTGCCCCATCATGGCTTGGGCAACTCGAGAAGAAACTTCAGACTTTGAATCCCCATCGAAATTTCCGCCTGTACCTCACAATGGAGGCGAATCCATCCATTTCGGTGAACATCCTTCATGAATCCCGTCTAGTTACGAACGTGCCTCCCCCCGGTGTCAAAGCCAACCTGCTCGACTCACTCCGTGGTATGTCGACATCACGCCTTTCGCGAGGGCCAGCAGAGAAAGTCCAGCTCTACTTCCTCCTTGCATGGTTCCATGCCGTCGTACAAGAACGACTTCGTTACGTGCCTCTTGGTTGAAGCAAAGTCTACGACTTCAACGACTCCGACTTGAGTTCTGCAACCCAGACAATCGACGTGTAGCTTGAAAGCGTTTCGAAGGCACGGGCTAATATCGATCCCACCAGCATTCTATGGGACGCCCTCCGCATTCTTGTCAAACAATCCGTGTATGGTGGTCGGGTTTACGGCAACTTTGACCAGCGCATTCTCGATTCATTCGTCGACAACCTGCTCTCTCTAAATGCGTACAATGTCGACTTCCATCTAGTACCTAGCATTACAGGAAAGCTGTTGTTTGGCGCCCCCGACGGGACCAAGATGGATCAATTCTTGAATTGGGCACAGGAACTTTCGGATCGCGAGCCGTCCTCATGGCTCAGCCTTTCACCGACCGCTGAGCGAGTCATTGCAATCGCACAAGGTAAGCTTTTGCTTCTGAAAATGAGCATGCCTGATCGCTAATGATTGGACTAAGGAAACGAACTGCTTGGGAAGCTGCGCAAGATGAGGATGTTGAGTGACGATGACGACGAAGTGGCACCAAGCGCACCAAAACACAGTCCTCGCAACAGCCTGCTTGGATGCGAACGTTACTGGATTGTTGCAGAGAATGGTTAGCAGCACTTCCTGAGGTGGGTTCTCGGGACGTGTCCCTTCTATCGTGGTAGCTGACTTGTCTTGTATAGATATTCAACACCCTTGCTCCTCGTCCGAGTGAAAATCAAGATCCTCTATCGTCTCTTCTCTCGCGGGGGTGCCATCGGTTGCAAACTTCTGTCTCAAGTCAAGAACGATCTAGGCGATGTGGTCAAGGTTTGCCTGGGAGGGTTGAAGTAAACGAACCATCTCCGAACGTTAATGAGTTCCCTCACGAAAGGCTTGGTTTATATCGTTCCAGGGCCGCGTTGTTCTAACCTCTCCGCCTCTTTCGGCCACTTCCCGGCATACGCTGATTTCGACCAACATCATCGTGGGCGTTGGAGTCGGCTCTGCAAGAAACTCCAGCTATCTGTCACGACGACGATGGGTCATCCTCGGACTCTGAGGTCGGCTCGGGCGAGGAGTAGGGAACAGTAAGTATGCTTCGCCATGAATCTTTCCATCTCGAGCCTTACTGGTCATGTAGCGCCTTTGAAAGACAATAACAACACGGCTGTTGGCTTTACCTCGGTCGTGCTCGTGAATTAAAAATTCTTTGCTTTGACCTCCACGTGAACGCCAAATCCCTGCGTTGCTTTGATAGCTGTGGCTCTCGGAGATCCGAGATTACGAGTTTCAAAGCACCCACTGCCACTGGCGCTGAACGATTCTCGGTGGGTCCTGTCAGATTTGCATGTGCTGCGGTATAAGATGACATGAGACCTATGAAGTAGTGATTGCGAATGGGAGACTATGAGTACAATTTCGACGGCACAAGTTTCACTAGGGATACATCAAGAAAGGGGACAAGGGGTATCAATACATCAAGAAAGGGTACAGGAGACGGAGCGGGCGTTAGGTTGCGAGGGTATTGGAGAAGGTTTCCTTTGCTTTTTCAATCAACGGCAAAATCACCTTCTGGACGGTGTCCGGGGCATTCGTTATCAGAAATATTTCCTGATGAACGCACCCGCAGTCGGTACATGTTTTCCGCGGCCTCGCGACGCATACCTGCTCCAACTCAATGTGGACTAGGCGTTCTGAAGAGAGGTAAGTTATTTTCTCAACAATCAACAATCAAGTGGAAAAACTAACTGACCAATGCTATGACAGTCGTCGACCCAGATGGGTGCAAACCATTCGTGAGTCTGGGAGCGACATTGGCGCTTCCACTCGCGTTGCCGACGTAGGGGATCGGTAGTCCGTCCGACCTTATACGCGGATGTGTTGCTGACATCGAAGTGGGTGGTGTCGTTGAAATCAACACCGTCGATTCGGAAGACATAGATGAAACCGTCTGGTCCGCGAACTGAAAATCGTTTCTCGAGAGTAGCATGCGTTTTGAACCATGATTGAAGATCTAGTTTCGAAGTCAGTAGCGATCATTGACAGTGGCCGAATGACTGACGCTCGTCGTCGAACGAAGCCGCAGTACATATCGATTGGTAGGGGAAGTCGGGGTTGATGGAGAAACAAACGACGCTGAAAGCTGGGGCGGCTGTCGTGCTCATTTGTTTCGTTTGCGAGGATGGTTGTACGGTGAGCTTGATAGGATGAAGGCCAGAATACGTGTCGAAATCGTCAAGTCGAGGGTCAATCTTCGGCAATCGGTTGGTATAGAGGGGAAGCAGAATGGCAGGCCACTTCCAAGCAGGTAAAGTCAACGCTGTGAGGTGCAAGACAGACGATTCTAACACGCACCTTGTCCTTAGAGACCCGCCTGAACCTCTCTGGAACCTCTGGAACCTCCTGGTAAAAGATGGACGACGTAGTGCTGCAGGAAAAGGTCGGTTTGGTTTAAAAATGGTTTGTCAGATCAGAGCTCAGAAGGGAGATCAGGAAGGAGAAACACGTACCAGAGGTCCTTTAGAACATGCAAGAGCAAGGGTGGAGGAAGGTGGAGGAAGGTTAGGCACTGATGATAAGTGGTGGTAGGAACAAGATAGAACTGGCACAGGTTTCCCGGGGATGTAAGCATGTCATTTTCTCTCGCATTCAACGCTCTGCAGCTCAACTAATCGTCCGCATTTGGCTCAGGCGGTCAAATTTTAAGCTCCTTCCAAAATATGGTTCATCAGGAAGCAGGAACGCAACCGCAATTAAACCGTTTGAATCGGTTCGCTGCTTCGATCGGTCGGCGGCTTGGCGGTCTGGCACAACGACTATGATTGGGTGGGTTGATCATTACAGCTCGTTGGATTGTATGTTTATACTTAGGTACGTGGCTTCGCGCCGATGGTAGGGCGGTTCAATATACATTGATTAACATTTACACCGAGGCCCAGTGCAATCAACCCTACGTCCGACTCTACTCCCAATCTAACAAATCGCAACCTTCTGGCATTCCTCGACCCGGATGGAACTCCCACCAATTGACTCAAAGCCGCCCAGGGGCAAAATCCTCCGCTTTCGTGCCATTCTACCAGGGAGATTGCGGAAGGCTTCATCGACCTCTGTCGGCATTCTTGAGCGTGGCCGGAAGACCGATGAAAGCTATCTGGCTGCTGGGCGGGTGAACGGATAGTCGTAGTGCTGAGGGTGCTGTGGCTACGACTTTTGCGTCAGACTCGGATTGTGGTGCCTGAAGAATGTAGCATATTAGGTGAGTGAACCGTTGGTTCGACCGAGGTCGACATTGAGCCAAATCTGCTAGCTCTTTAGTGCGGGTCTAAGCAAAAATCCCGGAAAATCTCACTCTTACAACTGTGGTTGTTGCGTTGGCCCGGTGTATTTTGGCGCAGTTCCCCCCAGATTATCCATCGCCGAAGCTCCCAAATCAACAGCTCCGGCATCTTAACCTATCGAAAGTCCCGGACGAATTAACTCTTGCAAACGCTGTGGATGTCGGATGGGATTTAGATTGTGGAATAAGCGTATCGAGTCTCGTTCCCCGTATACGACAGACTTCGTCGACCTGAGTGCTTGAATGGGTGCACTCTAGGATGTCATCTACAGTCCAGTCTCCAGATTGACGTGACGATGGAAGGAGGAAAGCAGAGAGAAAATGAAAAGGAGGTGAGCGATGGCATGTTTCTGTCAGTATTGAGGATCTCTCAGATAGTACTTCTGTACTTACTACGAGCAGTGTGTGGATGACTTAATGTCTGCTGAACGCTGTTTTGAGCTCGATTTTGTTGAGATAGAAACCACGAGTATCGGCATCGCGGGCAGAGAAGAAGACGTCGATAATCAAGCGCTCGTTACCAAAACCTTTCATGATCACTCAAACTGCCGCCGCCATGCTGCGTTCACTTCTCCACCTCTTGCTTGCTACCTCATCATACACTTGTAATACTAGGACATGTTATTCGAGCAAACTCAAGATTCAACAATGACTACCAGCTAACCATGAGTTTGTTTCCCCTACCTGAGCTTTTTGTATTGTGCTGAAGCGTAGGCAGGCGTTGATTTCGAAGGTCATACTCGAGGAAGGAGCCGATGGAAATTTGACGTTCAAAAGCTCCCCTCGTCCTCTATCCCGCTCTGGCAGAAGCTCCATAATTGTTGATCGACTTGCTGAGGCCTAATAAACATAGGGTTGTTACCTATATCTCAGACCTCGGCGACGCCAGCTCTCTGCTCTCTTTTTGGACAGGAAGACTATACATGATTTATACCTTGTACGTGTTTCTGTTTGCTCGTTTTATCAGTTCCTCTTTGGCTGACGGCGTTCTGGCATCTGAAAAAGACGCCCTTAACCCTGGATGACACGCACACGCAAATGACACCCAAGTCTAGACTCTTCATCACCACCTGCACCTTCATCTCCAACCAAAAACGGCGCCTCTCATCGTCGTCATTCGGCTTTAGCCTCTCAACAGCACCCTTTGACGAACTAGAGTCCAACCCGGATACATCTGGCCCTTGACATGGATCCGCATACCCATCAGAACCAACAGGCTCGCCGACAAACCCATTCGGAAGATGTAGACCGCTTGCACCACGTCTTCCACCTCCGGCGAAATTCAGAAGCCACGTCATTTTGAGGTTTCAGTTCCTCCGCAGCGGAACCGGAAGGGGGAGAGGAGAAGGCGTATGCAGAGTGGTACAAGTGCCGTTGTCGTATACGCTCTTACACAGTGTTGATTGCGTGGTTTGGTGGGCAGTTTGGGACGCCTTCTGAGGAGGAACAAGGGGAGGGAGAGGGAGGGAGAGGGAGGGAAGAAGAGAAGCCATATGTTTGAGATCCGTAAGAATGTGGTTATGTGGTCAAAGTCGCATCGATCGGGGACCACGAGGTCGACCGTGAAATCCGGTTATCATGATCAAGTGTTGGCGATCCGTATCGGCATCGGGAAGAGTGGGAGGGAGACGCGTACGACGCGTTGAATGCTGACGCTGATGGTGGTACCAACGAAGAAGAGGAGGACGAGTTGGGCGAGAATGGCGACGGTGAGGAGGGAGAAGAACCACGATGGGAAGCAGAGGAAGACTTTACGCTCGAGCATGTTTTCAATTCGCCGGATGATGATGATGATGATGAGGAAGACGAAGACGACGTGAACCCGAGGATGAAACCGATTGCGATCGTTTACGTGCGTACCATCTATTCTGGCTTTCAAGTCGCGTCTACTTACCTATACTACATGTAGTACCACACAAACTCTACAAAGATCCATATCACACTCAATAATACCCCATTCAATCGCGTAAAGGACAAGGAAATACGCCTACGATCTTCAAAGCCGGGGACATGTTGTCCAGACCCGGTGAACATCACAGCCAATACACCTATCGCCTCCTCCGACGGTTCTCTCGCGGAAGACAAGTTCGAGGAGGAAGACCTCACAGCTGGACTCGTCAAAAGTAACTGGGATGGTGACGCGCTCGAAGAGTACCTGAGCCGTGTCGGTGTCGGCGCTGGGGTGAAAAACCCGATGTGTGGCCTCTGAGATGTGGGTGGAGTGTCGAGTACGACGAGTCCCTGTCAATAGATTTAGACGTATCTTCGTTACCGCCGGTGGGGTTTTAATCTAGCCGATGGGGTTTAGCATCCTCACCACCACCGCCATCCAGTATCCCGTTCCCACCGTCTTCGTCTCCTCCAGTTATGGCGAGGTCTTTGACATTACACTCATTCCTAGCGTCTTCATCACACGCATCATTATCCCCCTTTCTCTGTCCGACTCGGGAATGAAAACGAACACTTCTGTGTCGATTCCACACCTTTCGGCGAAGACACCGGCGCTACTTGCTGCACAGAGGAAACGGAACGCGTAACTTGCGAGGAGGATTGAGAGGTTGAGGCAGAGGACAAAGTCTGGACCGAAGAGGAGGGAGGATGTTGGGAGAGGGCTAGGTTGGATAGTGAGGCGGGTAGGGATAGTGAGAGTCGTAGTGAAAAGGAGGCAGATAATGAGCCACTGGTACGAGGAACCCGAGGTTGTTGTGGAAGGTGAAGAACTGGGTATGGTACTCGATTACACGGTTTCTTTCAGCTTTCTTGCTAGCCAGTTTTCACTTTTCGTTTCTTGTCCCTTTCGTTTTATAGCGTAGTCCAGGTATGTATATAGTCATTCGTAACGGTATACACTTCATACCTCAAAGAGAGCGTGACGTATCAGTCAAGGAGGGGTATGCGTATGGTAAAACCGCGATGTACGGGAACTTTGTTGCCCAATCCAGGCTTGAGAGAGGTCATTCCGGGCATGGCGCGAGCGTGAGCTGTCGAAAGCCTAAGGGGGAGGTAGATGACAATATTCATGATTTGAAGAGGTTCCAGTTCCATTCGACGACCTCTAGGCTCTTCATCGCCAGACGTTTGTCGCCTCGGGTGCTGATGGATAGAGTTCAGGCCTCTGACAGCCAGAGGGAACCTCATAGATATGCTCACAACTCTGAATTTAACTTGGGATCTAACGTTTTCTGGAGCGTCGCCGCCGATGAGAACAACAGCCGACCTTGTAGTATTCCTGTGCTTATACCCGTGCGTACGAACGAAATTTTTAGTGTTCAAACGTTCAAAGCTCACTCCGAACGGATCTAGGATGAATGATGGCCCTACGAATGACTGAGACTTGCCTTCCACGCCTTCCACCAAGAGTCCCTGAGTGCGCTCGATACTTGCAGCGGTCTAGTAACTATCAAGTCCATAGTCCAGCTCAACTTTGCTAGAGGTGCAAGGTGGGGTACACAACAGTCGAGCTGGAGATCGCCGTCGCTTAGCTCAGGATGATCTGGGAGGGATCTGGACTAGGCTGACGGACTGCAATCCGGATCCGGACGGATGAAATTAAAAAATCCGGATGTCCGGACACAAACTAACTGTTTGAATGTTGAAAACGCGGCAAAAAGTTGGACTTTTGGCCTCATGTCAGAGGGGCAAACATGAGGCCAAATGTCAAACTTTTGACGTGGTTTCATGCCCTCTAACAGTCAAAAAAAACCTTAGATATTCATTTCATGTTTATAGGACTGAAATAGATCGAAAATGCTGAACTTTCGCCACATTTCCGGGACGCAACTATGTGATAAACACGCCGGCTTTCTTCGCCGTTCTCGAGTCCATGAAACGCAGGCAAAATCTGGGATGCTCTCTCTATTTTGGACTTGCCAAAACGAGCTTCAAAGGCCGAGTTACCGATGTATTTCACGTGCTTTGACATCCTTCGAATAGTAGACAATTTGAGCCTGTTTTAGAGGTGCTAAAATGCTCACAATATGTGGGCTTTCTCTCCAGTTTTAAGTGCAATGAAATAGCTGTAAACTTCCAGCTGTTGGCAGTATTTCTCGGTAGTAAAAATCTCTCGAGTAGGCTCAATTTCATGTAAGTTTCAGGTATTCTAACATTCATCGAACTCACCGTATTTGTTTACCGTTTTAGAAGCTTGAACACTCGAGCAAAACTCCTAATTTCTTATCTGTTTTTCGCACGCCAGAATCATTCTCAATTTCGACGTGTTTGCACCCTTTCCCCCTGACGAAAACGTCCTCAACGTGGTAATTTTTTCCTAGTGACATGTCATTGGTTGTGTAGCCTACATATAGGCACCATAGATATCCGGGTGCTTGAACCACTTCAAGGCATCAAATGTGGCATTGCAGAATTGAGCTTCTGCAGCAACAGTGAACCTGCTTCTTCAAGCTCATATTCATTGCTCCTCCTTATGGTGAGTAGGGCTGGTGGAGCCCAAGTTTATCCAGTGATTAGATGGGATTTCTCAATAGTAGTTGAATAAAGGAAGCAGAGTTCACTCACCTACACATAGGCGAAGCGCCAGCGCTGTTTCAATGAATGTATTAGCTACTGGGGCCCTTGGGTGTCAACTGTCTTATATCTGTGTGACATGACTCCATCAAGTCTCTGGTGGTGCTAATGTAATGATGGGATACTGTTCATATCCCATAACAATCATTCCAAAAAAACAAGGACAATGAGGGCTGTAGGATATATTCCCTATTCAAGGATGTTGAGTAGCCCAAGATCGTAATTGTATTGAGCCAGCATGCTAGTAGCAATGTCAAAACTCTGACAAGAACTATCTTAGCCCCCAGGTATTGCAGTTATGGATTTTTGGATTTGGTAAGACCTCAAAAATGAGTCAATGATCTATGATTCAATGCCATGTTTTCTGTTGAGGCAGAGGTCCTGCCCATGCAGTGGCATCATGGGACAGACTAGCTCACCTGGAGATAGGATTAAGAGGCAGCAACAGGAGTAGTAAAAGTACTGGCATTGCATGTAGATACAGAACTACTTATATACTATACAGAGGTGGCTGTAGCTACTATAACAGGAGTGTATGGAAATAGCATAGATCATAGTAAAATGATTGAAGCATAGATGTGGCCCAATACAACAGTCCATATATCCAGGAGTCCGGATTCAACATCATCCAGCAATTTGCCACTCAGATACAAAGGTATCCAATAATGACTAAAACCAAATCTGCATGTATCTCATCAACTGGCAGAATGTCAATGAGTCAGGGGGTAAAGACACCTATGGTTGTCAGTGAATGATGTGAATGCTGGAAGACAAGGATTTATAGGTCTATCTTGAGGCTGAGTTTGAGCTGGAGCCTAGAATTCACCAAGAAAAATGAATACCGATCACAGAGCCTGCAGAGCTTTGGGTGACCACTTGAAGTAGAACTGTTTCCCCACCTCCAATGACTCACAATTCCAAAATCTCCACTATACTAAGACTGGCACAATCTTCCAAATCCAAGCAAACTACGGGCATCCCAGAGACAAAGATCCTGAGAGTTATAGCATGTTTGAGTAGACAGTTGCTATGAACCTGCCCACTATTCTTCACTTTTCCAGTCCCTTGGTCAACATCCCTTTGTTTCCACTTCTTTTCACACAGATACATGTCCTAGCATCACTGTATGATCCCCATTTCATTCTATGATGTTCCATATCATTCTTTCCTTGATACATTGTTACCTGTGTTCCCCACTGATGTGTACATGGTCCCCTTTGATCAGATCCACAGATACATCATTTATCCCTTTGCAGTTCATTCCCATGATAATTGTACAGCTTACCAAAAGTTTCCAAAAACCCGAGTGGATTCTTTCTCGAAACTTCAAACATTGGTTTGTTCATCTGTTTCTTTGATTTCAAACAATCAAAAATAGATCCATTCAATTGAATCAAACAGTCAGAATGAGACCAAAGAACTGAAGTGCTGAAACCAAGTACCAGTCAGTGCACAAGCAAGAAAACACTGGGAAAGTGCCGGCAAAGCTCCAGCTGTTTGATTCCTGCAACTGAACGCAGCACACCTCTTACAACAACCACGACAACAGTCAAAATCCATTCTTCCTCTGTGCCAGCTACTTGCTATAATGACGCTCTACACTCTTCTCTCTCATGAAACAAAGCAATATCTATCAGATAAATTCACTCCCGGGCTCACAGCACAACTTGAATGTTCCGAGACATACCAAACCGATCAGTCAGAATTCCTCAATTGCTACACACAAAGAACTGATGCGAAGAACCAACATGAAAGTGACTCGGCATATTTAGTCTTTTGGAACGGCAACACAACAGCAACTACATCCACTTGCATGGTGCCAGTGTTGGAGAGGAGACTTAGGGGTTGTGCACGAAGTTGATAGCATTGAAGGCCAAATGGACTGGAGTAAGGTGCATACCAATATCATCTGTTTTTTGATCTTCTCTCATTGGTGTTTGTTCGTGATCCTCTCAGTCAACGAGCCTTCCGCGTACCGCGACCCATTTCATTCCGAACAACAATCAGAACCGAACCAGAGCCTGATACTTTCTATAGCTGTGGGTGCCGTTCAGTCAGCAGCGGTATTCCAGCTCAAGGTCCTGTTTTGTGTTGTCTTTCCTCTTGTTGATCCTGATATGATTTTAAAGGGCAATCTGGTAAACAGAGAGCGCATAACCGCCGCCGAGGTTCGGAATTCCAGGAAAACACGTCGAAGGAGCAGAGGTAAGTGAATTGTTTTGCTGGGATCACCTGGGCTGACATGGTGTTCATTCAGATACATGAACCTTACTGTCGAGCTACCTGGAGGGTATGGGGACAGGGCGTGGGCTGGGTACAGCAGGCATTCTACGGAACCCTGCACTATCATGAATTTCCGTGGATTAACCTGGCATTCTTTGCTGTACGGTAATCGTCGTTTAATTCAGGGAATTTACAAAATTTTGTAATATTAAAGATTTTCATGGATTTCCTCAAATAAATCGCCGCGATAATCCAGGAAAATTCAAGGAAATACATGGACTTCTCAGTGGGCCTCAGCCTCAACCAACATAGGCAACGCAAACACATTGCCTGGGTCATAATGACTCTTGATAACAATAAAAGGGTAGGCAAGGGAAGAGTGAACGTTTGGTTGTTCAACTGATTGTCGATATAGTTAGGACATGCACAAAAATTCCCAATTGCTCGGCATAGAATTGACAAAACTGTCCACAGTGACTGTAAGGTCCTAGGCTTAGCATCGGCGGGGAGAAGAGTCGAATGCTCAAGATGAACGATACGAACCATCGACAAACCCCACATCTGGATGCGGCGGTTCGTTATTCAAAGAAGAAGCATACAACTGCCACGTGAGCAACGTATTCCTCCTCACAAATGCACTTTTGTCCACTGGTACCGAGTTCACTTTTGAGTTTGGCCCACCGTTCAGCTCAACTCACATGAACCATGCCTAGAGAACGAAATGAACTGATGAATGAATAGAGATAAACCGCATGAGCGTACCATATCAGACTTCCACCCCTCCGAAAGATACTTCGTGAAAGCCCTCGCCGCATCCTTATTCAAAAGCACCCCCCACCGGCGTCGTCAATGACCTCGCATAAAACCCATTCCACTCATCCGCAGCCTTACTTGTACCCAAATCTTTGACCAAATCAATATATGTCCCGGCCCCCAACCTATCGTTTGTCGCCGGCTTTGGCATCCTCCCCAAGAACGGTGCCAATACTTCATCCAGTTTGCCTTGGGTGTTGCCTTTGGAAAAGGTGGGGCCAACCAACCTACGATATTGAAGAGAAAGACACCGACCTGAATGCCCACCAATACCAACATAGGGACACGTCCCGTACGGTAATGCTTTCCCTTCCTCATTCAGCCCAACCGCAATGTTTCCTAGCCGATTCCTCGTCTCACTCGTCGCTATGTTCGGCGCCGAATCGACAGACAAGCCTTTCATATTGCTCATATCAACGACTAGGGTGCCGATTTTACCACCGGGACCGTTGGCGATGTAACTGTGCTGTAAGGGGTCAGTACAAGGGAGAAAAGGTTATGAACGCGAACGCGAACGCACCCCACCACTCCTAGTTACAACCTGCATCCCATTTTTCTCTCCCATCGTCACGACTTTCGATATCTCCTCCGAAGATTTGGGATACGCAACGGCAGATGGAATGAATATGAATCGGCGGTTGTCTACCAATGGCAAATTCAGCTATGGTTAACGCAACGGAAAAAAGGACGAATTAAGCTCACAAGCTCTACTGGCACCCTCAAAAGCATTTCTAGGAAACAGAGCTTCGATACCAGCACCAGAAAAGTCGCTGCCTAGATCCACGGCCGCGAGTCTTGCGAGGTTGAGTGCCGTTATGAAGAAGAGGGATACCACAATCATGGTGTTGGGTGGATGAGGAAAAACAGCAGTTACTAGAGCGCATTCACCCTATTGTTTGATGGTCGTTCCGTGATTGAGATGCGCATCGGGAGTTAAATTCAAACTGTCAGATACCTAAGTACAATATCCCCTCCGCCCCGGACCTCGGCCGGTCCCCACATGACGTCAACACATGCTCAAACCATCGCTGTCTCGAATTCTCGATGCTTCTGTTTCCTTCAAGTACCGGCAAGATTGTGTATACGCGTCATGGCCGATCCCCTCTATTTTCTGATAGAGATATACGCATAGTACTCG
The DNA here is from genome assembly GCA_029532415.1 of Marasmius tenuissimus. NCBI lineage: Eukaryota > Fungi > Basidiomycota > Agaricomycetes > Agaricales > Marasmiaceae > Marasmius > Marasmius tenuissimus. The sequence continues at coordinate 46,450 of JAQOTA010000002.1, forward strand.
CTTCTGTACCATGGAGAGCTCCCTGATCCCGCATCCGGTTCTGAACATTCCTTGTCACCATCGTCTAAGTGCCTTTACCTACCTGATTCATTTATATATCCTCGTCGACGCTAACACCCCCCAAATGTCATCTCCTGAAAACTGATACCTCGATAAACAACGAACCTACTCTTCAAAATCTCTGTGCTATTTTACTCCTCTGCGATCTGACTCACCTCCAAGTCGTGGTAAACGCCAACGTTCCTACCCCGCTACGCGTCATGTGCTCCAATTCTCCCAACCCAGATTCCTCTCCGAAGATAAGAAATTATCGCGAGCTGACATGATGTATCCCCCTTATTTCTCGCAATAAGATCTCCCAACCCATCCATTAAACCCTCACGCGCACGGAAACCGTCGGGTTCAAGGTGAAACCCACCAAATAAAACTGAACACATAACTCACGAGTCTCCGTGCCCGAGTAGTGAAGCAGAAACGACCTAATCACGCTCTGTACAAGTTCAAACCTAGGAACGGTGAGTGTTCTCAAAGCAAAACGGTTATCAATCACCTATCACTCACGTCGCAAAAACAGAATTCCCTCACCATTGAACATTTCCCGCCTCAACTTGAACTCCAGAGCTTAGCTCCCTAGAGGCAGTCGTGGTCGCGAGATTGATAAACAGCCTTCCTTCTCCTTGCATTCGAGTCTCGGAGAGGGATCCATGTGTCACGGTTCAAAAGTTCAACATCAACTCCCCCGAGTTCCCGAGTCTCTACTTGGTTCAAACATCCCCAAGCCCGACGAATTATTCAATTTATCAACCCCCTTGACAGCCCTTTTTGACGAACGCTATTTGTCAACCCCCATGACACCTCCGTCTGCCGGAGGTCCTTCGGGCATCTGTCAGAGGTTCAGATCAACCTATGACAGATAAAATCATAGCCTTTGCTTTAGCTTTCAACTTATGTCTCTCAGCGTTAGTTCCACGGATTTGACCTACGATTCAGAAACCAATTTGAGCTGTGAGTTTGCAGCCGCAAATTGGCTTGGAGGATGGACTCAAACAAGCTACTCTCACGCCGAGTAAGCCCACAGGTACGCTAAAAAGTGGGTCAAAAGTGATCTCAGAGAGCCTCAGGGACGGCCCGGAAATTGGCTCCCGACATCCAGGCTCAAAATTTCTGTTACAGTGTCGAAATTAACTTGGTCTCTTGGTTGAAAGAACGGACGGCGGACGAGTACGTGACTCTGCTCATTCAATTTGCCTTGCCAATGCAGTCGATTAATTGTCAGACTTTGTCACGTTTAGCCAGTAGATCGCAATGGCACAGTCTCGAGCCACCTGCCAGAAAGGAAGAATTGGCAAGAATTCATGAGACACCCGTTAAAGAGGTGAGCGCTCAGCTTCACCCATTAATAACGTTCAGTACTTATACGTTCTCCTTTCAGATCTACCAAAGGTTGTTCCCCTCGCTCGGACGTAGCAAATACCTGGGATCAAGAATTCGAATGTATGCTCAGAGATCCTAAGGAGTTGAATCTGGGATCGGGACTAGGCGCTCTTACAACCACTTTACTCATAGATCTGAACTGTGATATTGTTATCGTCAGTTCGGCACAATGGATTAATCTATCTATCCTATTTCAGAACAACCAAAAGCTACCACTACTAATGATTATATTCACCAGTACTTGGGCAATCAGTAATCTTATCGCTGGTATTCGGGAGATTTCATCCATCTGATCTACTTGAATCAGTCAGACCTCCAGACGTTGCTAACAGCTTGTGGCATGCCGGGGGTTGACAATTAGCAATCGTCAGAAAGGGCGATCAAGGGGGTTGATAGAAAGAATCATCCGGTGCCTGAGCAGTAGCCAAAGCAAAATTTAAACCAAAATAAGATACTCCGTAATATGAAATCAAACCGGCAATCTCAAACCAGTGGATTCCAAGCTACAAAACCCCTATTACGCACCTCGAAAAACATGAATTCCCTCACAAACTCAATACATCGAATATTCTCCTCCACTGGTAGCTCGTCCCTTCGTGGTTTTTAGGCCTGCAGGTCTCAATAACCAATGCACCTGTTACACCTCAGCCGGGGATCTTGGGCTATATCAAAGACTCATTAATTCGGGCTCACGCTTGTCGGCTACCACTGCCCCGTAAGGACTGATTGTAAATCGTGGCACCGTCTGACACGGGGCTTTCCTTTTTTCTTGGAGACGTTCTAGTTTTCTTCACACGGCCTATGGGAAACAATAATCTCAACCACAGATGCAGAAGAGGTAGTTCAGGATGAATTTTCCTGGTGCAAACTTTTTTCAGTGCACGGTGAGGGATCTCGACCTTTGTTTGTGCACACTTTACAATTCATCTCGCTTTGTTTCCTGTTCAGGTTCGTCGGTACACTTCATCCCCAGGAAATACAAACTTCATTGTCCCCTCCTTCGCCCGCGTCTCTACTAAATCGCGTAGGAATAAACCCCAAACAAACGGAACCCTCTTCCTCTCCTGCCGGTACGGAGCCAGGAGGAGCAAGCTGAAAAAACAAAACAATCATGAATCAGCCTCTCGCTCGTTCGCTCCTCTTGGCCGCTTTCAATAAGTACATGCATCCCTCACCACCTCGGGCCCACGGTTCACGATGCATATAGTAAACTATTCGCTACTTCTCGTTCCTTCACCACTACAACGCTACGGGCAACGGATGTCATTATGATTGAAAATCCAGATTCCGATCCTCCTCCCCACATTGCATGCATGTCGTCCAGATTCCGATGTCATCAACGGAGAAAAGAGTCAGGATTCATTGTTCAAATATCAAATATCTCAGGCTGAGCCTAAATCTATACACTAGTATTTCCTCACATACCATCGTCACTCGTGAACTCCGCGCTTCAGGACCCAACGAGTTCGGGGCATTTTATAGATTATTGCACGGGGGTGAAGCTGAACTGAGTTTCCGAGGCTATAGATGTATTGCAAAAGTCATATCAATGCTTCTCACCTGCTCGTCGTCAACAAGAAAAGTGGTTACTATTCATACCTACGGATGATATAAATGCCTTCAATGCCAGGATCTACCACCTAATCGGTCAATTGACAGTATCAGGACTTAGAGAGTCAACTATGGTGTGAATCCTCTAGCTCTAGGGACTCCCGAGTAGAAGGGAATACTCACTTCTGGTCGAGGGTTCGACGGGATAGACATCTCACAGGGTGATGGGGATGGGAATACCCATTCCCAGAACTTTTTGGCGTGTATGTTCACGAGGCTCGAGACGGGAGAATGATAGGATGAATAGGGAGCCCTAGCACGGGTCCTGGTAATAGGTAACAAGACTACGAGTTGGTACAAGTTATAACTTAGAATTACAAGCCACTAAGCCAAGAAAGCAAGAGGAAGCAGCGAAAAAACAGCAAAAGAGGAAGACTCAGAGACATAGATAAAAGAGGGAAAAGAAAGGGCATCCAGGAAAGGGAAAGGGGTTTGTTCAAAGTAATATAAATTCTCCTGCCAGTAAGTTTACTGCTCTTATTCATAATCACTTCTCTTCCTCGCAATAAACAGGAATGGCGGGGGCCTAAGGTTCCCTGGTTATCAGAAGGGATTTCTCATGGAACAAAGAGATATGCACTTACCCATTCCCAGACACAGTGTGGTCTTGGTAAAAGGCTTGACCATCAACATGCTCTGAGTTCATCTGTCTTGGATCTGGGTGACTTGACCCCATCTCCAAGTCTCCAGTGCTATCCAGGTGTAAAGATGGAACACCATCTGTATCCCATAAAGAGCGGTCCAGATAAATCAGAACAATTAATGCTGTGGGGTAGATTCCCTATAAAAACATTGAGCAAAAGGTTGAATCATATTAAAATTCAGTTAGCATACCACTAATAATGTTGAAATCTTCCAAAAGATTTCTCTGGCCAACTCATACTCATTGTTTGAATCCTGGTCTGGTATGACCTCAAACAAGAATTGAATGATCTATTGATATTAGTGAATGAATAAACACAGTCTGAAGCTGAGATTGTTTGGTACTTACCAGAAGCAAGGCATAAAAGAAACCTGATTCCAAAAGCAAGACAGTGACTCTTTCTGCCCTGACGGGCCGATGTGATAGCTTGAGATACTCTCGTATGGCCTCCCAATTAGACCTATAGGTATTAGAGAATTGGTTAGTGGCCACTAAATCCTGGCGAGATGGTAGCGAGACAAAATACCAGGTGGTATAGCCAATCACCATGGTTGCTACAATGTTTGTTGCAATGGAAATTGCATATGTTGCTAGAAGGATTGGTCGGCATTTTGAATCTTCAAATGGCATGCCCTCGGCAACAAAACACCCGATCCAGCCAAATGCTGTTCCTGTCACAGCAAGCTGAAAGACCCCCAACAGCAATATGACTTGCTTCTTCCAGCCAGATAGTGCACAAGCTCTCCAAACAACAATGGCATCACCAATAACAAACTGCAATTGAATCATGAGCCACACCTTAAGTTGAAACAGAGTATAAGAGAACTCACTGCCACTGGGAATAAGACGGAATGCATTTCCATCAGTGTATGGAACTGGTGGAGGTAGACATGGTTTCTTGGTCTGAAGGATGTGCCAATATTGTTCACGAGAAGATGCTGAACCCCTGCAACGAGGTACACCATGGTACAACAGAGGTCTGTGGTTGCTAGAAGGTATAGAATGACCACGGATACACCGAGAATTACTCTAGCGTGCTTCATTCCACCCTTTCGGCTTGCTCCAGGATCAGCACAATCTGCATGAGAGATTCAGAATAAATGCTTACCGCCACAGAATGGTAATGGCTGCCAGAGTGAGCACAATGTGAATACCTAAATGGTCATTAGTGATTTAAAAATGACCGCGATCACACAAGCTCACCGTAAATAATCCCGGTCGCCAAAACCTCACCAAAGGAGAAGATAAGGTCGAGGCCGTACCAAGTGAGCTGTTGACGCTCGCTCGGGACCTGATCCGCCCTTGTGGAAAGTAAAATCTCCATCTTGAATGTGGTAGACGGGGTGATGAGTGAGCTCGGTTGATAGTGGTAGGGAAAGACAAGCAACTGTACTCGTAGTCGTGTGGCTGACTCGGGAAACTATATATACTGTTTCTTGCACCTCTCTTCGCCCTTTATATTCATCAGTCGCAGTCATGAGGCTGTTATCACTTGCGACACCGTCCACGCCCTCGAATTCGGAGGTTTGTATTGATAATAGGAGCCAGTGATCCTGCCACCACTGTTTTACTTCATATCGTCCCGAGAGCTTGTTTTGAAGTAGTCACGCGCGTTATTTGGATCAGCGCTCGCCGCTGTGGCTTCTATCCAGTGTCGAACCACCGTCTCCCCTAACCGGTTAGTACTGACCGTGAGGTATAACTATATATCAAGTCGTTCAGTTGAGCACAATTGTTGAACTGTCACTCAGCGGGGATCATATTCCTGAAACTGGGCCGCCAGGGCCCTACTATATTGGAAGTCATCTCAAAGATTGCAAAAACCCGAACGGTCAACCATGTCCGCGTTCTGACACGTTCTGGCGGTGTTAAGTAGCCCAGCCCATGTACATCAGCGCGCCTTTCCCGATCATACCTTGGTCCCATTCTGCATTACTGTAAACGGACTGTGTAGCGAAGGTAGGGGTAATCCTTAATATGAGCACGCTTACCAGGATTGAAATTGAGTCTCAAACCCCCACCACGCGTGTGTAGTGACGGGGAATGAACCAGGATACATCGCAGCGGCGGTAACCAATAAGTGTCAAGGGTTTAAAAGGACGAGTATGCTTACCGTATAAGATCCCAGTCGTCACAATTTTGGCTAAGGACATACGAGGTTTCTCCCGTATTTTTTAAGCAAGAACTCCTACAATCTGTGCTACCGTAAGTAGGTAGCTAAAGCCTAGTAGGATTCCATAATGAGTATCATGATATGAATATGATGGCCGCCACCGGTGGTCATGAGCCAGGGTAACAGCCTATTTATGTCCGGTACTCAGAATTTCCATCATCCCTGCCGATCGAGATCATCACGATGGAGGATGAAGGTACGACCTGGGTAATTCCTGGCTTCAGAGCGGGATTGAGTGAGGAAGATAAGGTATATGAAGGGGGATCCGTATGGGGCCTATCTAAATTCACGTTCACGTACATTTTGCGGTACGTGAGGTATGTGAATCGGTACGTGAATGTACGTGAATTGATGGTATAGCATAGCCACTGATTTTGGACCCAGAGGACATATGTAGCCACAATTTCTCGGTATTCTGTATACCTACTCAATGTAATATGCAGCTTACTTGTCTCTCTGCTCCCTAGACTGTGCAAAATGCGCATTTAAATCAGTATCAATGACTACTGAGTATGAACAATGTCTCCCCTTCCCGCTGTAAGCCTTCTGGGGTGCCGCTCTGCACAAATAATTATGATGTTTGAAAACACTTCTCGACATTATCACACCGATTATACCGAGCCTACGAGAGAATCTTTGAGCTTGATGGTCAAACTGATATAGGGAACGGGAACGAGGACACTTCTAAGACCGCAGCCTCCTCTGAGATTAAGTCAAGTTCTCACAGTTGCTACTCCTGGTAAGGAGTTCCCTATGTAGACCAGTCTGACCAGACCGCCTAATTGTGAAGTAGGCTGAAGTGGGATGAAAGATATATTGGGAAATGTTTGAGTGTACCATGATGCCAATCTCACATTCCTAGCCATGGCTTCCATAAAATTCTCAAGACTCAGATGGTCTCACTGTTGACATCAAGTCCAATGTTGCAGTAGAGCCGCCAGTTGATGAGTCACTTGTTTCCACAGCCGCTCAATTGTAATTAGGATAGAGAATACCAGTAGGTACGTGAATTTTGAAGTGTGAACGTGAAGTACGTGAAATGTACGCGACGAACGTGAAAATGTACGCAACGTACGTGAATTTGCACGTGAGGTACGTGAATCCGAACGCGAGGTACGTGAATGTGAACGTGAGGTACGTGAATCTAGACATTTGGTACGTGAGAATGAGACGTGGGTGGACTCTGAAATGAAAATGAAGTAGAAGTGACAACTGCTGCGAAACTGATCTCAATGAGTAGTCGACAGTGGCCAGCACATCGTGAAGTCGACTTCCACCTTCAACCCCCTCGAAATTTGTCACTGGCCTACGTAGAGCTCGAGGAAGTGGTCCCGCGCTGAGATATAACACTTGTGGGACCAGGACAAAGTGGTTAACTAGACTCAGGAGTCTCAATTTACAAGCCCGGCAATGAGTGTTTTGGCGCCGGCGGCCGTACACAACCCATCTATCCAAGACGCTGCCGCCGAGCAAATATGGCTTCTTTCGGCTGTTAACTCAATATTTCTGCAAGTCTCAGAGTGGGAATGGCATTGTCAGTACACAGATTATTACTTGTTGGTAGATGGGTGCAGTTCCGGGAGAGGAAAATGAATGAAGTCAACATGACTGACTTACCATGGTGTAAAATTCTTGGAGATTTGTTAAAAACCGAGCCACACGGAAGTTTTACATTTTTTCAGACCAACAGAGAGCATCTACAGCAAGCTAAGAAGTGATGCCGACTGTGGCCGTGTTCTACAGAAGGATATAAGAGTGGTGGCTGTGCCCATCATGAACGTGAATTTGGTACGTGACTGTACGTGAATTGTACGCGACTGTACGCGACACGGTACGTGAATTTAGCATGCCCCATCTGTATGCCACCACGTCAACTATAGCTCGATCTCGGAATTGACGAGTAGATCGGGTATCGGTCAAATAGTAAAACCTGAAGTGTGAGCCTCCTTCCTATCAAGCCTGACCATTTTCCCTTGTGACGAGTAGGGCTAAAGCGTGATTGAGAACTACTATGTCGGAATGAGAGATCTGAGGAATCAGTGAGTTGGAATTGACAACAGAGCCTAAAGAGGAAAACAGACTCTCCGATGACATCGATCTCTTCTTCCTTTGCTTGAAGAACAACAGGTAACATCAAACGCACAGAAGAGCATACACAAATGCGGCAATGATGAAGCCCATACAGCCTTGGAAAACTCCGCTCAGCACTTTCTGAGCCCTAATCGTCTGGAGCCGTTGGCAACCGGCACCTTAACCAGCTCTGTCAGCTCAAGCCGCGACTCTAGAAACATTGACCCTCCAGTCAGACTTTCTAGTTCCTGTTGAACATGATGGATATCATGTGATACACTGTTGACGTGTTGTTTACGCGTCACACTATTTATAGAGCTACGCCTCTAGAACACTTGCGTCCTCATGCAAGTACTACGTCTCTGTCTACGTATCTTACTACGTACATCTAGTTTCATCATATATGACACTATAGACAGTCGCTATCCAATAGCATAAGTAGAGCCTCCAATACATGAGGCAAACACGACTATGCTCACCAAGCATACTACCATTCATGGTAGAAGTACTTACACAGTACTAATGTCTTTTACGCCTTTAGGGCCGAATACCTACTTCTAGTAGTAGTTTCAGTAAGTGTAATACTCATTACATGTACCAGAAACTTATGTATAAAAGACTGGACGAAAGGCCTTAAGCCTTAGGACAATCTACTCGATTATCACCTCTTCACAAGCATCTCAAGACTACAAGAACACTCTGTGTATTACCCATGTGAGGTTTACTTCGTTATACCCACTGTGCACTTTAACTATGCTGGCTCATCAGGTTATGGGCCCCGCAAGCGGTGGTCAGGTCGATGTTATGATCGGAGTAGCCTAGCTCCCGTGTGTCGCCACCATCCTAGCGGACGACCTGTAACCTACATGGGTTATGGAAGTCTCTAGCGATGTCGGGCTTGTCATCGTCTGGTGTCAAGGTCAAGGGTTGTTAGTTCCCTTTACACCTATCCACTATGTCCCTGTACTGTTGCATGTTGCACGAACGCATGTACATACTGTCTTGGCTTCATCTTCTTTGGCATAGACCTATCCGCGTAAGCGGCTCTGTCTCCCTGCTGATAACCCGGATTGGGCTTTGATCTTATATTATCACTGCCTAATGCCGATGAAAACCAATGGTTGGCGATGATCCTCACCATGAGGCATCGTTTAGGGGTCTATGGGGTTGTGCTTATAAACCAACTCGCCATGATGCCTGACGGTCGAAAGACCGGGCATGACATGCATGCTGGGAGATTTGATCTCCTTACAACTAGGTTTTGATACTATACAATTTTACGGTATCATATGGCCATTTTAGTATGTACAGGGACTCCCCTTCCGATGACCCCTCTCTTCCACGTTATTGTTAAACTCTAACTCACCTATGATTGCTTTCTGGTCACCGACATGCCTAAGGCAGAGGGTGCATGAACTCAATTCATATGGATGACTAGGTTTAATAATAACTTTCTATGGGTCATTCGGACAGTATGAGCTGATCACTCATACTTTTGCTAGTCTGGGGCTGAGACCAGATAGCACGATGGGACACCAGACACCGATACACACTGGGAACGTTGTAAGACCCTAGCAATCGGGCAGGGCTTCGTAACCAGATTAACTCCCCTGCACTACCTGCACGCAGTACACCCCATGATCTGCTTGACGCATACAGCCTGTTAAAAGTCCTAGACCTTTGGAGCATTTCTCGGTGTGCATCGAACCCTATTTATTTATGGGTGCTTCTCAGAAGCCTTTGTCGATTGACACTCTCTTGGCTCCACCCTTCTATATTTGAAGAGTATGCTCACGGGACTTTTGGCAGACCTCAATATGTCTCAATCAGGATCTAGGTCTACTTCTCATTCCCCAAGTGGTAATCCCCCAACGACGTTTGTTCGCAATACGCCGGGATACACTCTGGGAACGGAAGTAGAAAATTCTGTAGAAGTTTTTAACTACAATACGGAACCATTGTACTCTCAGGTTGCGGACAGCAACTTTCCTGCTGGGTCAGGAGGAATCAGTATCATTCCAGTTTTGCTAGATGATGGTTCTGATGAGCCGGCATGACGCCTAGCGCAGAGGACTACAACATAGCTATACTACTACTTACCAGAGAGGAGTTTAGAGAGATAGAGGCGAGACGTAGAAGCTCAAGCACACTGTAGATTCATGTAGAGAACTACGAGCTTATATACATGTAGAGACTATAGTGAATACCATATAAGGACGATAATGAAAATTGTACATATGATCATAAGTAGAAATGATAAATGGAACAATAGTCCCGCATAATATGATAGCGGGAAGTATGAACCGGGACTTCGGATATACCGGGATCTAATAATAGTCCACGGATTCAACAGGTTCGAATTTTGAAGATTGGTACCGATTACTTGAGGGTTACCTCTTTACCCAAGGCATACCTCAGGCCTTGGATGAAGAAATGCCTGAAACACCCTCTCCTGCTACTTCAGGGGAAGCTACCGCTCTAATTGAGTGGACTTCTAGGCGTAACAAAGTAATTGGTATTATCAAAATGCGAACTCGTCGAGCTCACGACGTGCATGTTGATAAAACTTCGGTAATTTCAACCTTATCTAAACTCAAATCTACGTTTGGAGTTCAATCCTCTTCAAAGATGATGAATCTATATACGGACTTGCATAACGTCCAACTTCCTGAACACCTTAATCCAGTCCCTGGGATCAGTTACATGTTGACTGTTCGGGACCAACTTAAGGATCATGGAGTAAATATTTCGGACGACTTACTGTGCTTGATGATCACAGCCAAGCTTAATGAAAAGCGCTGGCAACTCTTCAAGCAGCAAGTGTCCCGTATGAGGAAGGAAGAACTTAAACCTACCGATTTGATTGCTGCAATTACGAATGAATGGAATAGAAGGAATGGGATTCATTCTGGTCCTGCTGCCTATACTGCCCATAACGCCAAAATTTCTGGTGTTAATAGATTTAACTCTCCTCCTAAATGGTCTGATCAGTCTCGTTCTGGTACTTCTGCAAATCAAAAGAAGAACAATAATAAAAACAATAACCAGAGCCAGAACAATCAGAACCAAGGTGGATCTTCTTCCAAGAAAGGAAAGAAGAAAGGAGGAAAGGGCAAAGGAAAAGGCAAAGGAAAGAAGAAGGATATTCAAAAAGGGGGGCAACAATCGCACACTGCGGTACTTGAACCTTCTGAGAAACCTTCTGAATACCAGAAACGAATTAATGCAGTAAACAAGCAAATCAGCTCAGTTTTTGAACGGGAAATGGCTGGGCCAGTTAACGTTCATATGTCCTACCACTACCCCACTGGTAGCACATCTGCACCAAATCCGTTCCAAAACACGTATGATCTTCAACAAGCACGTCTAGAAGAGAGAATCGCTGCTGATAGAGAAGGTCGTCCTGTACGACACATCTCTGTACAAGAATGGAACAATAGACGAACTGTTCAACTAGATGAACAGGTTCGACAAGTAGAAGAAGCTATCGCTTCGGCTACTATTTCCAATTCAAACATAGACAGCGATGGAGATGAGATACCATCTTTGGTGTACATCTCTGATACTCCAACAGAACCTGATAGTGACTCTTCATCTGATAATTCATCAAATGATAGTCATACATGTTCTGAATACTCTTATGGTGCGCATAGTAATGAAGAAATCATCTTCACAATGCCACGACGAGAGGCGACACCTAATCATACTTCGCCTGCGGACGAAGTTGACCAAGGTGAGAATCTCGAAGTAGCATCACCCACACAAGAAGACATACGTGTAACAGTTTCAACACCTCCTGACGATTATGGACCATGGGCAGATTCTATGTTTCCTAGGAACCACGCCGATCTTGTTCATTTGTTCAGACCAGAAAACTATTCTCAAGATGGAGATGACATAAAAAAGCCACCTCTCATCAATAGAAAAGTTGAATGGCGATTCTTACAAGAATACAAAGAACAACATGATAACATGATGCGACGAGTTAACCTTAGGAATAATAAACCACATATAATAAATGGGATTAGACTCCCAATTCCTGTCGTCGAAGAATTCCGAGACTTCGGAGATCAGACGACTAACGACATAGCACTAAAGGAAGCCATGATCAGAATGCGTTATAAATCAATATGCAGTATACCAGACCACAATCTTTGGATCTGGATTCTGATCAGGACCAGAGAATATGTCGTTATGTATGCTATCAGAAGAGATGCAGTGCATAACATGACACCTCGTCAAGCTCTTCATGAATTGCGCATACAACAAAGGATATTACATGTGGAAACAGTAGAAGATACCAAGTTCACGCTTCATTACGAATACCAAACCTGGAACCTTCAACACCTATCAACGGTTATAGCTGAAATCAATAATAAAAATTGGATCAGCACCGTTGAAGATTTTGTTCAACGAGTGAAAAACCCTCGTTCAACTTCGGTGGATGAAGCTTTCCGAGTCAATAAGAAGAACTTCACACTTCCTATACAAGTGATGAATCCTATCTTCTGGCATTCGTTAGTCAAGCTTGGTCTTGAAGGGAAATGGTTATTCGGAACGACAGACATAAGAGCGAGTCAATTTAGAACATCTCAATGGAGACAACCAGGGTTTAATAGGCACTGGGTTCGCTTTATCCCTCATCTTAGTCTTCCAGATGTTCATAACTGGCACACGCACTTGTACAGATGGATGAACAACATTAGAATGTCTGTTCCCATGACTCAGGCTGATATTCCTTGAAGAGAACTCGAGGGTGGTCGCTTCGATGAACGACCAAGAACATACCCTGGAGATTTCATGGAATTAGCCGAGTCACTTAATCGTTCCAAATCTCCAATCCCTACTACCCATGAATACATAAATCGCCCCACAACTACACCACCTAGAGTACGACAATGGCAGGACCAAGTCGTCCACACTCCTCCAAGCTCTCCCAAATCTTTTTATGGCGTACAATCCTTAGAGGAGGATTACATTGAAGTACCTTCTCGCCCAACCACTGCTCCACCGGATCAACCGGAAAGACTTAGTCCAGTAGATGAACAACCTGAGGTTGACCCCTGGGTGACATCTCCAAGTGATCCTCGAAACTCTCAATTCGAGAATTACGGACCTGCAGTAATTGGACTAAGGACCAATGGAATGCCCTTACATGTTGCTGATGGCACGAGTATTGGCAATATCACTATGGTTGTTAATGACAATCAACCATATCAAGCCACAAGATTCGTTCAATGGCAGAACTATAAACGCCAATTGGAAGCTTGGATAGAAGTTGAAGACGCCGCTAATCAACGTTATCAAGAAGAACTCAGAACAAGACGAGAGCATCTTGTTCGTCAAACATTCCAAAGTCAGAATCAAGAACCGCTTCAATGGCATGAACGGTACTTCGATGATGGTGACTATGGAGATGGCCTTGAAGGAGTTGATAACGATTGGGCTGAAAGCAACGATCGTGGAGACTGGCAAGTTTTTCAAAGTTCTAATAGTCAAACTTTCACTAAATCCTTGATGCAGAACTATCATATCCTAAGGAACTCAGTACCAAGGAAATGTAGTATTACTTCTGTATATGCAACGACGAAATACAAGTCGTTTTCTGCTGCATTTTCGAGTGATTGTGAAGTGAGAAATACGCAAAATGCCTGGCTACTTGATAGTGGGGCATCAGCACATATGACTCCGTATAAAACTTCTCAGACTATCAGACTTTAGAAATGCCAATAGGTCTTACTACATCAGCGGGTGATAAAGCAAATGTGCAAATAGTAGGCTATGGTACTGTCCTCATCCGAGACACCAATAGCGCAGGAGTGACGCAAGTCACAAAGTTATACCCAGTGATGTATAATCCCGACAGCCCACATCGTTTAATCTCTAGTGGGAAGTTCCAGAGTATAGGTTACTATACTTTACTGGACTCTCCAGAGACTTCAATCCGGAGCAAGAAAGATGATTCTCTTTTAATGAGCTTTTATCCAAGCCATAAAGATGATCCTTTACGATGGATGAACGCGAAGGTTCTTATGGGAGAAACTTCCTTCACATCTGTTGTATCTTTCAATACTTCTGAATTATGGCACAGACGTATGGGACACTGTGATCCCAGAGTTTTAGGAAAATTAATGGATAATGTTAAAGGGCTTCCAACGAAGTTGGTTACTTTGAAGGGAGAAACGAAACCATGCCGAGGCTGCGCCAAAGGCAAAATGGTTGCCAAATCGTACCCTTTATCCTCTAAACGAGCTAAGGAGCCTCTTGAGCTTGTGCATGGTGATTTGATAGAATATCCAACTCGCTCTTACTATCATAACGAATATGCTTTAACCTTATTCGATGATGGAACATCATACGGATGGGTATATCCAATTCGTAAAAAGAGCGATACAGATCAGAAATTGCGCAATTGGCTAGCTCTTGTAGAGCGCCAGACTAATAAAAAGGTCAAAAGTGTGCATTTCGATTGAGGGGGAGAATTCTTTTCAAATGAACAATGGGATTGGTATAACTCTCTAGGAATATTTCCACAAAGAGGTTCTCCCAACGTGCATGAACAGAATGGACGAGCAGAAAGATTTAATCGTACACTACGAGAAAAATCCGAAGCTATGCGCTTTCAGGCTTGTGCACCTGAAAACTGGTGGGAATTTGCAATTCTCACAGCTGTCCATATCTACAATAGAACTCCTATTCGTTCGAGGAAATACAGAACTCCAGTTGAATTGTTTGAAAACAAGAAGCCTGATGTTTCATACTTCAGGACGTTCGGATGTGGCGCATATGCATACATACCGAAACGTAAAAATAAGCTTTCTCCACACTCTGAAGCAATGATCTTCATTGGTTACGAGAGCGGATCAAAAGCTTATCGATTCTTTCGAACAACCAACAATTCTGTATACATTACTCCTCAAGCAGTTTTCGATGAAAACTGGTTTCCTAAATGCCAGAAAGAAGTGCCCGGATCCATAGAGTTTGATAAAACCGACAAACCTGTCCGGTCTATACCCTTTCCAACGTACCCATATGATGGCCACGAAGATCATCACAACGATGATGATTTCTTCAATCCTCCACCACCAGGATCAGATGATGACGATCATCAGCCTGGGAGAGATCCTCCCTTGGATCCTATCCCGGATGATAAAAGCGATGATGTGCACAACGGCAATCATCCAAATACTGATGGATTCGGATCACCGAAAGGCTCCGATCACAATCCTAATCAGTATGGTCCGGATCCACGGTCTGCTGGTTCTTCTGGAAATACAAATCCTTTTGGATTTTGCCAAGCTGACTATGATGAGTGGGAGAACTTACGAGCTCCTCCACCAACAGCTGTCAGAAGAAACCCTCCAAGAAATAGAGTAACTCCCAACCGTCCGTTTAATGTTTACGGAAATCGACATCCTGTTGAAATCGAACGTGATATCGAATCACAAGCACGCTGGCAAAGTCAGATTAATCCGACAAATGAACCTGAAACAATACCAAATAGGGTTCCTGATCCAGCCGCTCCTATGGACACGGATGACGATATGAGCGATCTTGCTCAGCAAGGGGGAGAAAATTACTTGGTTTACTTGCTGAATAACGGTCATCAACTATATGGTCTTCAAGCCAGTAGTTATGATAACGTTCGTGAATGGACATACAAACAAGTCCAGAAGTGTCCTGAAGATGAACGACCATCTTGGGAAGCAGCATGCAGACTGGAATTACAATCACTCAAAGATAGAAACGTCTTTGATGTGGTAACACTACCCAAAGGCCGAAAAGCGGTGAAATCCCGCTGGGTATTTGACATCAAGTCTGATGGCCGTAAAAAGGCAAGACTTGTTGCGAAAGGATTTTCGCAGAAACAAGGGATAGACTATAACGAGTTGTTCTCTCCTGTAGTACGATTCGAAACCGTACGACTTCTATTGGCACTAGCAGCGCTTGAAGATTGGGAGATCTCTGCGCTAGACGTTAAAACAGCATTTCTGTATGGTGCCTTAGATGAGGAGATTTATATGGAACAACCTGAAGGCTTCGTTACGGACTCCAGCAAGGTTTGGAGGTTACGCAAAGCATTGTACGGATTAAAACAGGCTTCTCGTGCCTGGTGGCGTCAATGTACTGAATCCATGAAACGTCTGGGATTCAAATGATGCTTATCCGATGCTGGCGTATATGTCTTCAACAATAATGGCAATATGGTTATTGCCGTCGTCTATGTCGACAATGCTTTATTCATGGGTCCTGATCGCAACCTTGTCAACAGACTAAAAAGCAAATTCATGAAAATCTGGGAATGCTGAGATCTAGGCGAGCCAACAGAATTTCTGCGAATGCGAATTACTCGAGATCGGAAGAATTGCAGACTGATCCTTGATCAGCGAGACTATCTTGAAAAGATAATTCGTAAATTCGGAGTTCTGAACGCCAAGACGGCATATACGCCTTTGCCAGAAGGCTATAACCCAACCCAAAACCAGGGGGAGGTTAATCCCGAGATTAGGCATAGATTCCAATCAGTTATCGGATCATTACTTTACTTGGCTCTCGGAACGAGACCAGACATATCCTTTGCTGTAATCAAGATGTCACAGTATGGAGCTAATCCTAATCAGGAACACCTCCAAAAGGCACTTTACATCGTGAAATACCTTGTTCACACTGCAAAGTATGAACTCATTTACGATGGTAGATCCAACCAAGGACTACTTGCTTTTGCTGACTCTGATTGGGCAACTGATAAAGATGATCGTCGATCACAGACTGGATATATCGTAAAGCTTGCCAATGCACCAGTTTGCTGGGTCTCTCAGAAACAGAAAACGGTTGCATTATCATCCACGGAAGCAGAGTATATGGCTCTATCTGACTGTACACGTCAGGCTTGCTGGATGAAGTCGTTAATGAATGAATTGAACTTCCCTATTTGATCAGTTCCATGTGTTAGCGACAACCAAGGCACTATCTTTCTCAGCAGCAATGAAGCTACTGATAAAAGAACAAAACACATTGACAATCGATACCACTTTATCAGGGAAGCAGTGGAACACGGAAAGACTCAAATCTATTTCGTTGAAACTGCTAAACAACCTGCTGATCTTCTTACGAAGAATCTTGGCAGAACAAAGTTCGAATTGTTCAGGCAATCTTTAGGATTAACATTTCACTAGTTCCATGATCGCATGATGAACTTAGTGAGGGGGAGTGTTGAACATGATGGATATCATGTGATACACTGTTGACGTGTTGTTTACGCGTCACACTATTTATAGAGCTACGCCTCTAGAACACTTGCGTCCTCATGCAAGTACTACGTCTCTGTCTACATATCTTACTACGTACATCTAGTTTCATCATATATGACACTATAGACAGTCGCTATCCAATAGCATAAGTAGAGCCTCCAATACATGAGGCAAACACGACTATGCTCACCAAGCATACTACCATTCATGGTAGAAGTACTTACACAGTACTAATGTCTTTTACGCCTTTAGGGCCGAATACCTACTTCTAGTAGTAGTTTCAGTTAGTGTAATACTTATTACATGTACCAGAAACTTATGTATAAAAGACTGGACAAAAGGCCTTAAGCCTTAGAAAAATCTACTCGATTATCACCTCTTCACAAGCATCTCAAGACTACAAGAACACTCTGTGTATTACCCATGTGAGGTTTACTTCATTATACCCACTGTGCACTTTAACTATGCTGGCTCATCAGTTCCCTCCTCGAGCCGGTCCCAGCTAAGCCGTTGGAGCCGGCAAGTGAGAGCCGCGTAAATCACTATGCAGCGTGAACCAGACATCTACCGTGCGTTTTTCCGTCTGACAAACATACAGAGGAGCAGTACCTACGATATACGACCAAGTTTCAAAAATCAAGCACCGACAAACAAAGAGGGGTGGAAAATGAACTCAGACGTACCGGACCTCCAACATCGGGTGGCACTAAAACCACCTACATCAAAACCTACAGCCCAAAAAAAATCACAGTTGCCGTCGCCGTTCGGAAAGAGAAGCATCCAGTCACAAAATTTCAACGGGTGATCTTGCCGAAGTGCGTTGCAATCTGAACTATGGCCGTGATACGTCCGTGAGTAACATTCCGGAACAGAAAAATTTCTGATCTCTGATGCAACGAATACGAAAACGCGAAAACGAATGGTCGAGTGTCTGGGTGGGTGCTTACGGGCGACATCTTTTAACGCGCTTCTTAGAATCTTAGAATCCAAATGATATGAGTCCAAATCTTGAATGAAGCTATGAGCTGTAATCGACGGGCAATTCCATCACAATAATTCGAGCTTCAGAGGACGACCACTTCAATGAGAACTGTTTCCACACCTCTGACGGCTCACGACCCCAAAATCTCGACTATACTAAGATCGACGCCATCCTCCGAATCCAAGCGAACTACGAGCATCTCAGAGACAAAAATTCCCGGTGTTATAGCATATTTGAATAGACGGTGAACGAAGACGCAGCAGATCTCTGGGTTCTCGCGTCTAAATGGCCAAGATCAAGAAGCTGCTATTAAAAAGGAACAATGTCGAAGTCGACGAGCACTCGCACAAGACGGTTTGATAGAACCGAGACGTACCTCAGAAGCCCCACGAAGAGAAAAAAAGCCGAACGCACTACAAGTGGGGGTTTATGGGTGCCATATTCTGTACAGACGCCGGTCAACCAAAGCTGAAGGTCCGCTGCTTTACTCCCAAATAGTCTACTTGGGATTGAAGGCATTGATCCTCTGTAGGTAGCAACAAGTTGGGATTGGAATTTTATATGGTGAATTAAACTACAACGGTTAGTACAAGTATAATTACAGTTACCACTTGAATTGCCCCACCCAACGTCCATGCACCGTTCGACCCGGACCCCGAAGGATCCCCGTTTCTGGTTCTGCTCCCCAAGTCACCACTAGGAAACAAGTAAAATATCATCATGCATCCCGAAAGCAGGTCAAGAAAAGGCCACTTGCCTCCCTTCCTCAGCCTCGACTGACATCGGAAACGCAGATAAGGCGCTAGGGTTGTATAGTGACAGCCTTGAGTCCATCGTACTAGTGGTCACCATAATACCGTTTTTGCCCTTCAAAGCAACACGGTGAGCCGAAACATAGGGGAAGAGAAGTAGACAACGTAACTGATCGTCGGTACAATTTGTATATGCGCCATAATCATCGCTATCACCGACAATACTCCCCACGGCGCTCGTAAGGACCTAGCATCAGCAATGAGAAAAGAAGAGAGTCGGGTGTTTGTACCATCGACGAAAGTGAACCCCTCCTCCCTACTGGCGTCACACCTCAGGCATACACTTCTGACCCCTCTTAGGCCTATTTCTCCGGTGAGAAAGACAGGCCTATGAGGGGTCCCTACAGCGACTTATACCCCGGCCGGGTATACCCAGCTGGTGTAGTCTGGGTATCCCCCGCCTCCCCCAAGTCTCACCATCGGGTATTCACGCACTCATGGCGGGGTATGCCCACGAGGCGGGTATTCCCCTCAATTTTTGTGATGTGACGGGGTGGCAGGGGTCCTATATCTTCTCTCTTTTCTTTGCGGGCTGGGAGCTTCTTGAGCCATCGCAATTTGTTGTACCCATAGCTACAGCTTCAGCACCAAAGTTTGAGACTAGTTTGGGCCTCCTGCACATATGAATTGTTAGGACAGCACTATAGCTTGCCATGAGCCCAGAACAATGAAACTGTGAGCAATGAACAAACAAGAAATCTGTTGTGTAACCTTGTGGGTCCACTTTTGCCATGGATCTTTAGTTGTGGGAATGATTGACACATATGCTGACTTGTAAACTCGGGCAAAATAAACACAGACTGTGATATCCAAAACTGGCGGGTATACCCAATTCTCTCTTGAAGTTGACGGGGTATACCCGCGTTGGTCTGATTTGACTGGGTATACCCGTGCTATACCTGGCTGCTTGGGTGTACCCGGTCACCTCAAGTCCATGGGGCATACCCGCCTTCCCATACAATACGCCAAAATCCACGCAGTGGTCTCCTGTCTCATTCCCTCATGGAAATAGTCGTTGATCAGTCACCAATGATTGTCGGACAGTTGATTTGTACTGGGACTCGGGGCCAATAAACGCTGATTGGTGGAAAAATATCACTTGTTGGCCGACCGTGTGAGGGATTATTCAGTACGACTCGGCTTGCTTCATGCAAAAGAAACTCCCGAGATACATAACACTAGTGACTGAGAATTCCTTCCAGGCGTGCGATCTTCAAACTTCCACATGACCGAGTTGTTTGGAAGCATGAAATCGAAAATTTCCCGACTTTTACCACCTGACAGTTTGTGTGAGCTCAGGGCACCTATATAACTTGTCAGCAATCTTTAATAGTCCCTAGGGTCAATATATACCAAGTGCGATCAGTTTACATGAGATGTAGAACACAGTGAACCCAACCCAGTTGTCATGGATTTGTTATGTTCTCCTTGAGATTTCCACGCGCGCCGTGGCTGTCTGGAATTTCCCGACTTTTATTGAAAACTTCGGGCACACATTTAGCAGCCACTTTTGAAGCTCTTTAGATTGATATGTAAGGTGCTACTGATTAGTTCTTACAGTTCTTTTGGTATCTGAGGCTATCAATAGTGTTAATACATCAAAAAGGTAAAAGTCGGGAAACCCAATCCGAGTTGCCACATGCTCAAAGTAAACTTGTACATAACGAGTACTATCCGAATCAAAATTATACCCTCATTCCCTACTTCTTGGCCACCTATCATCTACTTGAATAGGTTACTGTGATATTAATTCCATAAGGTGTATATGGTGTGAGTGATATGTTTTCCATGTGAGATAAGTACTTCAAAGCGCCAAGGTAATAAAAGTCGGGAAACTTGGGATTGAACACTGTTGTTGCCGTACTATATCGGACGTCAGGCTCCGGTCGACCATTAACCAAAGCCTATATATGATTGGTTGTGGTTTAGAGATTGTGTTGTTTGGAGCTCACAAGTTTTTTATGTGGCTGAGGCTCTCTAGTCAGCAAAGGCTGGGAAACTTACAACCTTTAGTCACTATTGCAATCAATATCTGAACAACTTTCGTCAGTTCCAAGCCTGAAATAGCGTACAATGTGAGCTTTCTTCAGGCACAGATTGAGACATAAAAACCTATGATCCTCATAGTTATTTCATCAATAGAAAACACTCTACTACACTGAGCTTAGAGTGATCTGGGTATACCCTGTTGACTGTGAGAAACGGCGGGGATACCCACCCAGTTGGAATTGAAACGGGTATGCCCGTTCAGTAATTATGAGACTGGGTATACCCCCAGTCTGAAGAAGCCGGGTATACCCTCGAGGGCCTATATAATCAATGACTGCTCAATAGTGTGGTCGTCAGGCGGGTGGTGCAGCATGACATTACTGCGATGATGGACCCACAGAATCACACAACAAGCACAAGTGGTCATTTTGTGCGACCTCATTCAATCTGATGCTTGCCCAAACTCTTCTTAGACCCTAGAATGACCCACATGAGTGCACAAGAAGGGAGATTATAAGCATATCTACAGACCACTGCAGTATATACTGGCGTAGACTTTGGAAGTAGCCACTGGTGCGACCAAGTGGCAGGCCGCCTGGCTGTAGTATGTACAGAAAAATCGCAGAATGGTGGACTTCTGCCACCCCATCACGTCACAAAAATTGAGGGAAATACCCGCCTCGTGGGCATACCCCGCCATGAGTGCGTGAATACCCGATGGTGAGACTTGGGGGAGGCGGGGGATACCCAGACTACACCAGCTGGGTATACCCGGCCGGGGTATAAGTCGCTGTAGGGACCCCTCATAGGCCTGTCTTTCTCACCGGAGAAATAGGCCTAAGAGGGGTCAGAAGTGTATGCCTGAGATGGGCGTCATCAACGACCTCGCAAAAAAATGTATTCCTCGTATCTGGCCCAGCACCCAACGCAAATTTGGATTCAACCTCATCGGTGGGTGGTACGGTTCCCAGACAAACACCTACCTGTATGCCCACCAATACCGACGTAGGAAAACGTCCCGTGCGTTAACGCTCTCCCCTTCTCATCCAACCCAACCGCGACATTCCCAACCGATTCTCCGTCTCAATAATTGCTGCATAGGATGCCGAGCCGACAGACAGGCCTTTCATCTTGCTCATATCAACGTTCAGAGTGTCGTTTTTACCGCCGAGGCCGTTGGCAATGTAGCCATACTATTGAAAGAGCTCAGCACGGCAAAAGGAAAGGTGACGAATGCGAACGTACCCCACCATTCTTAGCAACGACTTGCATCCCATCCCTCCTCCCATCGTCACGCCTTTTGATACCTCTTCTGCAAATTTGGGATATGCAACGGCAGATGGGGTGAATATGAATCGGCGGTTGTCTACCCAGTGGCAACAATCAGCTATGGCGAAACGGAGAAACAGGCGAGAAAGGGACTTACAAGCCCGACTGACACCCTCGATCCCAGCACTCCCCGAAAATAGAGCTTCCATACCAGCACCAGATAAATCACTGCTTAGATCTGCAGCTATGAGCGGTACGAGGTTGAGTGTCGCTATAAAGACTAGGGTATCGTCGTGTTGAGACAATCATAGCACCTGCATTGTATCGGTTGATGGTGGTCGTGTCGGGGAGATTTAGATTGAATACGAATTAGGGAATGAGAAAGAAAGGGAAGTTGGATTCTAATTTCCAACTGCCAGGTCCCAGAAATATCCGCTCTGCCCCCGCTACCCGCATGACATCAACACACCCTCATGCCTGAAGGTCAAACTAAGCGCTCGTGGCTTGAACCAAACCACCGCCTCGATTTGCGCCTCTCCCTTTTTAACTATATATACGCCAAAACGCCTTAAGCTCAATACCGGTCGGCTCCGAACCGACGAGGATAATTTAGAATCTCAGTTTTCAATGGTTCTCTGGCATTCACGCTCCCAAACTGACTGACTCGACTTCCAAGTTTCTCTTCCCCGCGTATCCTGTTATCGTTGCCTCCAAACGCAACGGGATGATGCTCTTGGACTTGATGACGATACCATGTAGCCTCAAGGCTTGCTACGCTACTACTGCCACAATCCATGGAGATGACATCAATGCCCGCCGGATTCTTCGGTGTGCCTTTCTCTCCTTACTGGGCTGTGGCTCTGTGGCTCTGCTCGATCAATCGTAGTTATCGGGATTATGACGCGTATATTAGCTATATCGATCATTGGTTGGACAGTTGCACATTGCGTTCCCTTCCCTTCTCATTCCATTTGGCTCAATTAGCGCTCATCTGATCTGAAGGGCAAAAGCATCCTATGGCAAACACTGTTCGACCGCTTCGACACTAACAATACGGTCCATTCCCAATACTTGTCCGTTCTGTCTGCGTGACCCACTGAGTGGCGCGGCATCATAGAGAACTGGAGGACTCTACAGGAATCTAATTTTGGATCCCTGTTCAACACGTGGACCCCACCGTGTAATACTTGTCCTCCTTTCCCTGAGAATCTCAAATCAGATTTCTGGTTGCCGTGCACCTTTAGCGCCACCACATCTCTAACGTCACCTAGCAAAAAACGGCGTGTCTGACACGCTTTCCTTCGGGGAGAATTGCGCGGCGGTCAGTTAGCCTCCGGATCAATCAGATAGCTTACAGTACGGTTTTGGTGCGCGTTGGATCGTCGAACGCATTTTGAAGGTGACCTAAATTAATTCGCCTAGGGAAGGTGTCTCGCAGTGCTGTCGTTGTTGATCATAACATATACCCAATGATCCACAAAAAAGCCCTTGTTCCTTGGTCTACTTCAAGTCGGATCTTACAACTACCTGAAGTCTTCTCCTCTAGAAATGGCTCATACAGGGTTTGAAGCATGACATGACTTGTTTCCCTCTTTCAGAGTCTTGGTTGAAAATCTCTCGACTTAAATGGCCATACTGATTCAAATTTCAGACACAATCAATCTTGCAATGTGCAATTTCTCAAACTACTCTATGGCTCCAATACCCTGTGAGGTTGGCATTTCTCATTTCCTTGTTTCATCGCCATTGGATTCTGGTGCCAATAGTCATCATTCCTGTGCCACCCAGTCAAAAGCAGTGACAGAAGGAATTAGTTGAGCTACCTATACATGTAAGAACCAGTCCCGGGAATTTGGAGACAGTTGATATTCCAGTATGGCAACCTCAGCCTGATCACCTGTAATCCCTATTGGACTCTGCTATGCATTCCTCATTGTATGATATCATTGCCCTTGGACCTACATTACTCATACACTCCCTCATACTCCATAACCCTTTGCCTTACTGATCATGCTTACTCTTACATACATCATGCACAGTACAATTGACTCCATTCTACTGTATTCCAGCCATCTTGTACTCTCATATATAAGCTTGCTAGAAATACCATTCTACCTCAGATTTCAGTGGTTTGTATTACCACAAACATCTGAGACATACAAACTTCACAGTCTACATAATGGGTATGGTTCCACCACTCACTTGCTTGTTGAACGACCAACTCACCATTGACAAAAGACTTTGATGAATCTTTACAACCAGGAGAGTCCTCCAATGATTCACGGACAGAGAGAAATATTTTTGATCAGCTGGGGATTGCTGAAGGTTGGTTGAGCATTGGCAAAAACCCATCGCAGAAGTGCTCTAATACCCATTGTCTGTCAGCGTACCATCCGGACTCAACGCCGAATATTATGCAAGCAGACGATTTGGTGGTCGCAATCACAGCGCCATCGGGCCTCGCCGGTGAAATCCCGATGTACAGGTTCTCGGGACCTCAATCTCGAGGCACATTTCTTACATTTTCCGATGGTCGAGGCAATTATAACATTCCTCGGGAATGGCGCCCATGGATGTTTTACATGGCAATGGTGTTTCTTTGTCGATTTACGGTGTATGGAGAGTTGCGTTACGCCGAGTTGCTGGCAGTAACAGAGTATGGGGAGGCAAGAGACAGGGTCAAGGAAGTGCATTCCAAGCTACAGGTAGAGTGGACAAGCCTCATGGTCTGGTTGGGCGCTCTTGCCGCGTGAGTGATTTGTCTCTTGGTGCAGATTGTCTGCACTATACGACCTTCAAGTTCCTAACTCTTTGATCCAAATTAAGGATTGTCTTCACGATGCTTGCACTTACGTTGGAGTCTTCTGCCGCAGTCGTCAGCCCTGCAGCGCAAATGATGATCATTGCGTCAGGTACATGTGCCGTGCTCGGTATTCTTCTAGTGACATGGTTTATCTGGAACTTTTGCTGGACGGGTAGTGTTGCCATGGGGAATGTCGAGGAATTCATGGTGCCGTCTTTTCATTCGTTTCTACTCTGACCACGAGCTGACTTGATCCATCATCACAGCGCCGTGCTCGCGACGTAAACCGCACATACGTTTCATTTGCACTCGGTGCTCGGATCCCCGTAGTCCTCATGGTCATATCTGCGCTCAATCTAGCGGGATTTATGACTCTTGTTACGTACAACGCGTCGAAGGCCCTTTTCTGGTTCATAAGCCTACCTGTGATGATAGTGATGTGGGGACAATTTCCTATATATGCGTTCAATAAGCTTGTTCCTCGTATGGCTGGGGGCTTGGACGCATTCTGGGATATACTAAGGGCGAGGTTCAGGAGTCTGCGCCCTTGTTAAAGACTATGCCAGTCCATTGTCTTTTGACAGTGTTATCTCCGACAACATGTACTCCATGGCTAGCGCTGACGTTCCTTTCCTCTTCGTCGATAAGAGACTGAATTTTCTTATATCACAAACTCCTAGTTAGATACCGCCTGAAAACTCAAGCTACCCTTGGAACTTTACTTACTCGTACTATTCTATTGTTACCTACAGTTAAGCCTTGTATATATATTTGGGTAAAGTCGCGAGCGACACTCAGATTCTTGCTATTCCGTAAGAGATGCTCGTAGAAATACATATGAGGTAGCCGTGTCCTCCAGGGTGGAAAGAGTAGGAGATGAACTTGTTGTGGCAACGAAAGCCTGTCAATGGGGTCCTTGAGCGCCCACAGCATGTTTCAGGTAAGCGGTAACCCTTCTGGGCGTTTTCTACGACCACAGCCATTGTCTCCGTCGAGGCTGTTTTCCTCTACATGTCTACCTTCAGCCCAATCCCAATTTCTTCGCCAAAAAACCGTTTCCCGAAACTTACAAACCTCCCAGATTGGATATTCCGAATTCCATGCTACCCATCCTTCAAAGCAGTAACTAACTCGCTGTGGGCTCCAAAGTCCACCTCGCTTCCTTGTGCCAACGCAACTACCTTTCAAGCCTACCCATCGGGCAAGCTAATTTCCCTCCGGCTACCCTTACACCCGCGATATTACCTTATTCCCACCATCTTCATTTGCGCCACCAAAACGCCCCCGACGGCGAACACGCGTGCCAATGGTAGCGTTTGTACGCATACGCCGAATCTCAAGATTTCCGATCTCTTTACGGTATACGATGAAGACTCGCAGGACTAGGCTTAACCCTGATTCGTTGTACCACGCTCGTTCTTTGCAAGTACCTCAAAAATAATTTTTATATAACTGAGGATGGGGACAGGCTGCCTTCAGTGGGGAGTTATTCCCACGAGGAATCAGAGTACCTCCGCCTTTTCTTGAATTTTCGCACCGGGACCAGCCTATCCTGATTTGGGCCATGCCGATCTCAGTATTGACTCCACCAACCATCTACCAGGTCATATCTTTTTCTTTTATGCCTCTCGCACTGTATTTCTCCACCATCCTGACACCATTGAACTCAACGTCATGCTCCTTGAAATTATCAAAACTTTGGTATCTTTACAAGCAAAAGGTACAGCAGGACCAACATATCACACCTCTCCTTCCCTCCCTTCAAGTATGGGAAGCCGTGATACCCCTTCTCCAATCCGTCTCGCCTCCAAATTTTTTCCTGGCCTGAATGGACCATTCATAGACATATACCCGCAATTCCTACCGGCATATGTATAGAGCCCTAATTTATAGCGAGCCGTAGAGCGTTCCTCACAAACCTCTAGACACCCTGTTCCTCGCTTCTTTGTGTTCTAGTGAGCTGGTGGCGTATCATGGCCGAACACACCAACACTCATGGGTAACCCGTGAAATTACCGTTTATGACCGGTACCGGTTCATCGGTTGGGCCCTGAACGGCTGGGTCCAAAATCCCACTGACTGAAATTTTGGTATAAGTAAGTGAGTGTCGAGCAGATTTCCACTAGTGTTTCCTGTACTCACTTCTTCATTTACTCTAGAAACACCCTTTGGAGGATTTTAAGATAATTATATCGCGCGAGGTGGGACGTTGGAAGCTGGCAATGAATCAAATTTCCTAGCCGGTGAGCCTGCCACCCTGAGAGAATGGCTCAAGTGTCAAGAACGGCCAAGAACGGTTACCGGGAAAAGCCGCACTTTGCTGATGCTGAATCAAGTCCGAGTAGTTCAGCCATCAATTCACTATTTTACCCGTTCTTTGCTTTGCTTTCTCCGCGCCTCGCATATTGTACACGTTCTCCACCTCCGAGCTACTGGATCTTCACAAGTATCGAACAAGCACACGCCGCTCCTCTTCTTTCTTTCTTTCTTTCTTTCTTTCTTTCTTTCTTTCTTTTCCTTCCCACCAATTCCGTACTGTCCTACGGGATCCTCCAAAGTAACACGAATTCCACCGCTGACTCTATAGCTTCATAACTTTGTTTTCGATTGCGAAATTCGGATTCGTTGTTACGCTTGTTCTCAGGAAACACAAACTGAATTGAAAGCCTCTTTCGCATCATAAACTCACTTCTAGTTGCACCCGCCCCCATCGCTCAAACGTCGACCCCTTGTCTCTAACGAACAGAACCCATACCCGCTGGAGGTATACACTCCCGTCCCTGAGATAGCTACGATTTATAATTTTCGCTCGAGCTCATGTGTTAGTGCGAAATTCAACACAATGACACCTAATTCGTCTACTTCGACCATCTCCGACGAAAGCCACTTTGAGATATCGTTAATCTTGGACTACGTGAGCTTGTCATTCGTTCTCAAACATCTTTTGATAAATGGGTTTTTGACGAGTGTCATGATCAGTAGGTTTGGTCATGCTCTTGCAGATTGTATGAATAATTTCTGGTAGCCCGGAAGGTTCTACCGTCTTGAGCACGTCAAAGTTTATGAGGCTAGCTACGACGACACGAGACAGATTCCAAACATTTACAATACTTTTTGTGAGCACTCAATATACCGATTTGTGATACTCACACATCCTACTCAAATCATGATCCTGACGCGAATGTTCTGTAACGTAGGAAGCCCATCACAATGTTTGGGAGGCATCAGGTAAGCACACATGGTTCGTATCAGAGTCCGAACTCATACATAGAACCATAAATCGCTTATCCGAGTCTCCGATGCCTTCCTCACACTGGGTGCAAGAGCCCTTTCACTTTCCTTGTACTCCTTGTTCTGGGCGCTAATTATATTTTTTGGCGGGGAAATTGCTGTATATGAGGTCGCAAAGGCCTGTTCAAAAGTCAAAGGAAAATGAGAAGAAAAGTGAGTCAGCATCACTTTCCTGGAAAGTGAGTGGGGTCTTGCACCCGGTGTCAGACGTAACCCTATTGCCAACGATCAGATGCGTGGATGTGTCGGCAGTACACCCCACCCTTGCAAACTCGCACAGGGCGTTTTTGTATTAAGGATATCCCATACAAAACCCATTGGCACTCCAACTGAAGATAAAACAAAGAGAGAGACACAAGTGATATCCAGAATGAACAGTGAGCACTGTCCTTAATATCGCGCTTCCTCAAGACAACAAGTCCGACTCAGAATACGGGAACATTGAGGTAACTACCGAGTGCGCATGCGTCGTTTCATTGGGGTCGCTCTAAATGCGATATCGCTATTGCATTTTTGATGAAGATGTGGCATCGCTCAACTTAGGGCCCTGACCAAGCAGCTTGATGTCTTAGGTTAAGTTGGCGGATATCACTGCGAGAGGGACTCAGGGGAGCGCATGCGGATTCTGATTACGAGTAGCTGCCTCTGGAAATTAACGCCGCGAGGTTAACACTGCCCGGAGAAGTAGGCGGGTAACGTCTGTTCAGACCATCTTGATCAGGCAAGCCTCAGGCCACTTTTCACCCTATTTGTCACAAGGCAAAACGGTCAAGCTCAATAGGGAGAAGACTCACATTAGGTCTTGTAGACACCTGATCTACTCATGAATTGTAGCTTAGTCCCTGAGATTGAGCTATAGTTGACATAGCGGCATACGGATCAAGACTTGACGAGCTGAGTGATACACAGCCCGAGATTACCTCTGTCGTACCTTCATCCTCCATTGTAATGATTCGAACTGTCTCGGATGACGGAAGTTTCCGAGCACCGGACATAGACAGGCTACTATTCTTTATGTGTAGGCAGTTCACTACGGCGGTCGCGGCGATAGAAATCAAATCTTCCTACTGATTATGGAATCTTACCATTCTTGAGCTCCCGGTCCACAGTGGCATCGTCCCGCCCTTCACTGAGATTATGGCGCCCAAGATTTTACACCGTAAGCATACTCGTCCCTTTAAACCCTTGACACCCATTACTGGGATATTTTTTCGTTTCCCGTCACTACACGCATGATGAGAGTTTGAGGGTTAATTTCAAGCCTGGTAGGCATGCTCATATCAAGATTGCCCCCGCATCTTCATCTTCGCCACCTAGTGTATTTTACATTGTGACTGTGCTAAAACTGAGATTTGATCGGGAAAGACGCGCTGATGTACATAGTTGGGATAGATTTTGGTTCAGAAACCGGGAGTTGGGCTACTTAACATCGCCGGAACGCGCCAGAATGTGAAGATGGTCGACCGTCTGGATACCCGTGATCTCCGAATTGTCTCCCAATGTGGTAGGGTCCTGATTCGGGAATGTGATCCCCGCTGAGTGTCAGCAGCTAGAGGATTTCACTCTGGTGAACGACACGATAAATTATAGCCCACAGGTGATACTAACCAGTTCGAACAGATGGCAGTCTGAACCGATTCACAGAACACGCCGTCGCCTGACCACTCCCCGGAACAGACTCTCGGGGCAGTACGACTGCGAAGCGAACAACAGGATGGCAGGACCATTGATTCTCGTTATCAGCGCTAACGTCCGATTTTGAGGGCGTGGAGTAAGTTGTAACAGCATCATGACAGTGACTGTTGAACAGAAAGGGGCGGGTACAAGGAACTTTGTATATAAGCTCCCTGAGTCAGACATACAATCACTGGTAGCGTTTGCCTGTCTTTCCTCAGTACTCTCTATCTAACTCGCCCACCACCCCGTCCCTCACAACCAAAATGGAAGGTTCGCTTTCCACAGGTGCGGATCAGGTTTCGGTTGAGCTCTCCGAGCTCAGTATGTATGGAGACGACCTCATCTGGTCATTTGGGGAGGTTTTGGCAACTGGGATCATATACGGTGAGCTTGCACGATCATTGTCATTCCCTTTAAACTACTAATGACCATTCAGGCGTTCACGTGGTACTCACTCTGGCCGCTACTACCATTCTGTGGCGGTAAGCATCTATTGTAAGTCTTTCATGTAGACTGTGCTGATCCTGGAGCAAGCCGCAAGGGCGGAATAAAGCGCGCGAGACTGATCCTTGGCGCATCTGTGGTCATTCTATTTCTTCTGGCAACTGCAGACCTCTGCTGTACAATGGTGTACATCATTGTAGGAGTTCGGAACCTTCTTGTGAACAATGCTGGCACGCCCTTCACAATCAAGAATAATGCTTACCTTGATAAGTACCACACATTAATGGAAATCCATTCTGTATTATTCCCAGTAGCAGTGAGCCCTCTTTGACTCTAATCCAAATCATGGTCTGGCTCACGATTTAATTCACAGTTTGTCATTGGTGATGCTATTGTTGTCTGGAGAGCTTGCACATTATCTGGCAGGAATAAGAGAATTATAATTCTGTTGATGGTCTTCCAGGTTGCTGCAATAGGTCAGTATTTGTCAAGCATAAATCTGTGTTATATGACTGAAAGCAAAAAAACAGGTGCAGCATTTGGTTGGATTGGATGTTTTGTCACTGCTGGCATGCCTTTTGAAACTGATGTCAAATGCCGACCAGTCTTTCTAGCAACATATGCACTTTCCATCGCAATAAACATTGTAGCAACTACCGTGATTGGCTATACAACCTGGTAAATTTTGTTTATCAACATCTCATCATAGTTTGGCGGTCAATGACCAGTTCTCCATAGGTCTAACTGGAAAGCCATACAGGAGTATCTCAAGTTGTCGTATCAACCTGTCAGGGCAGAAAGAGTCACTGTCTTGCTTATGGAATCAGGTTTATTCTATGCCTTCCTTCTGGTGAGTACCCAATAATCTTGGCTTCAGAGGATGTGTTTAGTCATTCCTTAACCATGACAGATTATCCAACTCTTGTTGGAGGTCATACCAAACCCAGATTCAACAGAATATCGGATAGCAGCAGGAATTTTTTGGAAAATTTCCACACTATTAGTGGTATGCTAACTCATTTTCAAACATGATTCAATCTCTTGCTCAATGTTCTTAACAGGGAATATACCCCACAGCACTCATTGTTCTCATCTTCTTGGAACGGTCATTATGGGATACAGATGGTGTTCCATCTTCACATCTAGGTAGCACTGGAGCCTTGGAGTTGGGGCCAAGTTATCTGGATCCAAGACAGGTGAATTTGGAGTGTGTCAACAGCCATACCCTTCACCCAGACCATCCTATGCCTGGGAATGGGTGAGTAACTTCTGTTTTCTTTGTACCATCAAAAACTCCCTCTCAATAGCTTCGAGAACCTCAGGCCTCTGCCAGTCCTGTTTGTTACAGAGAAGAGCAGCAATCATGAGTAAGAGCAAGCACTATAGATTCAGTAAACTAAGTGGCGGGAGATTACCCTATTTGAACATTCCCCTTCCCTTTCCCCAGATCCCTTCTTGTCTCTCTTCTACCTCTCTCTCTCTCTCTCAAAGACTCCTTTCAATATGTCTCCTTCCTTTTTCATATTCTCTGCTGCCTTCTCTTACTCTCCTACTCAACAATTTGTGGATCACAATGTACTAAGTAAATTGTACTATGACTCATGCCGGGCCTCTCTGTCCACAGTCTCCTTGCCCACCTCCCCTCCCCATTCTAAGACTCAATGCCTCACCAAGTGTGTTATCGTTGCCTCTATATGAAACAAAATATACTCACATCAACACCGCGATGACATTTCTCGCTAAAATTACCGACTCGTAGTCACGGGGCACCTGAACGCTCTCACCGGCTCGATATCGAGAATTCTGAACGGGTATTCCCGTTGACGCCACTGCCCATAACACTCCGATATCCGCTTTTCGCTTTGTTGCGCGTATTCATATTCTATTTTCTCATCTCAATGGGGACCGTATTGTTCGTATCGAAGCAATCGAAAAGTGTTTGCCATAGTTCAGATCAAATGAGCGCTAATTGAACCAAACGGAATGAGAAGGGAGGAGAACGCAACGTATAACTGTCCAACCGATGATCGATATAGTTAATATAGACCCGTCGAGTTTGCATGTACTTAAACCCGACACCGTGATGCAATGTCTGTTTCTACCGCCATTCCACCCAAATCAATTCAAAATTGATCTCGCGTCATGAGAATCTACGTGTGGGTGTTTGTGGGTGACATCTTCCAGCGCATCAGCCACCTACAATCTCTACATGTTCAGGCTTAGAGGGAGCTATGTAGAAGCTAGCGTACACTGGATCGTGCCTATTTCGTCCGAGTTCAAATCATCATTGATTATAAATTGAATAGAGACTACAACAGCTAGCGTGACTTACTAGTAGTGGACTGTGGAATTCACAATGTCCATACCTAGTAGCTGGTGCGACGAAATAACGAACCCCGGGATGGTCAAAGAGAAAGCGCCGAACGCGCTTATATCATTGTCGCCAATGTTGTGGATATTTGTGGGCGTCATCTTCCGAACTTCGACAAGCTTTCCAGAACGGTTGGAAGCTACATACTCATGCCAAAGTCTGGGCAGGGTTGAACGAGTCGATTCTGTGGTTGCAACAAGTAAATATAACATAACGGCAAAATCATACCGCAAACGACACTCCAATAGTCCCGGTTGAGAGTGATACGGTTACAAGTCGAATTACCCCACCCGTCCTCATCAACGTCGACGTTCGCGCACCGTTCAACCCAGATCCCCAGATCCGTTCCCCGAATTGCTACTAAGAGTCCTAGATCAACAACCCCGAACTCGGATCAAAAATAAATAAAATGAAAGCTGCTCACCTCCCCCGCCTCCCCCCTTCAGCCTCGAACGACATAGTAAATGTAAATACGTTGCTAGGGTTGATAGCTTTGAGCTTATCGTAGTGGTAACCATAATACTTACTGTTCTTGCCCTTCACGACGAATGACGATAAGCAAACGAGAAAGGGATCAAAATATAGAAAGAAACGACGAACGTACAATCATCCAGTCGATCGTCGATATGATTCATATATGCGCCATAATCCCGATCACTGGTGATGCTATTCACAGCGCTTGTAAGGGCCCAGCATCAGCAGCGAGGAAGGAAGAGAGTCGGATGCTCGTACTATCAACGAAAGTAAACTGTTCATCTGGATACGGCGGTTCGTTATTCAAGGACGAAGCATACAGCTACCACGTAGTAAACCACGTGTCCCTCACGAACGCGTTCTCGTCCCTACCGGTACCACGTTCCCCTTCGAGTTTGGTCCACCGTACATTTCGGCTTGTATGGACCGTGCCTAGAGACAGAGTGGGTATTACAAGTTAAAAATTAAGGGAAAAAAGATATGTTGCACGAACGTACCGTATCAGATCCCGACTCCTCCTCCGAAAGACGTGTCATGAAAGCCCTGGCCGCATCCGGACTTGGAGGTTCCTATACTGGCGTCATCAACGACCTCGCATAAAACGAATTCGTCATATCCGCTGTGCTACTCGTATCCAACCCCCAAGCCAACTCTTTGATGCTATCGATGACCCGTTCCCCAGCCTATTGTTCGTCGTCGGCTGTGGCATCTTCCCCAAAAAGGAGCCAACATCTCGTCAAAGTTTGGTACCCCGTTCACTGTACCACCCACCGAAATCCGAACTTCTCTTGGGTATTGCCTTTGTACGAGGTAAGTCCACCGCCAAAGTCAGGTAAGAGATCTGTGGTGTTGGTGACGAAGGTCTGGAAGTCGAGGAGGGCTTGGGGGGCGGTTTGTGTGTCCAAACCCCAGGTATACGAGAAGATGACAGTGTACATTGGAACAGAGAGCGTTTCGACTTTGATGGAGGTTGCGATTCTGAAAGAGGGGGCTGCGCGGCGAGGGAACGAAGGTGAGGGAGGGAAGAGACGGGCCTGCACTCACGAAGAACAAATCAAATGCTTACGATAGATGGTATCCATCGTAAGCTCCCACATTCTCGAAGTATATACGAATCCCCCGAACGCTTTTCAACGGTGAGCCAACTAACCTACAAAATGAAGAGACAAAATGCCCACCGGAATGCCCACCAATACCAACGTAGGGACACGTCCCGTGTGGTAAAGCTCTTCCCTTCTCATTCAACCCTACTGCAACATCTCCAACCGATTCCCTGTCTCACTCATCGCTATGTTCGACGCCGAATCGACAGATAACCCTTTCATGTTGCTCATATCAACAACGAGGGTGCCGTTTTTACCACCGAGGCCGTTGGCGATGTAACTGTGCTGAAAAATAAGTCAGTACGACAGACAAGTTACGAGTGCAAACGTACTCCACTACTCCTAGCAACAATTTGCGTCCCATTCCTTCCTCCTATTGTAACGACCTTTGATACCTCTTCCGCAGTCTTCCAATACGCAACGGCAGATGGGGTGAGTATCAACTTTCGGGGAAAAGTTGCTGTCTAGATCTACAGCTGCGAGGTTGAGTGCCGCTATAAAGGCGAGGGATATCATTGTGTTGAGTGGATAAGAAAGTTAGAGCGCCTTCATCGTATTTTTTGATGGTTGTTGGGTCAAGGAGGTTGAGATTGAAATGCACATCAGGGCCTAGGAAAAAGAGAAGTTGAATTCAAACTGTCAGGTGCCTAAATCATCCCCTCCGCCCGGACCCCCAGCCGATCCCCACATGACGTCAACACGCGCTTGTGCCTCGAACTCAAACCAAGCGCTCGGGGCATGGACTCAAACCACCGCCTCGATTTTCGCTTCTCTCTTTTTCATATACTGTCGAGACTGTGTATACGCCTCAAGCTCAAGGTCAACAAGCTCTATCCTCCGGTGGAGATCCGAAAGCTCGTTTTGGGAATCTGACACTGATTCTGCGTCTGACTCCGAACATTCCTTGTCCGAGTCGTCCAGGTGCCCTTCACCCGATTTATATATCCTCGCCGACCTTCGGCACCCCCCGAAAACCATCTCCTAGAACTGCGGTCCCTCAGCAAAGAACGAATACACTCCCCAAAAACTCTGTGCTTTTGAACTCCCAACTCCCACCTCCGAATCTTGCTCCCCTACGGGCGTATAACTCCCCTCACCCTCTCCACTAAGAATACCACGACCTGACATGATGCCTTTCCCACCTCGTAATAAGTAGCTTCCCTTCCCTTCCACCAACCGTTTACGTGCAATACGCGATGCACCGTCGCACTCAGGTGTTTAAGGTATGGGACCTATCAACTCCGAGTCGAGACTCGTTTCCACATTCCCAAGTCCGAGTAGCTGAAGCAGAAAATTTCTGTGTGATATGGGTTCTAACCGGCGATTCCAAGCCAGTGAATACTCAGCGCTCTCAGCTACAAAACCCTCATCACGCACCTCAACGACAAATTCAACACCCTCCATTGAGGCTTTTCCCCCCCAAGGTTGGGCCTCGAGTGTTCTCAGTAAACATATACCATACACTCACCCTGCGTTTACATCGACCGAGGACCCCTTTTTCTTCAACGAATAGAACACTTACAGCACGGCATGCGAGATAAGTACACAATACCCCCCAACTACAGGTTTCCTCGGTCGATCTCGGTGTCCTCGAGATCGGGCGGTGGTGTCTTAACCCCAAGAGTGAACAGGCTGGTAACACCTCCAAATCCACAACAACGCCCTCCGCCCCCCTCAGACCTGAGGAGTCCGACGCAATACGCTCTACAGAATCCGGTTTAATGGGCTCAAACACTAGACAAAAAAATTTCGATACTGGAATAAAGATAGGCTTGCTGTAATTATTGGTTATGAATCTCTCCGGGATGCATGCCTTACCCTTTGGTTCTCTTACGAACAGGGATCCGCAACTAAGCAGTTAACGCTCCTCTCCCCGGCCAAAAAGGAAGCAAGAGACGCTAGGAACCAGCACATTCCGAGTCACGGAATACGCGTCCAAACAGCTTTGATTCATTCTACTTCTGTTTCCTACCCAGGCTCGTCGTTACGTTTGTTCCCAGGAAACACGAAACGGTAAATTTCATTGTCACACTTGATATTCTCATTTGCCTGTCTCTATATTATCCACCCTTGAGCAAGCTAAGAGAAAGCTTCACAAATCAGGCTCTCAGCTCTCTCTCCGCCACTCGAATCTCAGAGTTTCGATACATACTGAACTCGCTATACATATAGTAACCGCGACTTCTCTTTCTCATGCCCATACGGACCTGGACCCTGTTCCCCTTGTAAGTTTTTTAAGAGGAAGGATTCGAAAGTTCAACTCGCTTGGGGTATTGACTACATCCAAACACACTCACAGGGATCTATATGTCGTCATTACCTCACCAGGTTGTTATACCCAGTGAAAGGAGTCTCGGTCAGAGGCTACATAGGTTCAAATTAGTGCTCCTCGCCGCCGCCTGCGTCCTTATCCTGCGATTTCATGATAGGCACTCGAAGGTACTTACTATCAGAACCATGCCATTTAAATGCCAGCTGCATCCCCACTATAATCGTACCGTCTTTCTCTCCCAACGGTGGTGTCAGGTCGAGCAAGCTAGAAGAAACTATCACGAATCGGGCTCTCGAGTCTCTCTCTCTCTTAGCCAACTGGTTAGTAAGGCAGACTCAAAATCACAATACATACATTCCCCGCCCGGATCCCACGCCTCATGACTTCAAGCCTATCTATCATTCGCTATGCATATAATTACAGCTACTGTTTATTGTAGTTCCTTCTACCAATTTCCCCATAACCTTGCAGTGTTAAAGATGAATAGTATACTTAGGCCAAATGTTAGACCGATCGTTACACAAATGATGAGCTGCAAAAAATCATCTGAGCATTGAAATTGATCCGTATTCATTCAGAATCAGAATCGGAGGGACAACCAGTGGATCAAAGGAGTAACTCCCCCAGCTCCGACTTCTGAGCAGAATTGGAAGATGGCGTCGGTACATACTATTAGTTGTTGGTCAACGGTCCCGACTTGATTATTGAGCCAGCATAGTTAAATGCACAGTGAGATGAAATTAAAACCTCACATATTGACTATAAGAGAATTCTTGTGTTCTTGTAGATGCTTGCTAGAGGTGATAATTGAGTAGATTGTCCTCAAGCTTTGAGACGCAAAGTCTCCAGCTTTTATACAAGAGTCCTTGTCTATCTACAAGTCATAGAACATAGGTAAGTGAGAATATAGCATATGGTACATATTGCATATCAGTAAGCATAAGTGCTCGAAGAGCAGAGTGAGTAAGTAGGCATAGTCATACTAGCTTTTTATCTAAGTAATCTAGAGAGAAAGCTCAGTCAGCTTTGAACGCTATTGGGTGCAAAGCTGAACCTTGTTATAAACCATAGAGATAAGGTGTGAGTACTGACTAACTACAGAGTCTGTCTGAGTAAGTACAGGATCTTTCATACGAGTGCAAGTGTCATAGTGAAAGAGTCTATAAATAATAGACGCGTAAACAACACGTCAATAAAGTGTATCACATGGTATTCACATGTTCAACACTCCCCCTCACTAAACTCTTATAAAGATTTGAGTTAGTGATACTACCAAAGATCATTTAGTCTAATGGTAATATTGGGTAACACCATTTTGGTGCATTGTGAGCGTGAGGTCCAGAGTTCAATTCCCAGGAGTGCCAAAAGGTAAAAATAGAATTATGATGTCATTAAGTTGCGCAAAAGTTGGAAATCTTCGCAGCCTAACTACGTCATAGTAGTGTGTGCAGGCCAAAAAATTCAGCCCACAAAAACGTCCTTTGAGCATTTTTACTGAAAATGAAGGCCTAAAGCTTGTCTAAACTTCTCGAATTTGGCCTTGGCTAGGTTCTTTGTTAAAAGATCTGCAGGTTGGTCTGCAGTGGGTGCATAGTAGATAAGAACGTCCTTCTCAGCAACTGCATTCCAAATAAAATGAAATCTAATATCAATGTGTTTCGTGCGCTTCTCAGAGACTTCGTTACTACTGAGAAAGATAGCGCCTTGATTGTCGCTAACACAAGGTATTGATTGCATTGGATAGCCGATTTCTTCGAGTAGAGATTTCATCCACTTAATCTGACGTGTACAATCAGAGAGAGCCATGTATTCAGCTTCTGTGGATGATAGTGCGACGGTCTTTTGTTTCTGGGATACCCAGCAAACAGGTGCACTTGCAAGCTTTATAAGATAACCAGTCTGTGATTTACGGTCATCAATATCAGTTGCCCAGTCTGAATCAGCGAAGGCCACGAGTCCTCCATCTGATTTACCATTGTAGACGAGATCGTATAAACGAGTGCCTACTAGGTATCGTACTATATGCAATGCCTTGTTCAGGTGCTCGCGACTTGGATTCACACTGAACTGAGACATCTTGATTACAGCAAAAGATATGTCTGGACGTGTTCCCAACGCCAGATAGAGTAATGAGCCAATCACAGATTGATATCTTTGGCGAATAATGGGATCAACCGGTTCAGTATTCTTCACCGGGCTGTAACCACTAGGTAAAGGTGTGGCTGCGGACTTGGCATTTATCATTCCGAATCTGCGAATAATTTTATCGAGGTAGTCCCGCTGGTCTAAGACGATTGTGCGGTTCTTTCGATCGCGAGAAATTCGCATCCTCAGGAATTCGGTAGGCTCGCCTAAGTCTCTGCATTCCCATATCTTTTTGAACTCTTCCTTTAGGTGTATCATTAAGGCTTTATCGTTGCCCATGAATAAAGCATCGTCAACATAAACAACGGCAATAACAAGTTTGCCTTGTTTCCTGAAGACATATACGCCAGCATCGGACAAGCATCTCTTGAATCCTAGATGTTTCATAGATTCAGTACACTGATGCCACCAAGCTCTTGAAGCTTGTTTCAGTCCGTATAATGCTTTGCGCAACCTCCAAACCTTGCTGGAGTCCGTAACAAATCCTTCAGGTTGTTCCATATATATCTCCTCTTCTAAGGCACCGTATAAGAATGCGGTTTTAACGTCTAGCGCTGTGATTTCCCAGTCTTCAAGCGCTGCTAATGCCAATAGAAGTCGTACAGTTTCAAACCGTACTACAGGAGAGAACAATTCGTTAAAGTCTATCCCTTCCTTCTGCGAAAATCCTTTCGCTACAAGTCTGGCTTTAAATCTGCCATCTGACTTGACATTGGATACCCAACGAGATCGAATTGGTTTACGGCTTTTGGGTCTAGGAACTTCCTCAAAGACATCTCTTTCCTTGAGTGATTGAAGTTCAAGTCTGCATGCTTTCTGCCATTTAGGGATCTCCTCTTTGGGACGTTTGAGGATGTCTTTATAAGACCATTCCCTAACTGTATCATAAGCGCTTGACTGCATCCCATGCAGGGCATGCGCTTGAGAAAGCAAATAATCCATGTAATTAACTCCCCCTTCCTGAGCAAGAATAGAGACGTGTCCTTCTTCCCCTGTGTCCATATCCTCACCCTCATTTTCGTTGGGTGGAGGATCCATCTCCTCATCATGAGGAGCCGGAGGATTCTCGCTTTCTGGCACAGGAACCTGATTATTTGGTATTGTTTCAGGCTCATTTGTCGGATTAATCTGACTTTGCCAGTGAGCGTCGGACTCAATATCTCTTTCTACTTGTACAGGATGTCGGTTTCCGTAGACATTATTAGTTCTAAGTCTTTATGGAAGGAGTCTAGTACGTGGAGGGTTCCTTCGTGGTGGAGGTGGAGGATATAAATTCTCCCACTCTCTTTGATGATCGCGGCGGAAACTGAATGGATTGTCATCAGTTTGTGTGTTTCCTTGAGTTGTATTGCGATTCAAATTAGAAGGACCGGCAGTACTTGGATCAGGGCCATACTGATTAGGTACATTACTGGGACCTTTCGGTGATCCAGGACCATCAGCAGGTGGCGGATGATTGTGCAAATCATCCATCGGACCGTGATCCGTATTGGGAGGAGGATCTCCCCCTGGCATATGACCGTCGTCATCAGGCGGAGGAAGATCCAGATCAAATGGTGGGTGACCGTTGTCTTCACCATTGTGATCATGGCCGTTGAATGGGTATGAATTGAAGGGTACAGAATGGACTGGTTCGTTGGTATTGTCGAATTCTATAGATCCGGGTTTTTCTTTTTGACATTTTGGAAACCAATTTTCGTCAAAGATGGCATGTGCAGCAACATAAATTGAGTTGTTGGTTGTTCGGAAAAAACAATAAGCTTTTGATCCCTTCTCGTAACTGATAAAGATCATGGCCTCGGATTTTGGAGCCAGCTTGTTTTTCCGTTTAGGTATTTGTGCGTAGGCACCACAGCCAAACGTTCTAAAATAGGAGACGTCGGGCTTTTTGCCTTCGTACAACTCAATTGGGGTTTTAAACTTCCTTGCGCGGATCGGAGTTCTGTTATATGTATGGACAGTGGTGAGAATTGCGAACTCCCACCAGCTTTCAGGGGCACAAGCATGAAAGCGCATTGCTTCAGAGTTTTCTCGCAGAGTGCGATTAAACCTTTCAGCGCGTCCATTTTGTTGGTGAATATGCGGAGCAGAAGTGTGAAATACCACTCCGTTATCAATGTACCATTGTTTTTGGGCGTTCGATAGAAACTCCCCCCCTCGATCAAAGCGTAGCTTCTTAACCATTTTGCCTGTTTGGGTCTTGACTTCCTTTTTCCAGGCTTTAAGGTTTTGATCGGTATCATCCTTGGCATACAACGGATATACCCAGCTATGAGACGACTTGTCGTCGATTATGGTAAGGGCAAACTTCTTCTGATGGTATGACAAAGTAGGGAATTCTAACAAATCACAATGGACAAGCTCCAGAATCTCCGTAGCACGTTTGTCAGAAGCAGGATAGGGTTTGTTGTTCATTTTGCCTTTGGCGCAACCACAACAAATCCCTTCCTTCAAAGGGAGAGCCTTTCCCTTTGGAAAACCCTTAACGTTATCTGCTAACTTCTTAATAACGTCTTTGTTGGCGTGACCAAGACGTCTATGCCATACAGAAAAATCTATGACAGCAAAAGACATGACAGATGCGAAGGAAGTTACTCCCATAAGTATCTTCGCGTTCATCCATCGTAAGTTATCCTGGTCATGGCTCAGATAAAAGCTCATGAGTAAGGAGTTGTCTTTTCTGTACCGGATCTGAGTCTCTGGATGGTTCCCGATGGTATAATATCCATCTCTTTGGAATTTACCATCTGAAATAATGCGATGTGGGCTATTGGGTTGGTACAACACTGGAAACAATTTTGTGACCTTAGTCACTCCCTGACTGGTAGTGTGTTGGATGAGAACAGTACCGGAGCCTTGGATATGGATGTTGGCTGCATCGCCTGCTGAGGTTGTAACAACTAAAGGGTAGGCAAATTCCTGATAATCTGAGAAGTCGCTCATGAATGGAGTCATGTGCATAGAAGCACCGCTATCAAGTAGCCAGGCTTCCTTCGTATTCTCAATGTATGAATCACTCGCAATTAGGTTGCTGAAAGACATGACATTTGTCTCAACAAATACAGAACTATTAATACAACATTCGGATCTACTTAATCCTAGAATGTAATGGTGGTGCCGGTGGTGTCGATAGTTAGCGTTCTGTATCTCATGCTTATCAGCGAGTGACTCATTATCAGGAACTAAAGATACTTGCCAGTCTCCACGGTCGTTACTCTCCTCCCATGCTTCAGGATCATCAATGCCGTTATCTCCGTACCAGTCTTCTCCGCCGTAAGAGTATCCAGAGTCTCCATCACTTTCGTCATCAGCATCATGATCAAAGTCATCAGATGCGCCTATGACAGTGAAGTTGTCTCGGGTAAGGTCGAGAGGGCTAGGAGATCGGAGATCAATCACGGTTGAGGGGCGTAGTCCAGTATCTGCATCAGGGTCGTGAGATATGATACTGATGTTGCCAATATAGGTATTGGTGGCAATTGTACGCGGAACCGGATTGAGAGGGCGATGTAAGGTAGCTGGAAATTGAACTGGTTCTGCTCCCTCGTTATCTGTAGTGGTATTCCTCGGATCATTCTGAGCAACAACCCAGGGATCAACCTCGGCATGATCATTGTTGCCGAGAGGAGAAGCACCACGAAAGGACCGAGTGGGAGAGCATGGAATAGGGGGTGCAGAAACAGGTCGCATGATTGCCTGAGCGATAGCATGTGTGGTGGCAATAGCGTGGGAAATGAATACCCCCGGATCAATATCCGAAGGAGGAGGAAGTGGTGGCG
Organism: Marasmius tenuissimus; assembly: GCA_029532415.1. NCBI lineage: Eukaryota > Fungi > Basidiomycota > Agaricomycetes > Agaricales > Marasmiaceae > Marasmius > Marasmius tenuissimus. The sequence goes on from JAQOTA010000002.1 coordinate 89,043, forward strand.
AGTTGGAACGGTTGGGAACTTCAGCAGTTTGTGCCTGTGATGCTGAAAGGTCAATGCAGGGCACGGGGTGCATCCAGCCAGATAGAGTGGTTCGTCGGTCAAATTGATCACGAAGATTTAATCGAGGGACAAAGCGAACATTGCGTTTGTTGTTCTGCTTGTAACCCCCCCTTTGACCTCGAACTGACTGGTTAGAAGCTGTTCCAAAAAGCCAATCTCCTTCTGTTCCTAGTTTGATGTGCGCTCCCCAGAAGACCGGGTTGTATACTTGGACTGGGATTGGAGTTCGGGTGTTGTGTATTCTGAAAACTTCAAGAACCGAAACACACTCAGGGTGTGCTTCGACGATCTTGACCCAGTTGGTGGTGTTGATTTCCAAAATAGCCTCCGATAGATGTTGAACATCCCAAGTCCAGAAGCGGGTCTGAGAAAAAGCGCGGACTGTGAGAATAGGTTCGCATATATTCTGCAGGTATAGTGCATGCCTCGGCGTGAGGTTATGGCAGGCACGGTGCAGAATTGGATAGACGACTACGCAAGTAGTGGTCCGGATCATGATGAATATAAACTCCGGACTGATGTTCCTACGCTTCACAATATCCATGATTTCCCGGTACCGTGTTTTGTCTTTCCAGTTACTAGTTGCACCTCTGAAAGGTACATCAATTGGCAGTGGGAGTCTGATATCGCAAATAGTAGTGGGATACTGACTCCTGCGTAGCTCGGATCTTCCCATGTTTCGTACATTCTCTTGAGTGTATAGAATGAGAAACTGGGAGATAGATTGCTGATTTGCCGGTGTGTATGGGAAGTCACTGGGAGCGAAGGTCGGGAAGTAGATATCAGGAGCAGATTCGGGAAGTGGAGGTGCCCATGGGGCATAGGGATCGTTTACATCATGAGGTGGCCATTGACTTGTCGTGGGAATAGGTGGCTGTTCAACAACTTCTCCTTCTTTGAACTCAGAAGATGAGTCAGAAGAGATCTCCATGTCGATCTCGTCAGTTTCAGAGAGAGTGACTAAAGAGGGCATGGAGGAGTGCTCACTATCGGTATCAGTATCAATAGCGTCGAGAGGGTTTGTTGAGATGTTTGCCATATAAACCCGTAATGGAGCCATGAGTTCCTGGTCAAAGGTGGCACAAGCAAGGTTAGCAGAAAGGTGCCGACCGTTCTGCTTTCCTTGATTATTCTGCTTTTTCTTGCCAGCCTTTCCTTTTCCCTTGCCTTTTCCTTTCTGCGATTGTTGATTATGGTTACCCTGGTTATTATTATTCTGCTTTTGGTTATTATTACCATTACCAGAACGATTGTTATTCTTCCGGTTGTTGCTGCGGGAAGAATTCCCACCAGGTTGACGGTTCTGGCGGGACCAGGGTGGAGCAGTAGAAGGAATGAAACGATGAATGCCAGAAATTCTGGCGGCAAGAGCAGATTCATGAGCACCACGACGTCTGTTCCACTCGTTTGTGATTAGTGCAATCAACTTGACTACCTTGAGATCCTCCTTCTTTTCCTGAATTATCTTCTGCTTTAGCATTTCCCATGGTCCAGTAGGAAGCTTAGCAATGACAATGAGGATGAAGAGGGACTCGGGAATGTCAACACCCAGTACCTTAAGCTCCTTCCTCTTTTGGTCCATCTTGGTGATGACCGGGAGAGGATTCTGATTGGAGAAGAAGGTGGCGTGGTGAAATTCCTCATAAATATTAAGTAGCCGGGCCGTATCTTCCTGCCCAAAGGCTTTCTGGAAGTTCTCGATTGTTTCCTTGATGTCATCAGTCATCAAGGACTTGAAGGCCTGATTAACCCGAGATTTAAAAACGCCAAGAGCCTTATTGTTGCGTGTATACCATTCTGCATACCCAGATGCAGAAGCAGCTGGCTTGGTTTCAGTAAGAACCTGAAAGATTCCCTGCTGCTGCAGATATGCCGTATACTTATAGAAAAAGGCATTCCAAATGGCGCTGTCCTTTAACTCCGGGATTGTCATGATTGCACCAGATCCCGCCGGGAACAAATCGGCAGCAACGTTCGCATAAATAGGGTGATCCAGGTTTCCAAAGACAGGTACGGCAGCACCTCCTTGGGCGTTAGTGATGTTGTAGGTATGGCCAGGAGGTTGGAAAGACCAGAAAGTATCGGAATCAGTAAAGCCCGGAGGTGCCGGCTCAGTCCTTGGAGAAGAAGTAGCTTGAGGGCTACCGGTACGAGAATTGTGTTGAGAGGAGTTCTGAGACATATTTCCTAATTGAACAGAAATCTGCGAAAATCCCATGAGCATGATGAAAAAATAAAAGGAGAGAAATTGGGATTTCAACAGATGCCGCTAATAGGTCACAGGTCCCAACAGGTGCAGGGATTGTTAATCTGGTTACGTAGAGTAACCTTTCCAGTGTGTGTCTGGTGTGTTTCCTTCTCGCTATCTGGTCTCAATCCCAGACTAGCGTTAAAGTCATCCATATGCCAAAGAAGGTTATTAATAGACCAGACCATGGGACCATAGGCAGCTACCTTTAGTAACGCTGGTGCCTGGTACAAAGATCTACTAATAACTTGGAAACGAGTTCAGGGCATACAGGTTTTGGGATGTCCCAGTACATACTGAAAATGGCCATGCGATAATCTATAAGATGTATCGTAAAAACCCCAGTTGTTCGGCACAATGGCCTACGCCATCATACAGACTAGTTTAGAAGCATAGTTGTATGACAGCTCAAAAGGTGCCACTCCAGCCGAAGCTGTACAGCCGTGGACCACCCCCAACAGTTAGATTTCTTCAGCATTGTGCCGTGGCAATTTATGGCCAGAGCATCAACCTGGGTTATTCAAGACCAAGACAGGTCCGACAAGTCGGAAGCAGGTCTGGTCCTGAGAGAAAATGAAGACTAAATCAGTATGTACAATCGTGCGTGCAACATGCATGTACAGGGACATTAAGTGGAACCAGAAAAGGTGGACTGCCTAATCCTACACCAGATAGCCCAACTCATCGCTAGAGACTCTATAGCCAATATGGGTATAGACATCCGCTAGGACGGTGGTGACACACGGAAAGTGTTTCAACTACTCCGATCATAACGTCGACCTGCCTGCCTGTTGCGGGGTCCATAACCTATTGAGCCAGCATAGTTAAATGCACAGTGAGATGAAACTAAAACCTCACATATTGACTATAAGAGAATTCTTGTGTTCTTGTAGATGCTTGCTAGAGGTGATAATTGAGTAGATTGTCCTCAAGCTTTGAGACGCAAAGTCTCCAGCTTTTATACAAGAGTCCTTGTCTATCTACAAGTCATAGAACATAGGTAAGTGAGAATATAGCATATGGTACATATTGCATATCAGTAAGCATAAGTGCTCGAAGAGCAGAGTGAGTAAGTAGGCATAGTCATACTAGCTTTTTATCTAAGTAATCTAGAGAGAAAGCTCAGTCAGCTTTGAACGCTATTGGGTGCAAAGCTGAACCTTGTTATAAACCATAGAGATAAGGTGTGAGTACTGACTAACTACAGAGTCTGTCTGAGTAAGTACAGGATCTTTCATACGAGTGCAAGTGTCATAGTGAAAGAGTCTATAAATAATAGACGCGTAAACAACACGTCAATAAAGTGTATCACATGGTATTCACATGTTCAACATTGATGAGAAATAGGCATCTCACGGGGTGGCGCAGACGGACCTCTGGAGATACCCCACTCGAACTTCTTGGCGTGAATGTTCACGTGTATATCGCGAGTTTGGTTGGGACCACCAGTGAGCTCTAATAATTTGACCATCGAATCGAGTGTTGGAAGAGATGAGACTGAGGACTCGCTCCCGAGTCGGTTCAACTGATTTTTTAACTTGGCGTCGAAACATACCAATAATTGTTAATTCTCTATTTTCAAATTTATAGTACGGTACCTGGCAACTACGGCGTGCAAGCTCGAAGCCTTAACCTTGCCATACATTATTGAGGGGTCTAGGCATTAGGAACCCGGGATTTGTCCTCGAACACACAAAGTGGGTTTTCTTATGCAATGGCGCCACCAGGAATACCTTCTCGGCATCGAACCGGCGTCCACCCTCACGCGCACGCTACGAGTTGGGTGACTTGAGATCCCGATGTTAAAGCCTATCAAGGCACAAATTGTACGGTTGGTGAGGACTCAAGTCTCAAATGGGGAGGGGAAGAATATAGTAGATGGGAAGTCCTAGCACGGGTCCCAGTAATAAGTACAAGACTACAAGTTGGTACAAGTTATAATTTACAAACCACTAAGCAGGCAAGCAAGAGGAGGCAGCGAAAAATATGAAGAAAGAGGGAGATATAGACAAAAGGATTTTTGAGAGAGATAGACGAGAGAGAAAGAAAGAGGACACGGGCCCACAGGGAAGGGGTCTGGGAGAATTTAACATGAGATTCTCCCACCAGCAAGTTGACTGACTCAGCTGCACTTGCTCTTATTCATAATCACTCCTTTTCCTTGTGATGAGCATAACTGGCAGGGGCCTAAGGTTCACCTAGTCAAGAGATTTTGGATGGAACAGATCAAACAAAATTCACGCACCTGTCTTGATGAAAGCATTGGCCATTGTCATGCTCCAAATTCACCTGATTTACAGCACTATTCAAGTGTAGAGAAGGGGCACCATTCGTATCCCATAATGAGCGTTCCAGGAAAACAAGAATGATAAGAGCTGTAGGGTATATTCCCTATCAAGGATTTTAAACAAAAGATTGAATCATATTGAACTTGAGTTAACATACCACTAATGGTGTTGAAATCTTCCAAAAAATTTCTTTGGCTATCTCATATTTGTTTGGCTTCAGGTGCCGATGTCGAGCCGGTATGACCTCAATCAAGAATTGAAGGGTCTACCAGTGTTAGGGAATGATTAAACACATTCTTTAAAGCTGAGATTATTTGTTACTTACCAGAAGGAAGGCATAGAGGAGACCAGATTCCAAAAGCAAGACAGCAATTCTTTCTGCCCTGACTGGCCGATACGACAACTTTAGATACTTCTGTATGGCCTTCCAATTAGACCTATGGATCACTGGTCAGTGATGATCAAGATATGATGTGATAATAGCAAACAAAAAAATATACCAGGTAGCATAACCAATCACTGTGGTTGCTGCAATATTGGTTGCAATAGAAAGTGCATACATTGCTAGAAGAACTGGTCGGCATTTTGAATGTTTGAATGGCATGCCTGCAGCAACAAAACATCCAATCCAGCCAAATGCTGCACCTGTCACAGCAAGCTGAAAGACCACCAACAGAAATATGATTTGCTTCTTCCTGCCAGATAGTGCACAAGCTCTCCAAATGACAATGGAATCACCAATGACAAACTGTGATTGAAACATGAGCCACACCTTGATTTGAAAGTTGAAACAGAGTAGAAGGGGACTCACTGCCACTGGGAATAAGACAGAATGCATATCCATCACTATACGGAATTTTGTGAGGTAAGCCTGGTTTGTTGCTTTAAAGGATGTGCCAGCATTATCCACAAGAAGATGCTGAACCCCTGCAATGAGGTACACCATTGTACAACAGAGGTCTGTGGTTGCTAGAAGGAATAAAATGATCATGGATACACCAAGGACCACTCTAGCGCGCTTTATTCCACCCCTTCGGCTTAGTCCGGGATCAGCGTGATCTGCATGTGGGACTTGCAATAAACACTTACCGCCACAGAATGGTAATGGCTGCCAGAGTGAGCACCATATGAACACCTGAATGGTCATTAGTGATTCAAGGGGAATGACCATGATCTTGCATTGTACAAGCTTACCGTAAATAACTCCTGTCGCCAAAACCTCACCAAAAGACCAGATGAGGTTGAGGCCGTACCCACGGAGCTGTAAGCGCTCATTCGAGATCTTAGCCGCCCTTATAGAAAGTGAACTTTCCATCTTGAATGTGAAGGACAGGGTGATGGGTGAGTTTGGTTGACAATGGTAGGGAAACACAGGCAGTGGTGGTTGTGTGGCCAACTCGGGGGAACCTATATATGCTGTTTTGTGTACTCTTTCTGCCCACCAGTCACTATCATGAGGCTGTTATAACTCGGGCCACGCCCTCGAAATCGGAGGTTTGCGGTGAATACAGGAGTCAGTAATCCCGCCATCATTTTCTTGCTTCGTACCGTCCCGAGAGCATGTTTTGATGTGGTCATGCACGTTATTTGAATTAGTGCAGTGGCTTGTATGCAGTGTCAGACCACCGTCTCCTCTAACCGGTTAGTAATAACCGTGAGCTATAATATATCATGTCGTTCATTCGAGTGCAACTGTTGAACGATTACCCAGAGGAGATCACGTCTAAAGCGCGGGACGTCTCGGAAATTGCAGAATCTCAACGAACGGTGAGCCACCTCCGCTTTCTGTCGGTGTTAAGTAGCCCAGCCTCCCGGTTCCCGAAACACACTTTATCCCAATCCATATACATCAGCGCATCTTTCCCGATCACATTTCCAGTCCAGCACAGTCACACTGTAAACAGACCAGGTGATGAAGATGAAGATGCGGGAGCAATTCTCAATATGAGATACTTACGAGGATTGAAGTCGGCCCTCAAATTCCCGTCATACGCGTGTGGCGATGGAAAATGATTTGGGAAATGTCGTAGCACATCAAGGGTTTAAAGGGACGAGTACGCTTACCGTGTACAATCTTGGTCGCCACAATCTCAGCGAAGAACAGGACGGCGCCACTGTAACTTAGGGACTCAAGGCTGATAAGATCTCACAATAGATAGGATAACATGGTCATGGTCGCCGCGACCGGTGTGATGAGCTGTTTACTCGCTGCTCAGAACTTTCATCATCCGAGACGGATGAGTTCAACACGATGGAGGATGAAGGTACGACCTATCCTGGGCTCAGAGTGGAATTGAGTGAGGAAGATAAGGTAAATGAGAGGGTATCACTCAGCCTGTCAAATCTTGGGATCCTTATGCTACCACATCATCTAAGTATAGCTTGATTTCGGGAACCAAGATTGGATTGACGAGTAGATCGGGTATCCGTAGAACCGTAAAACCTGAAGTGTGAGCCTCCTTCCTATTGAGCTTGACCATTTCTCCTTGTGACGAGTAGGGCTAGAAGCAGCCTAGGACGTGTCTGATGAAAATGAGTCTTTGGAACAGACTTTACTCGCACAGTTCTCTACCTTCCAGGGCGGTTTTAATATCTGCAGGAACGCAGCGACCGCAACCAAAATCAGCACACACACCCTCGTCCCCCTTCCTTTCCAACACGTCAATGATACCCGCCAACTTTAAGCTGACACAACACATGATCAGGGCCCTCCACAAGCAAGTTCGGCGGAACCACGTCTCTCTCCGTCAACATACACCTGCAATATCAAAACTTTCCCAACATCCCTACTTACCTATACACGACCCATCATTGCCCGCAAAACGACCCCAGTGAAACAATGTAATTGGTGATTACCCGCTGGCTCTTGCGCAGAGACTATCCATCAGGAAGATGCGCATTTTGCCGGAAGCCGTTCCGGCTGTTTAGCCGGTCTTGCAGGCTCACAGGCTGACTGGCCCAAAAAAGCGATGGGCCAAAGCTTCAGGCTATTGCTGAGCAGTTATAAAAATACCTCAGAAAGCTAGGGAAATGTATAATGGCCACCATGGGCACAGAAGTTGGTCGAAGAAATCAAAGCAATCCTCTTATTCTGTGCCAAAAAATCCAGCCTGTGGGAATTTTGACATAGCCTGCCAGGGCCGCGCCGGTTAGCCTGTACAGGCCGAGAACGGCTGTGGACGGTTATTTTGCATCTTACTGATGTCTCATATCTAGATTCCACCGCTGCGCTTACTTAGGTATCAGCAAAGGTCCCCTAACCTCAGAGTAGTATTGGATCTTGCCGAGATGTCTACGATCACAATTTCTGGGCAGCGGCGCTACAATTGTGGGCAAGCCCCAAAAAACAAAGACAACCACGGCGAGTCACTCGCTATCCCGCAGTCAGGAGTGCTATGGACCAGCCTGAGTAGCCTCATGAAGAGCGCTCTGACTAGCTCTGCATCTGAAGCTCAGCTTGACTTTCAACTGCCTCCCCTGAGCACAGAAGAAGCCTACAACCATCTAGAATGGTCCAGTAGCACTCAGGGGACCTAGACGTGAGTTCCAATCCGCCAGCCCTCAAGTTACGCCCATGAGGACAGGCTGTGGAAAACAAGCTGAGCCGGTTTTACGGCTCGGCTGGCAAGCCAAGCCAAGCTATGGGCAACACTAAAGGGATTTACCGTACGATAAGGTTCATAAAGTTTACATATATTTATCTATGCCTTCTACCTTTTACTATTTAAGCCACCGTACGTACAGGTCATTTGTTCTTTCTTTTGCTCATACTTGTACCTACAGTGGTTATAAAACCTTGTCGTGTCTAAGTTTCGAGCAAGAGTGAGGATCCGGGGTTCTAACGAGACCCATACTCGTTACAGTCATCCAGACCGATTCTTATAGTTTATTCAATAATTTCAACAACCTTAGAGCGTTTGATGGAACAGTCCGCATTGTGCAATCCCAACGTCGTCGCTGGTCGACTGGCCATTTGTTCTCCGGGCAGCCCGCCGTTTCGAAACTGCGAAAAGTGCAGTGAATTACTTTCGCAACTTAGGGGGTCCACCGAACATTCCCGTCAGCCTATCCGGCCTGCCTTCTTCGCTTGAAACCGCTCTAGAGGCTATAGCCGTTTTAACCGCGTGTATGCAGGGAGCCAATGCAACGAGGGCAAGAGATTCAGCGTTGCTCCACATCAAGATAGAATGGAAGTCAAGCGTCGCTCCATGGCTCAGATACCTCCTACGAAACATCGTGCTTGCCAACGAGGATCCTTCCACACCAGAAGCGCTCGATGCAACGGAGCGTGTCTTGGTTTTAATTCCATCCTTGCTCGAAATGAAGGGTCGAGACAACACAGAACATACTCTCGCATTTAAGAGAGCCACACCTTATCTCTATCACGTCCTCATGCAAGTATGGTTCAAACTTCTAGAAACACACCATCCCACGTGGGGCTACTGGTCCGTGATTGTCTCACACTTTGCTCCCGACAATCTCTTGCATCGAATTGATCTCGCACCATACAACGAACGCCCATACATTCACAACGAAATCACCGGCCCCATCATCGCTCGTCATTTACACACACCAGCCATGCAGATTGACAAAATGCCTCCACATGAGTTGACCTTAGTCGAAAACTTCGTCGGATTTCTTCCTTAAGCATTCAACCGACACTCACTCGATCCAATGTTTTCGCCCAAAACTCGACGATCCATGGTCTCCGGGTTCTCCCTCGTAATAGCTCGCCTCATTTCAAGGCGAAGCTTACTCGCGATCGCCAAGGCGAACAGCACCGAATGCTCGGTGTCTCATACCACAGCGGTCATTTTGGCTTCACGCCTCGAATCAGTGGTCGACGAATACCCTTTGGCCATCGAGGTGATAAAAAGAGGTTTGATCAAAACCATATTTCGAGCGTACCCATGTCTCTTCGAGCTTAGTGAATCGAAACGATCGACATTCCCGGAGGTATCCCTCACGCACTGGCTCGGCAAAGCCCTCAATCAGATCTCCAAGTTCCTCGTCTACTCGTCCATGAACCGGTTATTTGTCCGAGAGGTATCGAGGATATCGGCTCAGTACGAAGACCACGAGGAGTTATTGAAGTCCAAATCGCCATATCTATACGACTGCTGGATGGCGGCCACACACAAAGCGAAAATACTGAGGGACATACGACGGGACACCAAGGCTGGGCAACCGGGTTTATTATGCGGTAACACAAAGGTGGGTCCAACTTTTTTGAGAATGAGCCAGGAACCTATACTCATATCGGGGCTGAAATAACCTCCCGTCTCTTTCTTGTCAGTGCCCATTAAGGGGTACCAAACCATACAACTCAGAAGTCGAACCTAGAAACCCCGTTCAGTTTCGTCGTTGTACCACATGCGCGGCAGTGATGTACTGCTCATACGATTGCCAAAAGGCGGGCTGGAGAACGGGACACCGAGAACGCTGCCTAAACTTCCAACGTGATCTCAAAGGTGCGTTTTTCCCTCTTCGAGCCGCCAATCATTAGAGGTTGACTATCAACTTGCCTATCTGAGCTAGGCGGTACTTCAGTGACGACAGAACACGATTACAGGATCCTATATCAGCTACTCCTCACCTCCGCGACCCACAACAGGTCTCCATAGCTTGAAACACTCTCTCGAATACCGGTGAGTGATTGTGGACTGGGCCGAACTCGTACTTGCGATAGAGGTGGACTGACGAACTCGGGTCTTGGTTGTTATAGAGTCCGCTCGTTAACCCATGCTTATCAGGATGGAAAAACGACGGAGAAAGCACCATTCATTCCATACGAAGATACGTAGTTCGCTACTTAGTATCCGGCGCACGTCAATCGGTCTGTCATTCCGGGAAATCCTGTCAGTGCTTTGGATTTGGCAAATAATCCGAGTTGGCATTGGACGTTGGACTCTCACGACTTCAACTTCTTCTTTCTGAGAACGACGACGTGCAAGGGGAAGAAAGAAACTAACTCGTCGGATTATCGGCTATGACAAGAACCAATGAAGGTCCAGTTTACTTTCTCTGCGTCGAGGGTGGAGGAACAAGATGTAGTGCGGTCATAGTGAATGAGAAAGCAGAGACTGTGAGCCGTGGGGTATCGGGTGAATGCAATTTGTGAGTCGTGAGTCTCTCTGATCGAGATACCGTTATTTTAGCTTGTCGATAGGATTAGACACCACCGTACGGACCATCACCTCCGCAGTACAGAAGGCCGTAACACACCTGAGTAAGACTTTGTCGGCCCCCATCACTAGCATTCCATGGAAATCAGCCTGGTTCGCTATCGCAGATCTAGACCCATCAACACGTTCGAGGGATGTAGAACGTATCCGCCCGTTTCTCCTTCAGCTACTCGGAATGTCCGATGTCAATGCTGGAAGTAGGTTGTGGATAACGACCGATTCTGCTTTGTTGTGTTCGGTTTTGATGAATCCAACGCCTCCGACTTCCGAGCTGGAGGACACAAATCCAGGAAGAAAGCCGAAAAACGCTATTGTAGCCATCTCAGGAGCGGGGTGTATCGCATATTCGTACACCATCCCGGGACCGTCACTACCAAGACCTACGGGTCGCAGCGGTGGATGGGGATATTTCCTCAAGGACGAAGGTTCTGGGTATGGGACTGGTAGGGAAACTCTACGAGCGGTTCTGCTGACGAGGGATAAGGGTTTTACACTTACGCTTTTTCATAGAGCCGTGTTGGAGGGAATGGGAGACCCAGATGGGGATGGTGCGATATCACGAGTGTATGATACAAGGGAAAGTTCGCCGAGGGCTAGGATTGCTTCGTTGTCGAGAGTGACAATGCAGTTCGCGTTTCCTGAGAACGAGCATGATGAGGGGCGAGATCTGGAGGCGAGACAGATTGTGGAGTCTGCAGCAAGCTTGTTGGCGGGTGTTATTGCCAATCTGAAGGGCAGGGTAGCACAGAACTCAGAGGAGGAATAAGAAGAAGATTGCGTGTTGATTCTAGGAGGCCCCCTGCTTGTGAAGGTACCAAAGTTCCGTGGTTTGGTTTTGGAGAAGCTTGGGGTCAAGATCGAGGCTAGAGGTACGAACGTGAGGGTGGTAGAAGACGCCGGGGAGGAAGGGTCTGGGAAAAAGAGAAGTTGAATTGCCGGGACCCCCGGCCGATCCCCACATGACGTCAATACGCACTTGTGCCTCAAACTCAAACTAAGCGCTCGGGGCTTGGACTCAAACCACCGCCTCGATTTTCGCTTCTCTCTTTTTCATATACTGCCGAGACTGTGTATACGGCTCAAGCTCAACCATCTCCTGGAACTGCGGTCCCTCAGCAAAGAACGAATACACTCCCCAAAAACTCTGTGCTTTTGAACTCCCGACTCCCACCTCCGAATCTTGCTCCCCTAACCTGACATGATGCCTTCCCCACCTCGTAATAAGTAGCTTCCCTTCCCCTCCACCAACCGTTTACGTGCAATACGCGATACACCGTCGCACCCAGGTATTTAAGGTATAGAACCTATCAACTCCGAGTCTCGACTCGGTTTCCACATTCCCAAGTCCGAGTAGCTGAAGCAGAAAATTTCTGTGGGGTATGGATTCAAACCGGCGATTCCAAGCCAGTGAATACTCAGCGCTCTCAGCTACAAAACCCTTATCACGCACCTCAACGACAAACTCAACACCCTCCATTGACGCTTTTCCCCTCCAAGGCTGGGCCTCGAGTGTCCTCAGTAAACATAAACCATACACTCACCCTGCGTTTATATCGACCGAGGACCCCTTTTTCTTCAACGAATAGAACACTTACAGCACGGCATGCGAGATAAGTACACAATACACCCCACGGAATCCGGATAAGTGGGCTCAAACACCAGACCAAAAAAAAACTGTGATACTGGAATGCAAACAGGCTTGCTGTATTTATTGGTTATGAACTTCTTCGGGACGCATGCCTCACCCTTTGATTCTCTTACGAGCAGGGATCCGCAACTAGGCGGTTAACGCTCCTCTCCCCAGCCAAAAAGGAAGCAAGAGACGCTAGAAACCAGCACATTCCGAGTCACGGAATACACGTCCAAACACGCTTTGATTCATCCCACTTCCGTTTCCTATTCAGGCTCGTCGTTATGTTTGTTCACAGGGAACACAAAATTGTAAATCTCATTGTCACACTTGTAGCCACTCCTTCTCGTTCCTCTGTCCAGACGGACCTGGACCCTCTTACCTCTGTACGTTGTCCGAAGGAGGAGAGATTCGAAAGTTCAATTTGTTCGGGGTATTAACTACATCCAAAAACTCACGTCATTACTTCAAATAACTAGACTCTGCAGCGCAAAGAATCCTCCGGTGTCCTAGGTTTCAAGGATCATACAAACGCAAGTACGTACGGATTCAGCGCGTTTTGATTGTCATGCACATTGCAAGGTTGTTACGCCTAGTAAAAGGAGTCGCCACATAGTATGTAGCACAAGATTCTAGATTCAAATCATACTCCTCGCCACTACCCGCGTCCCTATCCGCCTTCGCAGGCACTCGAAAGTGTTTACTAGCAGAACCACCCCATCCAAATGCCAGTTTTTCCACTATAATCGTGCCGTCTTCCTCTAATAGCGGTGGTATCAGGTCGAACAAGCCAAAAGAAACCATCACGAATCGGGCTCTCTCTCTGTTAGCCAACTGGTTAGTAATACAGCTACAAAGTGCTGGCTGTTTTTCGTAGTTCCTCCTACAGTCTACCGAGCAGAATTAGAGGATCACTTGTGGTCAACGGTCCCGGTGACTCGATGAGAAATAGACATCTCACGGTGTGGCGCGGACGGACCTCTGAAGATATCCCATTCGACCTTCTCGGCGTGAATGTTCACGCGCATATCGCGCGAGTTTGGACAGCCAGCAAGCTCCGTTCATTCGAGAATCGAAATTGAGTATCAGAATGAATGAAACTGAGGACTGACTCCCGAGTCAGTTCAACTGATTTTTGAACTTGGCGTCGGTACATACTATAAATTGCTAATCTTCTGTCTCCAAATTTATAGTACGGTGCCCAACTCCGGCGTACAAGCTCGAAGCTTCAGCCTTCGAAGCTTCAACCTTGCCATACATTATGGAGGGGTATGGGCATTAGGAACCCGTGATTTGTCCTCAAACAGGCAATGTGGGTTTCCTTATGCAGTGGCGCCACCGGGAATACTTTCTCGGCATCGAGCCACATTCACGTGCACACTGCGAGCTCGGTGAGGACTTGAGTCTCAAAATGGGGAGGGGAAGAATATAGTTGATGGGACATCCTAGCACGGGTCCCAGTAATAAGTACAAGACGACAAGTTGGTACAAGTTATTTATGATTCACAAACCACTAAGCAGGCAAGAAAGGGGGGGAGGGGGGCAGCAAAGAATATGGCGAAAGAGGGAGATATACACAAAAGGATTTTCGAGAGAGATAGAGGAGAGAGAAAGAAAGAGGACACGGGCCCACAGGGAAGGGGTCTGGGAGGATTCAACCATGAGATTCTCCCACCATCGACCCAACCACACTTGCTCTTATTCATAATCACTACTTTTCCTTGTGATAAACAGGACTGGCTGGGGCCTAAGGTTCCCCTAGTTAAGAGGAGATTTTTGATGGGACAGATAAAACAGAATTGACTCACCCATTCCCAGGCATAGTATCATCTTGGTTAAAGGTTTGGCCGTTGACACTTCCCACATTTAATTGTCTTGTCAGCTCTGGACAACCTGACTCTGAGGCCCCAGCACTACCCATGTGTAGAGAGGGGACACCATCTGTATCCCATAATGATCGCTTCAGAAAAATGAGAACAATCAGTGCTGTAGGGTATAATCCCTGTCAAGGACATTGAACAAAAGATTGGATTATATTGAACTCAAGTGAACATACCACTAATTGTGTTGAAATCTTCCAAAAGATCCCTTTGGCTATCTTATATTTGTTTGACTTCCGGTGGTGATGAGCTGGTATGACCTCAATCAAGAATTGAAGGGTCTATCAATGTCAGGGAATGACTAAACACATTTTTGGAGCTGAGATTGTTTGTTACTTGCCAGAAGGAAGGCATATAAGAGACCAGATTCCAAAAGCAAAACAGCGACTCTTTCTGCCCTGACTGGCCGGTATGACTGCTTGAGATACATCCGTATAGCCTTCCAATTGGACCTATAGATAATTGGTTGGTGGTCAACAAGATGTAATGTGATATTAGCAAACAAAATAGATACCAGGTGGCATAGCCAATCACCATGGTTGCTGCAATGTTGGTGGCAATGGAAAGTGCATACATTGCTAGAAGAACTGGTCGGCATTTTGAATGTTTGAATGGCATGCCAGCAGCAACAAAACATCCAATCCAACCAAATGCTACACCTGTCACAGCAAGCTGAAAGACCCCCAACAGAAATATGATTTGTTTCTTTCTGCCAGATAGTGCACAAGCTCTCCAAATGACAATGGCATCACCAATGACAAACTGCAATCCAATTATGAGTGACACCTTGATTAAAACAGAGTAGAAGGGGACCCACTGCAACTGGGAATAAGACAGAATGTATATCCAACAGTATATGGAACTTATGAAGGTAAGCGTGGTTTCTTGCTCTGAAGGATGTGCCAATATCGTTCACAAGAAGATGCTGAACCCCTGCAATGAGGTACACCATTGTACAACAGAGGTCTGTGGTTGCTAGAAGGTATAGAATGGCCACGGATGCACCAAGGATCGCTCTAGCGCGCTTTATTCCACCCTTTCGGCTTGCTCCAGGTTCAGCATGATCTGCATGAGGGACTTATAATAAATGCTTACCGCCAAAGAATAGCAATACCGGCCAGAGTGAGCACCATGTGAATACCTAAATGGTCATCAGCGGTTCAAAGGGAACGACCACAATTGTGCAAGCTCACCGTAAATTATCCCGGTCGCCAAAACTTCACCAAAGGACCATATGAGGTCGTTGCCGTAATCATGAAGCTCGAAGAGCTCAATGACAATCGAAGCCTGAGCCACACTCGTGGAAAGTGAACTTTCCATCTTGAAGGTGGAGGGCGGGGTGATGGGTGGGTTTGGTCGATGGTTGTACAATATAGGAAAAGACAAGCAGATGTACTAGTGGTTAGGTAGACCGTAGCCGACTCGAGGGAACTTATGTATGCTGTTTTTTGTACGCCCCTCCGCCCTCTGTGTCCATCAACTTGCGCCACACCCTCAAAATCGGAGGTTTGCGCTGATAACACGAAGCAGTGATCCCGCCATCACTTTCTCTATCCTTGACGTCCCGAGAGCTTATTTTAAGGTGGTCACGCGCGTTATTTGGATTAGCGATGTGGCTTGTATTCAGTGTCACACCACCCTCCAGCCATTTGGTCCTAACCATGAGGCATAATATATCATGTCGTGCATCCGAGTGCAATTGTTAAACTATCACCCAGAGGAGATTACGCTCGAAGCGGAAGACGTCTCTGAGATCGCAGAAACTCAACGAACGGTCATCCACCCACGCCTTCTGTCGGTATTAAGTAGCCCAGTCTCCTGATTTCTGAACCACACCTTATCCCAAACCATGTACATTACCGCGTCTTTCCCGATCACAATTCAGGACCAGCAGATGCATTGTAAACGGACTACGTGGCAAAGATGAAGATGCGGGAGCAATTCTCAATATGAGATGCTTACGAGGATTGAAGTCGGCCCTCAAATTCCCGTCATACGCGTGTGGCGACGGAAAATGATCTGGGAAATGTCGTGGCACGTCAAGGGTTTAGTAAAGGGACGAGTACGCTTACCGTGTACAATCTTGGTCGCCACAATCTCAGCGAAGGACAGGACGGCGCCACTGTAACTTGGGAGCTCAAGGCTGATAAGATCTCACAATAATAGGATAATATGGTCATGGTCGCCGCGACCGGTGTAATGAGCTGTTTACTCGCTGCTCAGAACTTTTATCATCCGAGACGGTTGAGTTCAACACGATGGAGGATGAAGGTACGACCTATCCTGGGCTCAGAGTGGAATTGAGTGAGGAAGATAAGGTAAATGAAAGGGTATCACTCAGCCTGTCAAATATTGGGATCCTTGTGCCACCACATCAACTAAGTATAGCTTGATTTTGGGAACCAAGATTCAATTTATAAGTAGATCGGGTACCGGTAAAACAGTAGAACCTGAAGTGTGGGCCTCCTTCCTATCGAGCTTGACCATTTCCCCTTGTGACGAGTAGGGCTAGAAGCAGCCTAAGGCGTGTCTGATCAAGATGGGTCTTTGCAACGGACTTTACTCGCCTGGTTCCCTACCTTCCAGGGTGATTTTGGTTTTCGCAGGAATGCAGCGACCGCAACCAAAATCAGCACATACAAATCCTCACCCGCCTTACCTTTCAACATGTCAATGATACCTGCCAACTTTAAGCTGACACAACACATGATCAGGGCCCTCCACAAGCAAGTTCAGCGGAACCACTTCTCTCTCTGTCGACATACTGACCTATTTCACTCAATTCGTATAGCATGTGACCATTTTCGAAATAAAATTTTTACCAGAAAATCCGATAAAAATCATTGGTAGGGTTCTCGAAAATGGGTGTAACCTGTGACCATACGAATTGAGTGAAATAGGTCAGTACATCTGCGACGCCAAAAACTTCCCTAACACTCATACTTGCATGTATACCACCCATCATTGGCCGCAAAGCGACCCCGGTGAAACGACGTACTTGGTGATTACCCGCTGGCTCTTGCGTAGAGACTCCCCGTTCCGACGAATCATACCCAGCGTCCACCGCTGCGCTTACTTGGGTATCGGCAATGGTCCCCCAGTTCCAGAGTAGTATTGCATCTTGCCGAGATGTCTACGGTCGCAATATCTGGGGCGGCGTCACGGGTGTTGGCGACCCCCCAAAAATAAAGAGAAAACAAACACGACCACGTCGAGTCACTCGCTATTCCGGACTCACGAGTACTATCGACAAGCCCGAGTAACCCCACGAAGAGCGATCTGACTAGTTCTACATCTGGGACTGCCTCGAACCCCGATACCGAGTTAGACTGAGATGTGGATTGCAATATGTGTGTTGGTTCCTGACGTTTTGGCACTTGCAAACACTGCGGAAGAAATTTTCCATATGGTAAAGCCACCACTATGCCGGGATGAGGAAACCAGTGAGTTGAAATCGACACACTGGTCTGAAAAGAAAGGCAGACTCTCCGATTAAATCGATATCTTCCTTTGCTCGCAGGACAGCAAATGACATAAAGACATTGAACGCACAGAAGAGCGTACACGTAAATGCGGCATTGATGAAGCCCATACAGCTTCGGAAAACTCCGCTCAGCACGCACTGAGACCTAATTTTCCGGAGCCGTTGGGAACCGCCACCTCAACCAGCTCTGCCAGCTTGAGCCGCGACCCTAAAATTTGACTTCCAGTTCCAACTCCAGCTACCTAGTTCCTTCTCCGATCCGGCTCCAGCTAACCTGATTAGAGCCGGCTCGAGTCAGAGTCGCGTGATGTCATTATGCAGCATGAACCAGGCGTCTACCGCGCGTCCTTCCATCTGACAAGCAAACAGAGGAGCGGTCCCTACGACATACGACCAAGTCCCAAATAATCGAGCAACGAGGACGAAGAGGGGAAAAAATGAACTACATACCAGACTTAATTTAAACATCGGGCGCCACCAAAACTGTCAGCATCAAAACCTGAAGCTTGAAAGAATTCACAGTCGCCGTCACCGTTCGGTAAGAGGGGTTTTCTTCTCCGAGGCAAAGATTCCGGCCAAACTTCAAAATTTCAACGAATGGTACCATCGAAGTGTGTTCCAGTTTGAGCCCCGGTACCGTGATACGTTACATCGCGGATCCAACTGATTTCTGGTGCTTCAATTGCGAGAGTGCAAAGAACAAACGGTTGGGTGTCCATGTGAAACGGCAGACCTTACTAGTACGAGTCGAAAAACCCGCAACACGGATATGCTCAAAAATCGAGACGTACATCAGGTATATCCTTTCCCCTCGCAGACAGGATAAGCGGGAAATAAGAGTCAAATGGGCGTCAAGTGATGAAGATTGGTAGATAAAGGTGGTGGTAAATGGACTCGTTGCTGAACGCACTTATATGTCATCGGTTGTGTAGCCTACATGTCTGAGGCGCCAGACATGTGGCGTGGGTGCTTGAACTGCTCTAAGGCATCGAATGTGGCATTATGGAATTGAGATTCTGCAGTAACGGTGAACATGCATCTTGTTCATATTCATTACTCCTCCTTGTGATTAGTAGGGCTGGCGGAGTCCCTAGGTTTATCCAATGGTCAGAAGGGATTTTTCAATGGTAGCTGAATAAAAGAAGCCGAATAGTGTTACCTCGTCTATGCATGGTATAGCGCCGCGGCGGTTTTGATAAATGTTTCAGCTACTGGTACCCTCAAGATTCACCTCTCTTAGATCTGCGTGAGATGAATCTGACGATCCAGTGCTACTGAAATGTAAAGATGGGACACCGTGCATATCCCATAACGACCGTTCCAAAAAAACGAGAACGATGAGAGCTGTAGGATATATTCCCTGTCCAAGGACGTTGAGCGACCCAAGATCATGGTTGTATCGAGCCAGCGTACCACTAGCAACGTCGAAACTCTGACAAGAACTGCCCTAGCCCCCAGGTATTGTGGTCGCGTGATTTTCGGATTTGGTAGAACCTCAAAAATGAGTTGAATGATCTACAAACGGTGGTGAGTAACTAAACAAGGTCATTAGATCTGAAAATTGATTAGGAACTTTCCAGAAGGAAGACATAAAAGAGACCGGACTCCACAAGCAAGACGGCGACTCTCTCCGCCCTGGCTAACTGACGAGGTAGATTGAGATACTCTCGTAGGGCCTTCCGGTGAGACCTGGAGGGCAATCGTCTACCCAAGCAATGATAAGATGACAGCAAAGCAAAGGGCAATACTACTACCAAGTTGTGTAGCCAATCACGGCGGTTGCTGCAACATTTGTTACAACAGAAAGAGCATACGTCACTTCGAGAGCTGGTCGACATTGTGTAGCTGATGTGGACATGCCGGCGTCAACTAAACATCCGATGAAACCAGATGCCGCACCTGTCGCTCGCATCTCCGTAAGTAACAGGATGTAAGGATTCTCGATTCCGTTGGGAATCCTTACTGACCTGTCAGGGCAAGATGCAGGACCACCAGGAGGAACACGATCTTCCTCTTGCCGCCAGATAACACGCAAGCTCTCCAAATGACAATAGCGTCGCCCAGAATGAACTGTTATCAGTGCCAAACGTATGAGCTCACGCTTTTACTTTTGGGGCGGATTAGAAGAAAGGGGACTTACCGCCACTGGGAACAGTATATCATGCATGTCCCCCAATCCACGGTATTTCTCGAGATAAGCATTGTTCTTTGCTCTCGTGGGCGTCCCGACGTCATTCACGAGAATACTCTGAACACTGGCAATGTAGAACACCATCGTGCAGCAGATGTCGGCGGTCGTTAGAAGGAACAGGATAACCACGGACAGTCCAAGAGTCACTCTGGCTCTCGCTATCCCATCCTTTCGACTTTGCTATAAAGTCAGCGGAAAACGTTCGAGAGGTCTACACAGAGCACCTACCGCCATAGTATGATAATAGCTCCCAGAGTAAGCACCATGTAAATACCTAGACAACAAAGATCGATAATAGTGGGTGTCAAGAGTTTGAAGGGATTGACTGTGCTCACCATATAAAATCCCGGTCGCCAAAACCTCAGCAAAAGATAGGATAAGGTTACCTCCATATATACTGAGCAAGGAGAACTCTCTCGAGATCTGTGCCACACAATCACTCGCGGGACCCGGATTTTCCATCTTGAACTAGGGGCGCAGGGGGTGAAGGGTGAGTAAGGTTACTAGCAGAAGAGAAAAAGGTACTACTAGATATACTCATGATTCTGTAATCGAATCGGAGAACCCAAATTCGTTGTTTGTTGTACTTCTCTTGCCGCCCATCGTGATTCGTGATGGAGAAAATGGACGGGAAATGGCTCCATCACGCATCAAGCGTCCCCGCCGAGTTGGAAGCTAAAAGCTAATTCATTGATAAGTAGTAAGGTTATAATATCGTGAGCCGCCATCGCATCTGCACCGACTGTTTCACTCACAAAGGATACCAACCTGCTCTTCGTTCAAATCTTCCATCATCCGGGACGAAAGTGATGGAGTACGAACCTGCGACGAAGGCGTTCTCGTACTGTTAAGGAAGATTTGGCGAGAAGGATAGAGAGTTCGCTCGTCCAAAGATCTGAATGCCGCCACGTCAACTAAAACCTCGTTTTCGGGGACTGCCTCCAATTGTATTCGGCATCTACACGACTTAAAGTGTGAGTTCTCCTGACCATTGAATAGGGCTGAAACCGATCTAAGGTCTATGCGATCAACAAGAATCTGAACAGACAAGCATATGACTTACTCTCCCGACAACGCCGAATCGTTACCTGCTCCTGCTTCCAACCCCACAAGGGATAGCCTCATCAACTGTTTCTCTCTTGGGCGCGTAGGGTTTTCTTCTTTTCCTCGCCTCGAAGGAGAAGAGATAAAAAGCGATTCTCCCATTCTGAACAGCGAAGCCAGTTTCTTCAATTAGTATTGTCGTGTACACCAAGTGGCGAAAGTTCTGTGAAGTGATTCATGAACCGTGCTTCCTTTGATTCGGGCGACTTGCATCTAAGGAAGCACCGACCGGTGTCTGTTAATATCGTGTTCCAAAGTCGATGATCGACTTGAACGAATAAATGAAGGGAAAGAAGGATTGGTGACGTACCACTTCAAACTCTGCCTGCATCGCAGGTTCCACCGTGTGTTAAGATTCAGGTTCTGTTTGCGATACCGATAAAATGCGGATAGTAAAGTGAGCAAAAGGATTAGTATCAATTTATCAAACGCTGAGCATGATTGCGAACAGTACCGTCTACAAGTCGAAAAACCGAGACGCGCCAGACAAGAAACTTCCCAGAATGCATCTTTACGACCTGCAGACAGCCTGAAGTCAAAATCGTCGGCCAACGGATACACCAATGACAAACCGTTCTCAGCGCGGAAGATCGTCAGTCACGCCGGCCTTATTTTGGGGGTAGAGTAGAGGGCGACTTACTCTGAGAGGAGGAACGGCCTGATAGTACATCCCTCCCGAGCGTCGATGGGCTAACAGCTTGGACCTACGTCACTAAACCAGGGTGCGGGCTGATTTGGCTACCCCAACAGTTCATGACCTTCGTTGTGACTGCACAACGTCTTGTCCACCCCTCCACCCTCCCCAACGCTAGGTATTTGTTGAGTAGTTCTAGTCGTAGTCACAGTCAGCAAGGCCAATCGCGACGTTGAGCTTGGTTCCGTTTCCCTGCACGTCGTCGTCAAAAGAGAAGAGAACGTAGGAGTAGCCGTTGCAAGATCTTTGGAGGAGTATCGCTCTGGTTTCAGAGATCCGTGTGCCATCACTTCAGCTCCATCTTGATTTTTGGAACCTAAAATTTAGTCTATACCACTTGAAGCGCGAGCCTCCTCCCTACCGAGCCTAATTAATTATCTCTTGTGACGACACTGCAGGCAAAGTGGGCTCTTGTCACCATGAACCGAGGTAAACTCTGTTTACGCTCGGTTTCCACCAAGTTCACCGCAAGTTGTCCATGCCTTCGCCTCATGCAGGAGAAAGTCACGTGAAGTAGGACATACAGCCAATTCGTGGTAAACTTGGCGGAAACCGAGCGTAAACAGAGTTGAACTCGGTTCACAGCGATACGATCCCGCATTGCCTGCAGTGCGAACGGCCTAGTATTTCTTCAATCAAGATCGGTCTAAACCAACGAAGCATCTCGTGACTCACCTCAACAAGTTCAACGACCGGTCGAGGGACTGGTATCCCCTTCATCGGAGACAAAGATTCCGGGTATGGCGTACAGTTTCCAGGTTCCAACAAGATGGTATCGTAGACTCTACAGTCGTTGTGGTCCTATCCAGCATCTCAATTACGATACTGATGATACATGAACAAAGTGAGCGAAAGGATTGTTTGCGAGTGAGAGTCGAGTATTGCGAGCAGGATGGTAAACCTCCAGGCCACGAGTCAAAACATACGATGAGCACTCGACGAGGCAATAGAGATATACCTCGGGATTCGTCTTCTCCCTCGCAGACAGCCTGATATACGAGAATCAAGAGCCGCGGACCAATAAATCATGGTGGTAAAAAAACAAGGTCGTCCGCGCTTATGTCATCACCTCCGGAGATCTGGCGTGGGTGCTTGTGGGTGCCATCTTCCGAGCCCAGAACGTACCGACCAACCCATTCAACCACGACACGTCTCCGAGGTTCTAGATCCGGATCAAGCACGCATCTAGACGGTCTTTAGTGAATACCAAATCCCAAAGATCCATATCCCATCTATCCCAAATACGAACAAAAGCGCGAGTCCAGATGCGCCCTAAACCATCCCACTGACAGACTTTGAATCGGCCCAGCGTTTGGTTATAATAGAATATATTACGGCCATCGAGATAGAGATATAAAAAAACAAAGAAAAAAGTTCTTGGTCAAGACCGATAATAACAATAGAATTCAAAAAGACAGAAATCAATCCACCTTCCTAGACCACTTCCTGTTCCCCTGGGGTGGTGGCGTAGCCACACGATGATGTATCCCTCCCTGTCCATACCCAGGCGCCGTCGCCGGTACCGGTGCCTGCACTTGCGTCTGACTCTGCCACGCTTCATACTCCCTCTTCAACCCCCCATTCGAATCCTTTTCACCACTCAACGGGGAAGCAGAAGCATACTCCCGAAACTTCCCTTCCTCCACCCTCACCCCCTGTCCCCAATACATCCAAACCTGGACCCCCAAAACCAAATTCAACACCAACGCCAACAAAAAACCCGCCGCTACAACCGAATCCCCAACCTCCTGCGCGATCGTGAACAGTCTAGCAGCACACCCAGCCACCTGCGAGATCACCGCAAACGCAGAAAGCTGACCCGTACTCTTCGAGCGGTAGTTTTGCCTGATCTGTGGGAGTTTGGAGAATAAGGATAGCGGTAACGTCGCTAGTTGGAGGATTTGGAGGAAGTCTTTGTCTATCGAATATAACAACCCCGCTGTTCCGAGGACTCCGACTGCTGTTGCTGCTATCTTCGAGGAGGCGGAAGAGGAAGAGGAGCGCAACTTGGTAGGCGCGTAATAGATGATTAAGAACGTGATGACGATATTTTGGATCGTCAAGAACAGGTTCTCTCCGTACGTCGAGAACGGGAATTCGTTTCTGTACGCATAGGCGAGGGTTATCCCGTACGAGAGCGTTTCGAGGATGTACGAAGGTAACGAGATGCCTCGTGCTGAGCGGGCGTTCACAACTGCGGGGTGGGGTGGGTGAAGGTCAGTGTCAACTCGTGAACGTATAAACCAAAAAAGCCAGCAACTCACTCAGCATCAACTGAGGAACCTTCATAATCGAACCCCCAACGACAATCCCAATCCCCAGTCCTTTTGAAATCGAATACTTGATACACTCAACATCCCCAACGTTGAGGTTTTCTACAAGTGACGTGTAGCATTTCTAAAAAATACCCAAGCCCTGTTTAGTTTCAACACGAATTGACGGGAAAAGAACGACAATACGCACCTCGCCAACGATACTAACACCCAAATCTCTAACGAACCAAGGCAAGTTCTTGGTTATAGCCGACATGGTAGACGAGGAACACGCGCGTGGTGATGGAACGAAAGCAAAATATACGTACGTCGGACGAAAAAAAAGGCGAGGCAGTGGCGGTACACCGGTTGGAATTTAGGGTTAGGATTAGGAGCTCGAACCTCCGGAGGTCAAAGCTACCAGTCCATGGACCGAGGTCTCACTCTATGTATGTCATCTTTCGAATTCACATTCACATTTCGCATTCTCGTAGTCTCGGAAGAGGAGAGAGTAGGTAGGTAGGTCGAAAAAAAAAAGAAGAGGTCGGGATAGAGTACATGACAAATAACTCATAGTACTTTGACTTTGATCAAGAAAGAAAAGAAAGAAAAGAAAGAAGAAAAAAAGAGGAAGCAAGCGAAGCGCGGAGTATGATGGTAGTGAGGTGTAGCAATGTCGTCGTCGGTGGTCAGGGGAGGATGTCAAGAAGTGAAGAGGGAAAAAACATTATATGAGACTACGAAACGTCGAGAAGAACAAAATATCGATAAAGAAAAACAAACGAGACTTGTTGGCGTTGGTGTGGAGTGGGGGGCGGAACCGAGACGAACGCGAACGCGAAACGAGAATGATAGAGAAAATCCAAAAAAATCTCCTTCACAAGTCAACAGTCCAATAGTCGGAAGCCGGGGAGGGTTGGGGGGCGAGAGTTTACCCCGTCATGCATGGTGTGATAGAGAGACAGTCGAGGCGAGGCGAAGGGAAACGTGCAAGAAAAAATGCTGAGGGGGTGAGAGGAGGCAGTGGAAGAGGCAGAGGCAAGAACATAAAACACAGAAACAAGAATGATTATCCAGGTAGGTACAAGTTTGGAAAAAAAGAAGTCGTATATGTAATGTTGGCCAAGAAAAGCAGGAAGAACGTGAAGGGGGACAGAAATAGAAAACCCTCTACAGCAATCCACATTCCCTCAGATGGAGCTGAAGGAGGATATCCTGGATCGCACTCAACACGACTGTAAACCGCGGGAGGTAACGATGTGGGGGGCATGATGGTGGTAGCGAACAGAACGTCCAAATTCGGAATGGCGGGGAAGAAGGTAACAGCAACAGCAACGGCAACAAAACGACGTATTCATATCCGATATGATGAAGGATCAAAACAAGACGGGTTGACATGACGCATGGCGGGGCGATAACATGGTAGCGAATTGATGGTAACAGCAACAACGAACAAGCAATAAGTCAGCGCAAATCCAACACACATCAATAATCGGTAAACGATCACTTACACTTAATCTGTTGCGTATCCGTGGCACACGTATAGTGGGCGTAAATTTGTTTCGTCGCAGCGCTCTGGTTCAAGCTAACGAACCGGTGCAAGAGATACTCGCAAGCGGCATCGTAGTTGTCACCACCGTTGTAATCGGGGAAGTAATCACCTGCAAGGAGAAATTTGGGCGTCAGCGAGGCGGTTCAAACATTAGGAGCGGGCGGGCGGAAAGGGGAGGAGAAACGTCGGAGCGGCTTTGACAGGCAAGCCAGCGATGGTCCCCGACATTGAGGGGATAAAGGGGTAGCTGCTGTCTGCCAAAACTGGACGCCGCAGGGGCTGGAGAAATAAAAAAGAAAGACGACACATACCTAGCGGTGACCGAGGAAGCTTCTCAGCGAACAAATCGATCTTGTTCAAGAAGAGAATCTGTGGAAGCGAAATGATCAGCCAAGAGTCGTAATGAGCAATCAACGGGAGGTGAACTTACGATGGATGTCTTTACGAACCACCTCGAATTACATATCGAATCGAAAAGCGTAAGAGCTTCTTGCATACGGTTCTAGGAGGAGATTGCTCAGCGAGGAGAGCAGACTGAAAGACGAACAAAATAGAACATACCACACTCTCATCCTCGTAAAGCATCTGGTCGTACTCGGACAAACTGACCAAGAAGACCAACGCAGTGACGTTCTCGAAACAGTGAATCCACTTCTTTCGCTCGCTACGCTGACCACCGACATCAAAGAGCTTGTATGTGAGCTCTCCGACCTTGAAGGTCGTCTCCGTGATACCCGTTGTCTTGACACGACTCCTAAGGATATCCTGGTCGGTAGGCATGTAACCCGGTGCAGACATCCTGTCTATCGAGTTGAAGTAGTAGACCGCCGAGTCGTTGAGCTGGAACTCTCTTGAACGACGAACTGCCTCCTTCACACCAGGGTCCTTCCACAGCGACCGAATTGCATCGGATACATCGTTGGGGAGGACGTCGACCTCGACTTGCATAGGCAGAGCGAGGATAGTAGCACGGCGAGCGTCGTTTTGGGGAGAAAGAGTGAGGTCTAGCTGAGGCATAGCTTCAAGGATAGCACTATCATCCAAAGTTCATCATCGTCAGGAACCCCATCACGCAATGCCTTGGAGCTGGGAAGGGAGAGGGCCACTCACCGCATAGACTGGATAGTATTCGAGAAGATAATCTCCTTGTACGACTCTCTCTCCTGCTCATTGTACCCTCCGTGATGAATGAGCTTCATCTGCTTCAGCACTGTCGACTATAGGAGGTAACCCAGAAAAAAAGGGTCTCTCGTCAGCAACGCCCAACGTCGTCGACAGCTCGCTCAGAACGCACCTTGCCGGATTCACCAGCTCCCAACAAGAGCATTTTAATCTCGTTCTTCGCCATCAAGCGGTCCCTCTTGAGCTGGTTCTCAATCTCATCGTTACCTGGAAAGCACCCGTTGTCAGCGACTCCACAGACGGAACATCAAAACAGGACAGCACTTACGGGCCTTGGCCTCTTCGTCGATACCAGATGACTGTACGCAACCCATTGCGAATGTATGAGGGTAGTATAGAGAAAAAGGGAAGAGGGATGTAGGGGAAGGGAGGAGGAAAAGGAACGACTTGAGTTTTTGGTTGCGAACTAAAAACTGTAAAAGGAAAGGGGAAAAAACCGCCCGCCAACTGGAATCGTGCTCCCTGAGAAGTTGATGGGAAAATATGTAGCTTTGTTTGGGTTTATTGACTGACTATTGGTAAGCTGATCCCTGCCGGTCGATTTGCCGGTGTCAACATATTTTTATTCCGCATAGCTCCCTTTCTCTCTCTTTTCCCCTCCGGCCCCCCCTCCCTTCTTCTGCGGTTTTGCTCCTGAGTCAGATCTGGGCAGCACCTTGAAACGTAGACTAATTCCCCTATGGTCGTTTGATTTTTTGGTTTTTTTGCCGTGGTCGAAGGATTCTCTCTTGGGCACAAGCGTTGTCTCTATGGGAACTTTACCGGACGGTTACCGCCACCGCTAATATAAAACCATGATCCCACTCCAGGACACCCACTTAAATTGCTCTCTTGACAAGTTGAGAGCTTTG
This sequence comes from Marasmius tenuissimus, assembly GCA_029532415.1. Lineage (NCBI taxonomy): Eukaryota > Fungi > Basidiomycota > Agaricomycetes > Agaricales > Marasmiaceae > Marasmius > Marasmius tenuissimus. Next base: position 116,644 of record JAQOTA010000002.1, read on the forward strand.
CACCAAACGTACTTTACTTACTGTCCTTGCGGTCTATGATCAAAAGCTTCAACTTGGTTCCACGTTCCACGTTCCACGTTCATCGGCGTCGAATCCCCCCTATGATCCCTCGCGACCTCGATGTGCTGCTGATCATGGTCCCGGTCCCCCGGAAGTGAGTGTACACCGTGGATATTGACCGGAAACCATACCACTGCCATATCTCTTGCGGGTTCCTCAACATACAACCAATCCAGGTCGGTATTGTTCTCATCAACCGAATCTTTTGATGCGAGGGGGTGGTGAAACCGCGCCACAATATACATTCATACTTCCATTGAATATTCAAGAACCTGAAATACCATAAAGGGGTGACGATCAATGTGGTTCGTTCTACATCCAACTTCTGGCACGGAATCAGAATCAATATGCATCGTCATCATCATTGTGAGCGGAGAAGAATGGCCTGTCGGTCGGCGGAGGTTCTCCTTCCCTCGATCTACAAAAAGACCCTCCTACTTCGTCGCAAGTCTTGACTCCTTATACCGGTGCTGGCAATACGATTAGCCTCGTTCCTACCCACTTCTTACACGCTGTATGGACCCTGGATATATGGAGACTGGGACGAAGAAATTCCTGAATTGCCGGAGCGACGAGCTCCATTCCGATGTCTTCGAGCGAAGACCCACTTCATTGACACAGGCTAATAGTAAGACCACTTATCCTCCGAAAGAGCAGATAGTTGTTCACGTCGACTCGGACTTTACGAGTTGATATAAGAGTCAAAACTCTATCAGGAGCCTATACACACTAGCCCCTCTTTGTACCTCGAAACAAGTACTATCATTATGTGTTCCGCTCTGATATCAGTGTATGTAAGTACCTCCTACAGTAACACAAGTACTCAGTAGTCTCCCCTCCTCTTCGTTTTTCGCAAAGCACACCTCGGATTCTCAAAATTCAGAATCCCAGATGCTCCACCTCACGTTAGTACCCTCACTCGCTCTCGGAATCCGGCTTTTGCTCAAACCGCACGATACTCAAGTACTGTGAAAAAGTCGCCTATCAGACCCTGGCAACCTGATTTGCGAAACCCGAAACCCGAGCCTAGGGTTCTCCGTATTTCTGAACGTCCGTTGCCACATCATAAGTACAGACGATTTGGTCTTGCCCTTTCTCTATCCACAGCGGCGGGATTGGACCTACCTCGAAGGACTTACACCCCGGGTCTCATGCCAGGAGATTTATTCTGACTTGTCTTCCTACGCCGGCGACCCTCATGAATAAATAAGTATATTCATTCGACCCTATGCCTAGCAGATCCTAGGCCCAGACTTTCAGACGTCACGCGTTATTCTCAGGTGCTTGGTCCTACTCCGACTCGTTGTTTCGTCAACGAATGCGGAGCGAAGCATTCTCTCGAGGCCCCCACACTTCGACTTCAGATGGAAGATGAACTCTATCGTGATCCTATACCGGCCCCGTTTTTGTACTTCGAAGCATACATACCGCTTGCCCAACACTGCTGCTGGCCTGCCTTTCCCCCTCCCCCCCTTCCTCTCCCTCAGATTCGAATCCTAAATGTCGACAGGTCACAGAAACCCCTCACGCAGGGTCGATGTAGGTATAAACTTACCGGATTGCCGACGGAGTCTCATTTCAACATCGAGCGCCGATGGCTCACTCCACATGGTCCTCTGGAACGCAAATCGTCGCATCGTTCAAGTATCACTTATCGGAGCAACCGAGTCAGGAGCCTCTTCTGCACCGGAATCCAGATTCCTAATTTCTGAACGCTCTTTCTCAAACCGTTCATCTCGCACAACACGCTGCTGTAAAATCCGCCTACTATCAGGTCCCAGTGGCAAGAAACCCGAACCATGTAACCTGGGGTTCTGAACTCCAGTGCCACAATCATGTTTGGTACGATCGATGCGGTTCAGCATTTGCTTTCTCTCCGTCTACTTACAGTGATGAGTCACGCTGGGCGGTTGAAGTGTTGGACCTAGCTTGAAAGACTCATTTCCTAGGATCCATACGAGGGAATTTGTTCTGACTTATCTTCTCAAGTCCGCAACCCTCACGAGTACATTCATTCAGACTCACGCTTAGTGGTCACGATTATATCTAGGTATCTCGAGTCCCAAGTACTGGTTATTTTGTCGACGAATGGCATTCTCTCGAGGCGCGCTTCACTTTGGTGTCAGTTTCAAGATGCAGAAATCGAGAGACACTGAACCTAAGTACCCCGGCCACGTTTTGTACTCCGGAGTATACATACCCTTGCGCAAGTACTGATGCTTTTCCTCTCCTCAACTTCTCCGCTGCCTCTTCGTTCTCGGATTCCAGAACCTGTCCTCCGGCAGATACTAAGAATGCAAAACGTATCGTCGGAACAACCTCCTGATGTAAAATGTGTTGTCAGAACTCTTTTAGGGGCCTTCTGTACTCTAGTACTGTCAAACTCAGTAGAAGGCACTCCCCCTTCCTAGTTCTCGCGAAGTATCTCAAATTACCAGTAGAATCCAGATTCCTAGTGCTTGGGGGGTCCCGACTCCTCAGTAGCTCGGAACCCGGATCTTCTCACTGTTCAGGCCCGTAAAATACTATAGAATTCGCCTATCAGGTCCTGTTCTGGCAAACCTGATTCGCGAAACCCAAAACCGTGTAACCTGGGGTTCCCCGAATTCTAGATTCCAGTTGCCACACTTACCTCGGACGCGGTTCAATTTCCCTCCAATGTTCATCTACAGCGGCGACCCCCTGGATTAATGAGTGCTTGAACATACCTCGATGGACCTATACTCCGGGCCTAAGTGTCCAATATCGGTCCCATGGATTTGTTTCTGACTTCTTCTCCTAAACCCACGACCCTTGACCCCCACAACCGGGTCCAGACTTCCGCTTCCAGACGTCATTTCCCTCATTCCTACTAACTTTGAAGTTTGCCATCATATGTACTTACATGCAATTCGGAAATTACTTTGTTCATCGCTTAGAGCTCCTCCTGATCGAGTCGACCCTGCATAGTTCATAGTTCATAAAAGTATACTTCGAAGACACGAGGCTACCTCTCGTATCGTGCGGCGGGATTCGTGCTGGAATCCTTAATTTGGGACCTGTCACCTGCTCTCTTGCTCTTGGCTCAGCCCTCGAGTTACCTACACTACCCACATATCTCAAGGCCTTGGAGACTCGTCCGAGCTACTGTTCCAGCCCGGACCCCGGTCCCTCGATTTCTATCGATCCACATCCTCTCCGAAGCTCAGAGTCACTTCGGATTCCGACCTCCTTTTCCTTTTCCCCCCGACCCTGCCTATAAGTTTTGGGTCGGTCGGTCGGCAAATACATACTCACCATCAATAGTTCAACTGTTCTGATTCAATGTTGCGTTCCCGATGCACACGGAATAACAAGACCCTGTCCGAGTCGGAATGTCTTGTGCGTTAACTTTAAGAACGGTCGCTACTATGTACATCCATGCACACTTTTTTCATCTTCTGAACTGCCTAGATTTCACACTCGACGGGAAGGTTCATGAAAACTCCAGCTACCAAGTGGACGGGAAGATAGGGCCGGAGCTGTTCATACGCTGAACCTGAACGGTGAAAACCCTGACTGCACCCGGACGTTGAGGACTTGAACATGCGGGGCAGAAAAGCGAATGCGATCCTCAAATCCATACCAGACTCCAGAGCAACCCGCGAGACTCGAGTATTCTATCCTCGTAAGTTCAAATTACCAAACGGCAACACTAGTAGTAGTACTCGAAGTTGTGGCGCCCCCAAGTCGTAGCCAAATGAACTGTTGCTGATTTTTCGGGCGTCGTCAGCTCCCGGTAAGTCACCCACGACTGCCTTCAACCTCCGAATCGATACTCCGGGCATTCTCGCAATTAACCAACCGAATGGTAATTTGAGTTATTTATATACTCTGTTGCCTTTACGATACGATCCAAATACGCATACGTTCCCTAAGTACGAGCTACTGCCATTGCCAGCAAAGCATCGCGGCACACTGGTTCCCTTCTACCCCCCTTAGTCCGGAACTCCGAAGTGTTATCGGGGCACGGGAGCACTCAGTGGTAACCATCAATAGAAGGACCGTTCGAACCTTCCTATAATAATGCGTACTCAAACAAAATCCCATGCAACCACACCTTCCGGTAAAGTCATTTTCGCGGGAAACAGCATGGCATAGCTTTGACGATCCTCGAGGACCTCGGAAGAAACGGACCCATTCTCCATCTCTTGTATCACTGATGAACATTGAACGGGAATAAGTGATAGTGGTCCCCGAGCACCGCTATAATAATGATAATCTGGTACATACATAAATAGCAACATTGCACCTGTTACACTGTACACTGTACAAACTCTCCCCCATCCCAATTGTTACAAAGGTCCCCTATGTCACTGCACCGAGTGAAACTCGTACTTGGCAGCCTGTCTTCTGTAATTCCCAGAAATTCGATCCCCGACTTCCCTATACAGCTAGCAGCTACTAGTCCTACAACCTCGATTTCGACTTGTCCAGTCTTGGCGTTGGCGTTGAGGGGGACATCTTCGTGTGCTCTCCAGACGCTACCAAGCGATGTCTCGTGGCGTTCCAAATCTGTCAACAAGCGGGGAGGAGAGTGGAAATGAAAGAAGGACCATGAGGATTATAAGTACTAGATCAGATGCCGGAAGGACTAATCAAGGCTCACCTCAATCCGTGCTGTCATAGTTCTTTCACCTACTGCTAACGTTGTGCTGACGATTCGGAGCCGGTCGCCTCTGATGATTGTGGTTGTCAAAATGAATTAGTGGGGTTGATTGACTGAACATGACGAAGGGGGAGAGGACGTACAGGAGCGCGGGAGAATGATACAATGTATTGATAGATTTGGAGACACTGGGGCCTTCCTTCTTCGTTGATAATTGGTACGCCAGAATCACGATATTCGTGCACCTGGAACGATGATAAACTTTAATGACCTAGACGGAAAGCCAGATGTAGAGAGAACAAACGTACATATCGACAAGGTAAGCACTACAAGCTCCATGTAGGTGTTCCTCATTATTGGCCATATCTACGATAGTGAAGGTTAAAAGTTATGCGGGGTGAGGCCTGAGGGTTAGGGAAGAGCTCACCTGGCTCGACGTCCAACTCGCAAACAACCCTACTAAACCGCTTCGATGGCTCCTCCGGGTGTTTCTCGAACGAAATTTCCGTGACCTCCAGCCGTCTGAAGATTTCCATCGAGTATCCCAAAGACTTGTAGCTTCCGTCTCGATCTTTGGTCATAAATAATGTTGAAGGGTTTCCAAGCCGTCTCTTCACATCCTCCGAAGCGTTTCCTTGTATCCTAGATTTAGAGCCACCCATATCGTCGTTGTTCACAGCCATGAGCATAATAGAGGAGTTGATGGGGGCGATCGAAGGGTGGGTATGGAGAAATGTAGTTATCGATGTCGAGGCGTATTTATGAGTTCCCGAACCTCGAACTACGTATCACAATTAACCTCCGATCTTCCCACTTACCCGCGCAAGTCATAGTCTCAAAATGGACAAACTATTTAGTCGGGCAATGTAATACATGCGCCAAGCTCCAAACTTTCAGTAACATCCGCCCCCCTCCTCTATATTGTAATGTAGGATACGGATCTGCGTGCATGCTTCCTGCCCAGTACCGTCGTACGTCCCAAGTCATGGTCATGACGAGTTTCGTTTCGAACTTTTAGCATGTGATTGCATAGTTTTGTTGAAGACTTTTTAGACTTGACAGAAAGCAGGCATGAACGGACAATCGAGGCGTACCTGGATTTTTCGGAAAATAGACAGTAGACCCGGTGTATGTGGGCTGCTCGGATTCGGAAGATGGAGAGAGGTCCTGGGAAAGAAGAGGTCACCATCGATGAGCGTCATGCTTCGGTCTCACGCCACTGGAATGGTAATCCCGCTTGCCGCCTCGTCCTTAACGTTTAATTTGCCCCTTCATTCGAGCCCTGATTCGCGAATTCGGAACCATCCTTGAAAGGCTGTCTGAACGCTGGCTCTGAGGGTCTAGTCTAGGTTGTGCCATATCGGTAGGCGAAGGAGTCACTATTAGTAGAACTATGCGGATTTCGGTCTCTCCGCACCTCCGACGGTCGTACTTGGGGCACTCTACTATTATTTTGGCACTGCCCTTAAGTTATTGCGAAACAATTCCAAGTACTGTTACAATTTCACTAGCATCAACAATTCATAATGTCATGAACATGAAGACATAAGTTTAACTCGGGCATTAAGCAGTGACTCATCCAACTCATACCCCCCGTTCGCATAGCATCTGCATTTCTTCTACATTCAGACCCATCACAAGCCAGTACGGCTCACAGACGACCTTGATGTTCAGTGCATTTTGGATCCGTCTTCGCGTGAAATATAACAAGCGAAGCATCAACGCACAAGCTGCCACAGACAGAACAATGAGTCCCATCATTCCGAGTAAAGTGACCCCCCTTGTGGCCTCGACAGTCCCAATGTTCTCCAGAGATGACATGTGGGTGTAGTCTGTGTAGAGTGCAGCCACCAGCAGTTCTGCAGCGCAGACGAGCAGATATTGGACGCAAAGAACATCCCAAACTATCCGCTTCGCGTCGAAAGGCCAGGAAACTGGCGCTACTACGATTGGGACCGTTGCGTCGCGATAGTAGAGAATAGCGGCATCGTCTCTCTCGACGACGGAGAAACCGATGAGTAGACATTCGTCGATTCGGTCCAGAGCCACCTTCCGGAGGAGATAGAGTATGCCAAGGCCGAGAAGGGTCGTCGGGACAAAAATGACTCGAGGGGAAGGAGGTATCGAGGTCGTAGCGAGTAGGGTCCTATCATGCGAACGGAGAGGGTGATCAGAACTTTACAGTACCTTCCATTCAAACCGATGAATGGGGGCTTACGTTCTAGGGTCCATGATCGAGACAGCCGTCCAGGTCAGGATCACAACACACATTCCACACTGGAGGGAATTGAAGGAGAAGTTGAGTTTATATTGTGAGAGTCCGAAGTCGGAAGGGGGGAATTCAAACATACCGCGGAGAAAAGGAGATCCATCTTCTTGGTCCACTGTGCTCTCGTTTCATGGAGACGAGTGGTCATCTCCTCCAACTCATCGGCAAAACAGGCGGGGCGGAAGTCGGCGGTTGGGATCTAGAGGGGTGAATTCAGTACTGGTATTGAGTGCCAGGAGAGCTGAGGGCTTACCATGTGGACTAAGGTGGGGGTTCTTTTCTGGTGCTGCCGGTACGAAGCCTTCTCTTCCGCAGCTGGCTTTAATAGTCGGCTGGAAGGCCAAAGCAAAACCGATAGGAGCCTGTGGCATAGAGGATCCCAAGCTGAAGCCAAAGCGCCGTCACTCAGATAATACACGTATGTGGTCATTCTCTGTCACATCCGATAATGTATACCTTCCCAAAATACCCTATACTTGTGGCAAAGGATTAGGAAGACTGAATTAAGAAGTCCATGGGCGTCCGTGCGGCCGATACTCCGAGCCAAATACATTGTGAAGCCTTTCCCATGTCACTCGCCGCGATGGGGTAAATCAACCTCGGACTAGGTCAATCAGGGTGAGGGAAAGCAAGGGATCGAGTGACAACTCGACATACCGTGCGGTCATCGCTGTGGCATTGCAGGAGCATGGTAGCATCCCTATCGGTTGTGGCATTCGCAAGCCCCACGGGGAACGTCATGATCAAGGCCACCTTCTTCCACACAAGCGAGATACTTCCCAGGCTAGCCGTTGACGAGAAACAAGCTCCAAGAGCATCGACCCTTCAAAGGAAGTACCTTCTTCCGGTTCACAGCTAATTTCGCGTCTATCACTGCAACAACGAGGTGCGGAACAGGAGCGATCTGAAATGAGGAAGGTGGTGGCCATGAGGAATGGTCACGTCGAACAAGGTGAGGAAACGAGGCTGCTTCGTGGGCGCTGTGATAGCAGATATCAGAGAATCGAGGGTGATAGTCGCATCTTCGCATAAATTCGAGATATAGTTAGGAAAACCAATAGATTACAGACGATAACCAAACACAAGGGCTTGTCGGAGGGCGAGGCAAGGTGAAGGCGAGATAATTTACAAGTTTGGCGGTATTCTGTCAGCGACCGCAGTAGGGAGATCGGTGACACGCCCGACAATGTTGTAGCGCTTCCTGGATGAAGAAAACAGCGTGTCGTATGAGTAACAACGTTATGAACGGGACAGAAATGGCAAAAGAGACGTTTATTTTCGAGTATGAAGTGCCAAAACGAAATGAAGACTCACTTGAAGAAGTCGTGCCAATCATTCAAGGTCTTCATATCCTTCTCATCGAGAACGCTGTAATCTGGTACTGCGTCTGCTGTCTTCAAACTGGACATGCCCAATCCTCTCGAACCATCCTTTCCTGCGAAGACGTTGTATGACTTCCCTGGACCATATACATCCTTCTTATGAGTCACGTCAAATACAGTCCCTAAGATCGCAGCAAAACCGTAAGGAAGCTGTTAATTATTACAAAAACGTGCACAACTCACCCTTGATTGAAACATAGATGGGTTTAGAGGGATCACTTCCGTCAAATGCCTTCAGCTGTTCCTGCGTGAAAGGATCGTCCCTTGGCGGTGTCAAATCCGTCCTTGCTGCCTGCATTATAGATTTCGTCTCTTTTTTCTGGTCGCTTGAGGTCTGTCCTTGGGCAGCTAGGGATGCTGCTGTAGAGGTGCTACTCGTTGAAGAAGTGACTGTGGTGTTATTGGTGACTTTGCGATAGAGATAGTAGACGACTGGGAGAACTGCTATCACAGAAGCGGATAGAGCGAGATTGCGTTGGGACTCGTCATCGTAGAGGTTGAACATGATTTGCCGGCGGGAACTCCGGTCCGTGCGAATTTTGACTGGCCGACGCGGGGCCATTTACCGCAATTGCCACCGGCTGGGACTACTTGGGGACTGCTGACTGCGGGAGCTCGGAAACTTGAAAGAAAATTATTAAGAGAGGTACTATATTGGAATATCCAGAACCCTACGATATGATTCTATCATACAGGAATAGTGATTACCCTACCTACAATACGATACTTATGCATAATGACTATATGTACAGAATGTGATATTTACACGAGCGTGAGGCAACCACGCCCTGAAGGACGGCCAAGTGCCATAATTTCAAGAAAGATGTCGCACAATCGATGGAGGAGAATGTAGGTCTGGGCCTTTGAGTCCGGTCAAATTTTGTACTCGACCATGTGTCGCAGCACCATCAGGGTGCCCAGCATTTCTGTGATCGAGATTCAGAAACCGTGCAAGACGTCGAGGGTATTCCTAAACTCACCTGTAGCGAGATGAGGATATGGTTCTTCGATAGTCAAAGAGCATCCCGACGACTCTCCGGGAGTGTGCAAGCTGTAGTAAGCTATCAAATAGCCTTGAGGATTTGTGCACTAAAGATCGAGGGAATTAATTTCCTCCGTCGCAGAACGAGAACGTCTAAATACTTACCGTCCACTCTTGATTCGCCTGCGACCTCCACCTCCAAAGATACTCCTGGCCATCCCTAGCGACGAACTTCCACGCTCTGCAAGGGACCTGGTCAGTACGCCACACGTCTATGACAATATAAAGGTACACCATACCTCCCTGACGGCGTCGACACCTTGGCAAGATATTGGTTCATGGGGTAGCAAGCCTGAGAGGAGAAAGACACGCTTCCCAACGCGTTCTTCGGACCAAAGTTCAACGCCATCAAAGGTTCCGATGGTGAGCTGGCGCTGAAAATCATGTATGTTGAGTGGGACGTCGAGCGGGCGGTACATCGGTACACATAGTGAAGCCTGTCATGTATGTCGACGTATTCGGTGCCCGAGAGTCGGCCGGTTTTGTCTTCGAGAAAGTAGGGCATTCCGTAGCTGGTCATGGTGATAAGGTATGGCGAGGTCGATGAGATGTAGGATATGGGAGCGGTTCGTTAGTATTTGGGTGAGCTAAAGACTCGCAGCCGCCAGCGGAAGTAGTAGTCGTGGAGAGGACAGGCCAAGGAGCTGGCTTTCGACCAAAGCGGGGAAGAGAAAAGTGGGAGGGACTCAGAGGAAAACACGCGATCCATGAGGTACATATACTCTACGGTCGTACGGGGGAAATGTAAAGGAAATTTCAATGCCTCCTCATGCTAGCATAGCATCGTCACTTAGCCGAAGGTGAATACAGCAGGGCATACTGGCGTCGCGGATAAATCCAGACTAATCCTTTCTGGGGTTAATCTGTCATGGTAGCCGCCAATCATTTGGGCATTCAATCATAGATACAGCACCTTCACGTATCGATGAGCTTTTTTTTATACAGGCCGTTCACTGCCGGGACCGTGAGGGTGCGTCTTCGTGCTGTAGACGCATTCACACTATTCCTGAAACAGGGAATGGAAGCAAAGAAATCAGACTAGAATAGCTCGTCAGAAATTAAAGGCACCGGCTTGATGAGTATGCAGAAATGCCATCCACCTGCCATGCCCGAGCCACGCTGAATGGAGTCATATTCGCTAATCGCTGGATCTAACAAAAACTCTGACAGGGAGTAACAGGGAGTAACTTCACGATTTTCACAATCAGCTCCGGACGAGGCTAGGTCAGTGGAGGAATCACGGGGCACGAAATGGCGTGGCCTCTCGTGGCCTGCGATCGGCGCCCAAATCATAGATCACCTCCCGAAAGTCAGGTTCAGTCTATATATCCGGGATAGTTGATCCGTTCCTGTCAGTGGGCGCGGTATGCGTACTGTATACGCATGCAGCTTTCTGTTTTTCGAGTGTGGCTGTCGGTGGTACCCTTGAAAAAGAACAGGCAATGACGACGCCTTGAGGTGTATGTTTAAATTTCTACCTTCAGGATATTCAATAGTCAGTTGAGGGGAAGGCTTGGTTCGCTCGGCATTTCCCGCTCGGCAAACCCAATGGATTAAGTATGTCGGAATCCGGGACCTGCTTTCCACGCTAACCGATACCAAGCCTCTAGGGACCTTGTTACCAAGGGAGCTCGTATCCCGAGCCGTTGCTTTGGCCGTCGTATACGGTTGCGAACGCAGCGGAACGCGTCGTTATGTAGACTGGTAGTGTGCTTAGAGTCCTCCTCGGAAGGCGTTTAAACGTCTAACTGCCTATTCAGTCGAGCTCAACTAAACATTCGACGTCGCCTATGTACGAAGCGTGAAACTAGTCATGGTGCGGAAGTTTTGAGCTTCGCGGCAAGCACCAGCCCTAGAATTCCGCCAGTTTTTGAAACCCAGCCTATCCCATTCAAGTTACAACAAGGTTAGCTGCTCCGGGTGTAAGTACTTGTCGGAGTCTTTGCAAGCGCGCATATTTTTTTGGTCACCATCCCGCGCGATCGAATTTGTCTCTATGGCAGCTAAGCGCCAAGTCCTTGTTAGCGGCCATTTAGGAATAATTATCAATACCTGCGCGACGAATCTAGCCTGGACTCTGGAGAGCAAGTACATACCACTCATGCAGTATTAGCTACATGCTCAGCGATCTGGAACGTCACCATTCACTAAGCCAAAACACCCTAGCAAGGGAAGAGTGACCTGTCCATGGATGCGTAAGTAAAAAAGCAAAAGGTCTAACCAGGACTCGAACCTGGGTTAATGGAATTTCAGAATAGTAATTTTTCAGAATCCATTGTGATAACCACTACACTATTAGACCGCGTTTGATGGGCATAACGAAGCGTCCATAGAGCAATGGGGAGGTCCCGTGATAACCTATACGCTTCACGTGGCGGACGCTCCAGAGTCGGTCCAGGGACCAGTCTGGCCCCACCGCTCTACACCTTTCACTTGGCTTCAACTTCCACTGCCACCAACACCGATATCATTCAAGCCCAACTCCAAGTAAACAGCTTTCTCGATTACTCGATGATTTCCCCGGCTCCTTTCACAGAACTACTACCGAAGTCACCTACTCCGCAGTGATCTCCATAATTGAGATGTCAAAATTTCGAAAACTAAGGAACATCTTTCGTCACTGCCTTCAAATTCGCGAATCTTATCCTTCATCTATATACGTCCAAAGGCATGCAGGCCAAGGGATCATGTATTGTCTCAAGCTCCGCAAGTGAAAGCGGGTCTCCAGGATTCAGGGTCCAGGGCCCCGCCATATCACTGCCACCAGCATCAACACTCAACCGATAATTTCCCTCAAGTGAACAACTCCCTCCATTTTCTCAATGACTAATTTGGAAGCCCGTCGATCAAGCTGCTCACCAGATGAAACGCTGCGAGGGCTTCCACCCTCGGTAATGACAAGGTTGTGCACGAGTTACCTTAATATTAAACGGGGACCTTGGAACACAAACACCTGTAGGGCTCCTCGGACTCGCGATTCTTTCGTATGGTCTCTTCCTACTTACGTCCCAGGGCATGTGGGCTCAGGCGTGATGGTGCTTTCCCTTCTCTTCAAATGAAATCAGGCACTAACTGATTGCTTTGTTTCGAGACGATATGATGATCTGGAGCTATACTCGGGTCCTGACAACTTCGAGGGGGATCTCATGAGCGCTCATGTATTGGCTGTATGAATATTCCCTCCTCGTTCGAAGGGCCGAAAGAATAGGCTGTTGTGCCGCGTCCACACTCATCACAAATCCTTTGATGGTTCATTGTGTTCTACAGGTCCTCGTTCTCAAAGATGAGGAGTTACTCGTTTCTCCCTTCAAGTGGCATTTCGTATGAGCTCATGCAGGAGTTGGCAGGTCCTCTCCGACGTAAGTATGTGGCAGTATGTCCACAAGTGGGTATTCGCGTGACTCCTTCACAGCCTCTTTGTGTTTCAAGGACCCCAACGTGCACCATGCGAGCACTTCGCTTCATCATTTCCTCTAAAATTCGTTCGGTAACCGCACGATAACTTTGGAGAGTTTTCCTCTTTTCATTTGCCCTACGGCGAGATTATGGCGACTGGATGTCATTGCACGCAGTATTCTCCACACAGCAGCGAGCATTAATGAGTAGACGTCGACAGCGACGTCAGCAATCCAAGAAATGTCCTGCATATTTCGGTTCCCCTTCTCGTTAGTACGTTCTAGGGCACGTAGGCTAAGGTATGACGATAAATCCCGAGCCTCCTGCTACTCAAATCTATTCACCCCTAGGCACAAACATACCGTTTTGTTTCAAGATATGGGAAATTTGGGAATGGGGCCAGACACTTTCCCTGCTGATGAGAAGAGAATACACATGTATACAACTCGTTCCCGTGTCAAGGTCAACCCAGACCGTGTATGACGAAGGATTTACAGAATGACCGGCCTTTTGGTTCGCATTGCGCAAAGGTGAGGCGAATATTACTCGTGTCCTTCAAGTAGTTCAGACGTTTGACAGATTCTATCCCGGCGGAGACTTAACAATGAATGGGTTTCAAGCTGGCCCTAAGCAGTTTGAATCAGTAAAGATAAGGAGGGGGGTCCGGACTTCGCCGCATTGGACTCGTGGCACCAAATCAACATAGTTCAAAGAAATTTGAGGCTTTATCTCAGTGGCTGGGCTGTCCGAGCCTCAAAGGTTGCTGACTGCGTCGTCCGCAGCTCGCCGGACAGTTACTTGGCACACGAGATCGCTCAACGACGCGGGAACTGCGACTTCGAAGCTGTTGAGAATAATCCAGTGGCGATGTCGAAGTTCTATTTACGCTGTGTTTGAACATTGCTTCCTCAATCATCAACACCTAGGTATGGTATGGTGCTCCGCAGTTGGAGTTTGCCACATACTGCCCCCCTATCCTCTGTGCGTTCAGAGGGCCGCCGGTCCGTCGGGGAATTCTGAGCGGGGGTCAGGTGTTTGCATCCGACACCCCACAGTGGTCGTAAGAATCTTCATGATCCGTCGCTCGATACTTACCATACTGACTTCCGACCTCTTCGTTCCGCTAGTTTACTCTCCACGGGCGCTGTGGATATGGAGAGTTCATAAAGATCGATGCAGAAAAGAAAAGACCGTCACCTCGTGAACCCTGGTACAGCGCTCAGGGTCACGCCGACGGTCTCCACCTCGGCATCGCAATTTGGACTATCGCGTGTATATGCTGAGCCTCTGGGTTTTGGTGAATAGGAGGACACTGTTATGTGGATACTGCGCCGCTACGCTTCCGTGAGTCTCTTCGTGAAAGTATTTAACAGCTCTCGAGAAACCTGTGCCAAGTCCTCGATAACTCGGTAGCATCCGGCGGAAGGACGCATAAACGCATATACCTCAAGTTTTTACCTTCGCATAGTGTTCGCTGACTAGTAAGGGGGTCAATCCTGTGCGTCATTGGGGTTTGTTTGCCCGGACGCCCCCCCAAGCCTTTTGAATCGGCACCCTGGACTCCAAAAAAGGTGTTTTTCAGTCTATAACCGAGCGAGCCCGTGCGACGGAAACTTCATCTCTCCAAGGAGATTCAGCCCTTGTAGTACCCCTCTTGAGTCCGAATGTGCGGATTTACTGTCGAAATCATCCAAGACAGAGCAGGTATGTACATGTATGGTTTTGGTTCACGAAGAATGACCTCCTCAGCGTATCTAAGAATAGTATATTAATATTATTTTCAGGAAAGGGACGGAGATCCCGACAAATTGATGATCGTAAATTGAATTCAAGGGGCGCCCAAGATCTCTTGATGGCACCAAGATGGCACGTTCACAAGTTCCCAGCACTAATACATCATTGGATAGCCGACGCTCACCGACCACATCGTACAGACTTTCCCTTTATGTTTACAGAGGGCCGCTCGATATAAGAAGAGGCTGTTTGCCTTCCGAACCGGACCCAACCTCAAATGACTTCCAGCGACTGTGACACCAAGCGATCGAGGCGAGGAAGAGATGTTTTTAGACAACCCACGAAGCATTTGAGACGGGGAAAAGCTTGCTTGAACTGTCGGTGAGTGTCCAAGGCACTACCCAAGTATCGTCATTGACTCCCGAATTTCATAAGGTTCTTGAAGATCGTAAGGCGCTATCATCGACTAAAAGGCTACCTACGCTCAACCTCCACTTACTCCCACAGAAATGCGACGGGATCAAGCCTACTTGCGGGCAATGTATCCGAGTACCGAAAGACGACCCATGCGAATACACCGACGGTCCCTCAAGAACGTTGTTGCTTCAACAAAACGTCGCCGAACTTCAGGCTCGAATTCGCGAGCTAGAGGACTGCAATATCAAACTTATTCAGGCTCCTACAAGCGAGAGTTCCAGTCTTTCTGTTTCCGCCGCAACGACCCCTTCGAACTCTACTCTATGGGAGACTTCCAGTAGTAGTGGGAACTCACCAATTCCACCGCCGCCATACTATTCGCCATCGTTGGGTGCGTAATCGAGTTGAATAATCCACGGACCACCGCCGGCTGACTTGTTCGCTAGACCCTGGCGAACCCTCTTTCTGTGTGACATCGGTAAGCCGAGTCGGGTGTATTTTGCTACACGACTCTGACATGTTTCATCAATCAGGATCTTGGAAGGCCTAATGCCGAGGATGAATTTATGCTGTAAGCCGAATGTCGTCCTTCTCATCTGACTCATGTTGAAGGCTGACTCCCTCGAGCAGCACTGAGATATTCCTCCCTCATGCGCCTCAATTCGGATTCTTCCGGGACGTCGATCGTTTTAGAGCGTCCGTAGCCCAGCGAGACTCGTGTAAAGAGTCTCCCACAACGACAACTGCTCTCATAGCTGTGGTAGTCCTTTGGGGAGCTCATTTATCCGGGACGCATTCGTCCACATCCGTTCGAGAGACGGAACTTCTTCGCCGCGCGCTGGCATACATCGGGATGCAGATCACTACAGACCTCACGTCGACACAGGTCCTCGAGCTACTGCAAGCAAAGGTTCTGCTAGCAACGTACTTCCTGCGGAAGAACCGCTTCACAGACTCGGACTATCACGTCGACGGGGCCGTGTCGCTCTGCCTGTCGTCAGGATTCCACAAACTGAGTCCCCTATCACCCAACTGCGGTCCGCAATCATCACAAGAGAGTATACCTGTGCCCCCTATCAACGATGCCGCCGATTCCGAGGAACGGATAAATGCTTTCTGGACAGTTTTTTCATTACAACGGCATCTCTTGATTGTTCGCCACCCAACCTCGTGTGCTTTCGGCAATTTGGACAGTTGCCGAGATATAGCAACTCCTTGGCCATCAAAGAAGGAAAAATGGAAACTGGTGAGTTGGATCCTCCGAAATCTGACGCTTGATTTTTCTGATCTTCATGTACATACTTCAGAGTGAATCTGCTTCGCTCGGGACGCTGAAGGATTTCTGGACGAACGATAACGGAATGTCACCTTCCAATTCCGGTGGCTCAGAGCGCGAGATGTACGTCAAAGCGATTATCATGCTCCAGAAGGCCGTATGTTATCTCTCCAAAGCGGAAGACAGTAAGTTCCATCTCCCTGTCTTCCGCCAATGAAACTCACGAACGTTTCCCTTCTGTCTACTTAGCACCCCAATCAGACTACGAGACGACCTATCAAGGCTGCCTAGCCCTGAACGAAATGGTCTCAAATTTTCAACTCTCCCTCCCCTCGCACATTTCCCTCCTCCGAGACTACTCGCTCACGCCCGAAACAGACTCCGCCAAGCGTCAATCAATTCAACTGCTCCTAACTACCCACGCTATCGCAGCCTGTGCCCAACTTAAAGTTCATCAACTGATGAAATCATGCGGTCTCATCGACGATGTGACTGGGACTCCGTTCGCATGCATCGACGTCGCCCTCGGCATCCTCCAGTCACATTATACCCTGTGTATATCTGGATGTGCGCATTTTGATCCGGTGGCGAGCACGCTGTGTTCGATGGCTTACCAGTTTTTGCTTAAGGAGCAAGTTCGGATTGAGTCTCAGCACGTTGGATTTTATTGGCTCGAACGCGATCTGGGGTTGCAGATGCCAATGTCGACGTTAACGGGTACGAGTCACCACCAGGGTGGACATGTTCAACCGACAGAGCAGCAGTCGAGAATTTTGGTGGCAGTCGAGGAGAGTAAGAGTATCATGACCTATTTATCGACGGCGTGTCCGTGTATGAGTGAGTGTTCTTTGTCCTTTCCTGCTGGTTTTGGCCCCAGCGAACTGACTTGTTGTGATCTATTATTAGATTATGAGTTTGAGAGGGTATCTAAAGAGTATGATGCGCGACTGCCCAAGACTGTCGGTTTTCGGTCATAGCCCTCCCTCGGTTCCATTTCTTTTTCTTCCATTGATCCTTGCGACTCAATTGTTATTCCGGATATATGTAACGTTTGACGACTCTCCTACCATAGTTATTTATTGCTATCATTATTATTCTCAGACGATTACTCGACGAATTTCAGCCAAGAATCAGAGGCTGTATGATAATACCCCTATGATACTTATGTTATGAATATACAGTAAATGTATTCACCAACCGTGTGAAGTCGAATGTTCATCTGTTCAATGCCGCGTGCAATTCGAGGGACAATAGTTTTGCTGTACATACGAGGCTCATGCCGAGAGTCGAGATTCACATTTAGGTACATAATCCTACGCAATTTCGATAGAATTGGGGAACATGAACACGTCCCGAGGATCAACATCACGTTTGATTGATTGTAAACGAGCGTAATGAGCTCCGAAGTAGAGCTTTTGCCCTATGATTACGAGGATGAATATATGCCGATATCGTCGGGATATAATGGATAGACCTACAATTCTCGAGTCTGTTATCGAGGTAGTTAGTGTACGCGCTGTAATCCCAATTTTCTGGCATCGAGGAGGTGATACTATCTACCACACCTAGTGACAAAAAAAGAACGCGGGAGGATGGGGTGAATCTTGTCAGATATGCCGAACGACAAGAGGAAATGGGGTTTGGGAAATACCATCTAGGAACGTGAACCCTTCCTCTGGGTACGGTGGCTGGTTACCAGAGGATGACGCGTAGAACTGCATTGTGAAGAGTGTGTCTCGACGAATAAACGATGTCGCGTTCGCCAGGACGGCATTTATCGCAGAATTCCTGCCGCCGTATAAACCGATCTGAAAGAACCATCCCTGCAAATGTAGTGGTAATGGGTGAGCAAGTAAACAAGCTAAGCTCTGACCCGATCAACTCGACCCATGGGTGGGTGAGAGGGTACATACCATGTTTGAATCAAAGCCGTCTTCTGCCAAGTACTTCATAAATGATGTACAAGCTTCGTCGGACATAGGTTCTCCTTCGGGCGTCATTAAGGATTTTGCATAGAACGTGTCAGTCCCTTCTGGGGTGGTGGTATCCAGGCCCTTATCGCTGTTTGCTAGGATAAGAATAGTATCAATGTACGTTCCATTTCCTTCTCTCGAGATGCTCGTTGGCTCCGGGAGGGTCTCTAGGAGGGGAAGTAGGGAGTCGTTGAGGGCTTTACCACCATCGTCGGACTCGGCGTACCACCCACCACCAACGCGGAAGGATACAAAGCCGCGTTGGGAGCTGCGTCCGAGGTTGACGTCAGCGGTGAGGTGACGTGGGAGGTCTGCCGTTAGAGAGAAGGTTTGGAAGGCTTGAAGGGCCGCGGAGGCGTCTGCAGTGGAGAGGTCCCAGCCGTAACCCCAGATTACCGCGTAATTGGGTTCGGGGAAGGTCTCGAATTCGAATGATGTGACGATAGCAATCGATGGGGCGGCTCCTCGAACGGCCTAGAATGAGAAGAAGGAATGAGAAATAATTTCAAGTGAGCTATGATCGCACACACCCAGAGAATGTCGGGACAAGATTCTTCAGTAACGCGGGTAGTAGTTCCGTTCGCGAATACGACCGTAGCAGCGCGTATGGTATCTGTCATTAGACCCCACATCCGAGACGTGAAGCCAAACCCTCCGAACGCTGAGGGGTATTACAAACGATCTGAGCGCTGAGAAATTTGAAAAAAAAAAAAGAGATGCTCAACTCACACGCATGCCCACCAACCCCAACGTATGTACAAGAGCCATGAGGCAGCGCCCGCCCAGCGGCGTTCAAAGCTGCTGCGATATTTCCTAGTTTGTTCCCCGTCTCCACGCGCGCGATGTGGGTCTGAGGGTCGATCTCAATCTTGGTCATCTTGCTGACGTCCAGGACTAGTGCTCCATCCTCGCCACCTAGTCCGTTTGCAGTGTAGCTGTGCTAGATATAGAGATGAGGACCAAAAGGTCAGCGGGAAGAACGCGCCGTGCATATGTATATACATGGGTTGGGATAAATGAGGGGCTACTCACACCGCCAGAACGCGCCACAACACGGACATCGTTTGCCGTTCCGATTTTTACTATCTCAGAGACGTCGTCTGATGTGGCAGGAAAGGTGATGGCCGCTGGGCGAATATTGAACCGTTGGTTGACTGTAATGATAGATTATGGTTCAGTACTAGTCAATTCGAGGAAATGGAGGAAAATAGCCGATTCGCACAGGCTTGTCTAGCTACTTCATATCCATCATCTCCAGGGAACAATGCTTCGACTCCACTGCCGGCTAATCCTTCCCGTAAGTCTGCTAACGCAATTCGTCCAGAAACTAAGAGTAGGAAACTCGTCCAAAGGTGTGCGGTAGACTTCCAGCGTGCCATAAGGGAGGGGCTCGGTGCCGCATAGCGAGTGAGCCCTATGTATTATATAGGCTTCATGCGTGCACAGAGGTGCCTTGTGAACACGCCAGGTGATCTTGAGCACTTGATGCGAACATTGAGCAAGAATCGTTGCACGTAGGCCGAGGTGTCACATGGATGATGGAAATAAGGGCATGACTCCTAGATTTAATGGGGAAAGGGGGAAAGTGATGAGCTGCCAAAAATGTCTACAGGGACTTGCAGGAACGATCACTCTCAGCTGCGGGAAGACATCACGGAGGAGCTGATGGTTTGAAGATCACGGGTTGAAGTGAGAATAGGCTTGGGTGGACTTTCGAAAAAATGACACGCTAGGCTAGTCGTGGAATGCTAGATCACTGAGTTTGAGTTGCAGATATGTGAGGTCAGAAGCTAACTTGCGATCCAGCTCCGCATTGCCAAGCTGGCTGACTTTGAGCGCGAACGTGGTGTGCGAGATGGATGCTTGATGTACGATGTGAGTCCGAATCGCAGAAGAAGTGAATAGGCTGTATTAAATAAACCGTGTTTGAACCGAGTTGATGGTTCTTCGGCGGCAGTGGTGCTGAAGCGCTGACTGCCCACAACTGTATTGTGGACTGTCTTTTCCGCTTGAGTAGGCATTAAGAAGTCTTAAAATAAGCCAGCTAGTTTGGGTTCTGCTTTAAGCATGGTTCAGAGTCGAGACCCACTAAACAACGGTGCTGAAGAACGAAAGAAAGTTAGACGGTGGTTCGAGTCCAAGTTGGGAATGCTCAGACCCTTTTCAAATTCTCCCACGTGCTGGATGACTCTGGGTCACGGGGCAATACAATTTTCCCGGCCGTGTGCCCAAAAGTGGATGCCCGACGGCCCGTACATGGCAAAACCGGAGGTTCAGGTTCTTCCAGTCACTTGGATTTGTGAGTAGCTCAGCAAGGTCAAACGCCAACTGCTACTGGTCAAGCGCTCAAGTCGGAAGCCCGAAGCTTTCTGAATAAATTGTCCCCAATTGACAACTCGCGGCAATGCCCCCACTGACACCCACGATGTCAACACAAATACAAGCTGATGACATAAGCCCGTTCAACTCTTTCGAGTCCCAACTTTATGATTCGACACTCCATTTCTTCGATCGAGAACCTTGGGGTGCGTCCTGAATTCTTTATCTGGTTGTGCGCATAATCAACATGGTTCTCTCCTTGACTCGTAGGCCCACATATTATACACTCAAATCGGAGTCTCGGGTTGCCGATTGCACTATAGCTTCTCTCTCAAGAGTCAATCTCAGCATATTCGTCTCGAAATCCCGCCAGAAAGTATTGGCTTACTGTCAGACTCACGGGTCGCGGGTAACTCGAGCTTGGAGTGGGGCACGCCGTACAATGCGCCACAATTCCCGTCAGCGACGATTATTGGCCATGGCTCACGGGCATTGAAAAGCTTGACGTCAAACGGCGTCCTAGTCAGTTCACGGAACCAAGAAAGGTTTTACCGTTATACTCTGAACCCCTCGTCGTATCTCCTAGAATCTACTGGTGGCCCCTGATATCGAGTCTGAGTTGGCTTTAGGCGCATTTTTTTTTCTTTTCGTTCGTTCTTTTCAATCGCTGAATATATTATTGCTGAAGTCATTGCTCTCTGTTTCGCCCCTTGCACAAAACAGGCCTGCTCCTCCGCCTATTGATGTAGTGAACTTTGGTTTGGCACTCATTTCACCTCCGGCTCCCAACTACGCTACAAGGCATCTTTGATCTCCCCGTTTCGACTACGTTTGCTAACTATCGCTTTCTTTCAGTGGAGATCCAGGTATAGCTCACTACGGAAGTTCGTTTTTGAGAACCCGACTCCTTGCTTTTGCTGAACGATTCGTGGTATATTGTAGATGCCGAAAATGACATGACCTTCAAAGGAGGAAGGAAGGAAGGAGGCATTTGGAATCTTACCACTCATGATTGCTGCAGTGATACTGAGTGGAATCTCAGTGGCGGGTAGTCGAATGGCGTGTGTAGGCTGCTGGCAGTCGGAAGCTTGCTAGAGGTATGATCCCTTGGTCACCTATCAGTTCTTTCGAGTGAGGGACTTACGCAAATTCTCTCGGAGCGCCGGTGATACCCCATCACTTGTTTGTGCTCCTACGTGGCGAGCTCGTAGGTCATAGGTTAGAGAATTAATCCGAATTACCATGTGCATCGCTCTGAATATCATCTTTGTTGAACAGGTACAGTGCCTCCGCGAGTTGCTATTTGACCTCTTACTCACTTCTCGAATTCCTCAACCTGCTATACATCAGGACGGCATTCTCGTACGATATACTGCTCTGAATAAATGATTAAGGACTGACATCACAGCAAATGACAAGGCTGAGGTTGTGATCCGGGGGATAGCGGGGTGTGTCACACTTGAGCAACTCGCCGGCGGTTTTTCTCATCTTCTCGTAACTCGAGGTTTTAATTTGAGCTTGTCAGTAAGATTTGTATCTATCATACGGACAATCCGCTCTGCCATTTGCGACTGCCAGCACGTCAACCCCCACACGACCTTGGTATTCCAAGTCTCAGCTAGTAAATTACCGGTATTCGGGACAGATCCGTAAGGATCGACACGCCAGAACTGATCGGGCCGCTTCTCGCGAGGTTACTTGGGCTTGGAAGAGATTTTCTGGGATAGACAGTGACCCGTTCGGTCTTCTACGACCCCAACAGCACGATCCCCTTATACCACAAACACAATTGTAGTCGTCCCGGCAAGTTGCAAACGCACTCACTAGGAATCGACTTTAGGGTCGGGAGTGTTAACGATACCAAAAGCTACCGTCTGCAACGGTAGAACTCGGATAGGAATGCAGCGGAGGATGTGGGTACGACATTGGAATTTGGGAGGGAGCTTCTTTTTGCGAGAGATAGTGGGCAATTACCAACGTCGTTTATTGGGGCGTTGAGAGGCGACGGGGATGTACAAATGCAAATGATAAGGGTGGGGGATGACTTGATATCGCTGCTCGCGGGGGTTTGTCAACGAACAGAGATGTAACCCGCAGAAGGCCTTGCCATGGGCGATAAAGGCTCGCCATGGGACGAAGTTGGAGGGTATCTTTGACGTGTCACAAGGAAAGGAAGATGTGTTGATTCTGATTGTGGTCGCATCGGGTCGCTGCCTCTGCGGTAAATAACAGTGCCCTGGGAAGTAGCGAGTGATGCCTGCTGTCAGACCCATTCCGATACAGTGAGCAAAGTCAGTTCCTTCGAACCCTTGACACAGGTTGATGCTCAAAGCCGTTACAATATTTTCTACTTTGTTTTCCGTCTTCTCGCACACAATGTGAGTTCAACGGTCTATCTCAATTTGACCAATTTATATCTACAAGGATTCCCGTTCCATCTTCGCTGCCCAGCTACTTGTGGTTTAGCTGTGCTACACAGGAAATGAGAACTGGTGTGAGCGGGAAAGGCGCACTGTGGGTTGGGATAGAAGTTGATGGGGGTTACTTAACACCGCCAGAATCATGTCCTTGACAGTTCTGATCTCTACAATCTTGGGGATGTCTTCCAGGATATGGAACTCAAGTACACCGGAGGCTTCAAAACTGAGTCTATGGTTTGCATTTTGGCGGGCGGGCTGTTTTTATGCCCAAGCCCGGGTCTCGGTCTGCGTACCAGACAAGCCCTGAGTGATGACTGACAATGGCCGGGCAGAAAGATAGAAAGATAGATCTGACTGATTCAAGCCGCAATCACTGATTTACCGTAGTGCACGTATGGCCGCCCCAGAACAGCAGGCTCTTGGGACAGTGGTACAGTGCAAATTGAGGAAGTTTGTGGCAGGATCAACTCCCGTTATAACCCTGAATAATTGATCCTGAGGGCGTGGTGACAGCCTGTATCACGACAGCAACCGATGAGCCAAAAAAGTTGAAAAGAGAGCTATAAAAAACGTGTATAGGTTCCCTGATGCCCACATTACAACCATTGTGAGTACATCTGCCTATCTTTCTCTACTACCATTACCCGGCTCATCCATTTTCCAGTCCACTACATTCATGATGGAAAGCCCGCTTTCTATAAGTGAAACACAGGCTTCAATAGAGCTCTCTGGGCTTGTTATGTATGGCAAAGATCTCATCTGGTCCTTCAGTGAAATCCTGGTGACTGGAATCATTTATGGTGAGGATGCACTGTAATGGTCAGTCTCTATCAGCACTTGCCAGCCACTAACAACCATCTTTACTGTTCAGGTGCTCACATGTTACTCACTTTAGTGGCTATCACTATCTTGTGGTGGTAAGGGCTCAGTATACTATGTAAGGCTTTTATGTGACTTGAACTGACCTTGGAACAAGTCGAAAGGGTGGAATAAAGCAAGCTAAAGCAATTCTTGGTGTATCTGTGATTGCTCTATTCCTTCTAGCAACTGCAGATCTCTGCTGTACAATGGTATACCTCATTGTGGGCGTTCAGAGTCTTCTAATCAACAATGTGGGCATGTCCATTGTCACCAAAAACATTGCCTACCTTGAGAAGTTCCATATATTGTTGGAAATGCATTCTGTCTTGTTTCCAGTGGCAGTAAGTCCCTTTTACTCTGTCCTAACTTGATGTGAAGCTCATAATTCTGGCATTGATTATAGTTTGTTATTGGTGATGCTATTGTCATCTGGAGAGCTTGTGCACTATCTGGTGGGAAGAAAAGAATCATATTCCTGTTGGTGGTCTTGCAGCTTGCTACAACAGGTCAGTATTCACAACAAAATCAAGCATGAATCTCGGATTCTTGGTTGAGAGCAAGTGACAGGTACAGCCTTTGGCTGGGTTGGATGTTTTGTTGCTGCTGGGATGCCCTTTGAGACCATAAATTGCCGACCAGTGCTTCTAACAACATATGCACTTTCCATTGCAATAAACATGGCTGGAACCATGGTAATTGGCTACACAAATTGGTATTTTCATTTACTGACCATCTCATTATGCTTTGGTGACCAGTTCTTCATAGGTCTAATTGGAGGGCCATGCAGGAGTATATCAAGTTGTCTCATTGGTCAGCCAGAGCACAGAGAGTCACTGTCTTGCTTATGGAATCTGGTCTTTTCTATGTCCTTCTTCTGGTATGTACCAGATAAGCCCAATCCAGTGGATGTTTGCTCATTTCCTGGTGTCAATAGGTTATCCAATTCTTGTTAGAGGTCATACCAGCCCCAGATTCACAATTTCACCATCAAATAGTTCAAGGAATATTCTACAAGATTTCAACTCTGTTGGTGGTATGCTAGCTCTAACTCAATATAATTCTGTCTTGGGTTGCTGAACATCCACAACAGGGAATATATCCTACAGCACTGATTGTTCTTGTTTTTTTGAAATGGTCATTATGGGACGCAAATGGTGTTCCATCTTTACACCTAAATAGCACTGAGGCCTCAGATTTATGTCACCCTTATGCATAACAAGTGAATCTCAATGGTACTAAAGGCCAATCATCTCACTAAGACCACACTATGGAATGGGTGAGTGAGTTTTGTTGTCTATGGTCCAATCACAATCCCTTTCAATGACCACACTGCATGCAAGCCTTGGGTCTCTGTCAGTCCCGTTCACTGCAAGGAAGAGCAATGATTATGAGTAAGAGGTGGTGCTGTAGATTATGTATACCCACCAAGAAAACAAAAAATCATTAGCTGAGTATGAAGACCCCCAGGAATTCTTAAAATCGAAGTTGTTATCTCATCTATACACTGATACAGCTGCTGGACAGTCACCACAAGTAAGCTCATGGATCCACGACAATTCCCCAAGACCAGGAAACCTAGGCTTTCGTGTGATAACATCAAAACAAGTCTGTTCTACAGATAAACACCAAAATTGAATTATTCTCCCGCCTTTCGAAGTGCTCAGTAAGTAATAAACTGTGCTGCCTGCATGACAGTAAAGTGTTGCTCCTACAAATAGTATGTATGTCAAAAGTAATGCTGGAGAACTTGAAGACACACAAAGTGTAAGCTCCCCTCCATATTCTGCAGCACCTCCAAATTTGGCATTGGTCTCCCGGGCGACGGGGTCCCTACCTGACCTAGATGGTACATCAGTAATGAATAAAAATAACTCTCAGTTCAAGATAACTAAGGTTCTTTAGATTTCCATGTTCAGGAGCAAGAGAACCAATAGGGACTTAATCAGGTCCCTCCTTGCCACTCAACGCACTAAGGCACACCCGGTATTCTCATCGTCGAAAGCCGGGGAACGCGATGTCGTGGCTTTATGTTGTCTAGTTGAGATTTTGAGAGTTTATACGCCAGCAAAGATCTAAACCGAGGCGACTGGACATGCGAGAAGCTATATCAACTCCCCGAACGTGGTAGAATCTAGAAACCAGACGGCAGTACTACAGATCGAGAAAATAGCGAGCACGGCATGATGAGCACCCACGCAACTAAACGAGAAGATTGGAGATGCACGATCTTCATCGCAGATGAAACAAACCATCAAAGAGAATTAGGACGGGTCATGGTGATGGTGAAGAAACACGTTGAATTCGCTTACATCATCGATCTTTGAAGAAGATAGCGCCCACCAACACCCACAGTGTTACACGAGTTGATGTCATGACATAAGCGCGTTCAATTTCTTTCCTTACCATCATGGATCCATCCTCGACGGCACTAGATTCTCAGATTCTCACTTTTACTCGTCTGCAAGGAACGGCTATACCATATGTTGCTGGTGCTACCATAGGTGGAGTTTGGAGTCGTGTCGAGGTACGTCCTTCCAATCCTTCGTCTTGTTGTGCGCGTGTGCTCAACCTGAACTTTTTTGGGTTGTACCTAGGCTCACACGAAAATTCGAAGTATTATTACTGCTCGTCCTGTGGAATTTTCATTCACTCACGCACTAGGTGTCTTTTGTGCGCGCAAAATCGCACCAGCATAACTTCGTTCACCTGGACATGGATTATCGAGATTGGGTATCGTGACTACGCTCAAACACATATTGTCGGATACTGTAGCCAGATTTACTCCTCGTCTCAAAGGAGGTAGCTCCATCGGGCCTGCACTCGTAATTCATCTGTGTCGCTGTTAGCCGACAGTGAGGGTGCTGTGTTTTGGACTTTGGGTTTTGACGTCGACGGCGTGCTGAGGTTAGGCAGTCTTGCTGGCGAGTGTGTAACCTTTCCCCCTTTTTTTTGTTCAGCTCTGCTCATATCTCGAAGCATACCACGGCTCGAAGGAATCTACGCCCTCATGAGCGACAACTTGCTCGCTACCTGAACCCAAGGCACCTCGTCACTGTCGGTAGTGGATGGCGCTGTGACAAGTGCAGTCATATGCCCTTGACGCAGATACCTCTCGTCACGAATCCAAAATGCTCGCCGGCGCTCACCATACTGCCTGCTGTCACCCGTCATTCCTGCTTTGATTGTTTGTCCGGTAGAACTGGGCGAAGTAGGGTTGTGTGGAATGGGTACTCAGGCTACCACTGTGCTCGGGATATGCGGTCGTCGACATTGTGGTGTCGTGAACGAGAATCAGAATCAAGGCCAGCGGCACGAGGTGTGTCTTTTCTCGCTTCGTTCTTTCGTTTCGTGGGCTTATCCTTGCTCACTGGCATAGAACTACTACTAGTGCCTATACGCATAAATGTATACAGTATATGGCTGAAGTTGATCGTTTCCTTCACGAAAACCCCTATCCTCCCCTCTGTCGGACCGCCCTGATCAAACGGCTAAGTCTGACCGCATTACGTTCCATCATTACGGCCATTTCCCCGAGGCTGTTTCACCATTCTTTCGACTCCACACCGACGCGGCGACCCTCGGTTGTCAAAGTTATATAGAGCGGGGAGGAAAATATCATGACCGCTCTTTTTCTTCCCCCGCTCCCGCTGCCACGATGGGGTTCCGAATGCTCAAAGCTCTACCTCTTGTTTTGGCTGTCCTCGGTCACTTCGCATCTGCGGATCTAGGGAGCGACTTGTCCGATGCGGGTATTGATGCTATCTTTCCAGGTGGTGAAGGGTTCGAGGGTGCTAGTGCCGCTTGTGAGTTTCTTTTCAATTAGGTTCTTGTGCGCAGCGACTGAATCCTGGCTGCAAGATAACCAACGATTCACATTCTCCCCCGCTGCTATTGCGTATCCCAAATCCGCAGAGGAAGTTTCAAAGGCCGTACAAGTCGGAGCTGGGAATGGGATGCAAGTCGTTGCCAGGAGTGGAGGGGTACGTGCCCTTATCTCGTACTATTCCCTTCGTTCTCTGACCTCGGTCTTACAGCATAGCTACGTCGCCAACGGTCTTGGCGGCAAAGACGGAACGCTCGTCGTCGATATGAGCAACATGAAGACAATTTCCGTTGACGAGTCGTCGAATATCGCAACGATTGAGACGGGGAACCGACTGGGGAAGGTGGCACTGGAACTGAACGACAAGGGGAGAGCGTTACCGCATGGAACATGTCCCTACGTTGGGATTGGAGGCCATTCGGGTGAGGGGTTTTCTCCACATTTTCCTTCTGTTTTGTGAGGTTCTGAGCGGTTTGATCCCCTTAGCGTTCGGAGGATTCGGATATACATCTCGGATGTGGGGGCTCACTATGGATACAATCAAAGCCGTGAATACGGTTCTGGCGAATGGGACGAGTGTGAGGGTTACAGAGGATAATTAT
Source organism: Marasmius tenuissimus (assembly GCA_029532415.1). Taxonomy (NCBI): domain Eukaryota; kingdom Fungi; phylum Basidiomycota; class Agaricomycetes; order Agaricales; family Marasmiaceae; genus Marasmius; species Marasmius tenuissimus. Next base: position 144,845 of record JAQOTA010000002.1, read on the forward strand.
CCTGATCTATTCTTTGTGAGCTCCTCGAACATTCGCTCTCTCGTTTGCTTCCTTACCAACCCTTCTCCAGGCCCTCCGAGGCGCTGCCCCGTCTTTCGGAATAACCACTTCCATCGAAGTGGAGACGTTCGACGCCCCACAGTATTCAATAATATTCACGTATACCTGGGATCTGGACACACAAGCCGCATCCCAAGCCCTCCTCTCCTTCCAATCCTTCATCACTGACACACCCGACCTCCCTCCCGAATTCGGTTCAGGGCTCAACCTCTACAAGGGTAGCTCCCAAGGAAAAGTCGGGATCACCTTCGTCGGGGGCTGGTACGGCGAGGAAGGCAAACTCGACGATGTGATTGCTCCGTTCCTCGGGAAGATGCCTGAACCGGAGGGGAACGATAGGTTGGGCGATGGGACTTATATCGGTGCGGTGAGCGCTATAGGTGGTGACTTAGATACGAGTGGGGAAGATTCGAGGGATACGTTTTATGCCAAGTCGCTGATTACGCCGGAGGGACAACCGTTGAGTGAGGAGGCAGCGGGTTCGTTTTTGGAGTATCTCGCTGAGGAGGGGTGGAATTCGGATACGGTGAGGTTTTTTCGGGGTTCTTTGGGTTTGCTCTGATTCTGATTTTTTTTACGAAGGCTTGGTTCATGCAAGTTGAATTGTATGGAGGTGCCAATTCGAAGGTCAACGCTGTTCCGGTTGACTCGAGCGCATTCGTGAGGAGGGATGCGTTGTTTGCGTGGCAACTATACGCTTCCTCTTCCAATTACCAACCTCCGTATCCTGATGAAGGGTTTACTTTCGTTGATGGTGAGCTCTCTGCGCCGTTTCACCTAGTCGGCCGGTAACAAGTACCCCCCATCTTCTAGGCGCTGTCAATAGCATCGTCGGTTCTATGCCTGGTGACTGGGATTACAGTGCTTACACCAACTACATCGATGACCGACTTGATAACTGTAAGCCTCCTCCCTGTCCTATCCCTTGCTGTCGTTTTTGCTTACCACTTCGCGTTATGAAGGGCAACACCTGTACTATGGCAACCACTATGATAGGCTCAAGTCTATCAAGAGCGAGTTTGACCCCAACAATGTGTTTGCTTTCCCCACGTCGATTGAGGAATCGTCGTAAAGGGAGTGGGAGGTGGTTTGTTCCAACTATTAATCAGGGACCTTATATTTATCTTATCTTATGGACTTACCTCTTACTGACCTAGTAGCTCGAAGAATACATGTAACTGGATCGAGGAGAATATAAACATTGGCCTCTAGCTCGAGCGTTGTATCAATGGGCCGTATTCACGAGGGAACCTCGCTCGTTGCGGTGGTAATACCGTTCACGGAGCGTGCTGCATCGTGCAGACTTGAACTCTCGCGTGTTACTGAGGTTCCAAATCATGACATTCGATTTCTGCCGACTTAAGGTAGTCAACGCATTGCGCTAGTATCTTCATATCTCCTTGAACTTCTATATCCAAGGCCCAAATAATCACTAGGCTCAAAGTAGCCAGGGCCAGTATTCTCCAGCTTCAAAGATAGCGCCCACAAGCACCTACAACCCTATTTGTTTGACTCGGATGGCCGCTAGCGAGATTGACTTCTCTCATCGGCTACCACAATCTGAGTGTTCGGGCAGTAAGTAAGGGTCAAAGTCCATAATTATATCGTGAATAAGACTAGTACAGCTATGATTACTCCACCAAGCGATCCCGCCTCGCCTCGCCCATCCTTGCACCGTTCGAACCAGAACCGGCACCCCCAGGTTCAGTTTCATTCCTTGTATTGGTAGGATAAATAGATAGAGAAAAGATGGTGAAAGTTAAAGATAGTAAGAAAATATCGTCCTTTTTCGTATTACAAGAATCCCTTATGCCGACTCCTCAACTGACGTGGGGAACTCGAATACGTCGCTGGGGTCGTATTGACTCTTGATGGATTTGAGCTTGTCGTAGTGGTTGCCGTAGTATAGTTGTTGCCCTATCATGATGGATGACGGTGAGCAAACGGAAAAGGGAAGAAGAGAAAAGAGGTTCGAAGAATACGTACAGTTATCCAGTCGGTCATCGATATAGTTGGTATATGCGCTGTAATCCCAGTCGTTTGGCATGGACCCGACGATGCTGTTGACAACGCCTGCAATGTATGTTAGCGGACAGGAGCCAGTAGTGACAAACCAGAATGGCTTACCATCGACAAAAGTAAAGCCTTCCTCAGGGTACGGAGGCTGGTTGTCGGAAGACGAAGCATAGAGCTGCCACGTGAACAACGTGTCTCTCCTCACGAACGCAGTCTCATCGACAGGTACCGCGTTTACTTTTGAGTTGGCTCCACCGTAAAGTTCGACTTGCATGAACCAAGCCTAGAGTGACAGTAACACAACGGTAAGTAAACACATGAATAGAAAAAAAAACATAACGCGTATAAGCGTACCGTGTCGGATTGGAACCCCTCATTCGAAAGGTACTGCATGAACGACCCTGCCGCGTCCCCACTCAGAGGTGCACCCGCCGGCGTAATCAACGACTTGGCGTAGAACGTATCTGTTGTGTCCGGCCCAGTCGTATCCAAACTCCCACCCAACTCCTTCACCGAACCAATATACGTCCCATCCCCTAACCTGTCATTCGTTGCCGGCTGCGGCAACTTGGCCAAATACGGTGCCAACACTTCATCCAATTTGCCTCCTTGTTCACCGTACCACCCACCGATGAGCTTGAACCCGACCTTGCCTTGGGCACTTCCCTTGTAGAGGGTAAGTTCCCCACCGAATTCGGGTGGAAGATCTGATGTGTCGGTGACGAAGCTCTGGAAGTCGACGAGAGCTTGGCCTGCAGCCGATGCGTCCAAATCCCAGGTATACGAGAAGACGATAGAGTAGCTTGGTGCAGGGAATGTGGCGACTTCGATGGAAGTCGTTATTCCGAATGAGGGGGCAGCTCCTCGGAGGGCCTATTGAAAGAAACGGAAGAGGTTAGGTGACTATAGCCCAATGTATTGGAGACAAACTCACGAAGAACAAATCAGGATAATTATCCTTCGTAACTCTCACAGTCGTTCCGTTCGCAAGAACTGTGTTCACAGCTTGGATTGTATCCATCGTGAGCCCCCACATTCTCGATGTGAACCCGAATCCTCCAAACGCTGTAAAGTCATCGTGATCATCAGCCAACCAGCCAACAACAACGGAACGAGAGGAGAAATCCACCTGAATGTCCTCCAACCCCAACATAGGGACAGGTCCCGTGAGGCAACGCTCTCCCCTTCTCATTCAACCCCACCGCAACATTCCCAAGTCGGTTTCCAGTCTCAATCGTCGCAATGTTCGACGACTCGTCAACGGAAATCGTCTTCATGTTGCTCATATCAACTACGAGCGTTCCGTCTTTGCCGCCGAGACCGTTGGCGACGTAGCTGTGCTGTAAAAGGAGGTCATGGTCAGAAAAGAGAAAGAGTAAAAGAGATGATAGAACGACGGCGGACGTACCCCACCACTCCTAGCAACAACTCTCATCCCATTTCCAGCTCCGACTTGTACAATTTTTGAAACCTCTTCCGCAGATTTGGGATACGCGACAGCAGATGGAGAGAACGTGAATCGGCGGTTGTCTGATAATCACAGTCAGCTCACCACGAACGTGACAAGAAGGGAAAAAAGCAAGGAGACTTACAAGCCGCACTCGCAGCACTGTACCCATCGCTTCCAGGGAACAATGCATCAACACCAGCACCGGAAAGATCACTACTCAAGTCCGCAGATGCGAGACTGGCTAGTCCTAGTGCTGTGAAGACGAGGGGTATCAGGAGTCCCATCGTGTTGGGCCGGATTGGGGGGAAAGATGGAAATTTGAAGCGCCTTCATTTCATCCCTTTTTGTACTGGTACAGTTGTTCAGGGTGACGGCGTCGGGAGGCAGAATGATAGTTGACTGGTGAAACGCGTCAGGGAACATCGGAAAATTGAAATGGCTCCAAAGCTAAAATTATCTCCCGGGCAGCCGTACCCGGCCCGATTATGGGTTAGGTCATGCGGATTCTGTCATTTTCAGCCAGCGTCGGGCGAGCGCTTTCACAAGCGCTCGCCACTTGGACTCGAACCACCGTCTCGAATCTGGATGCTCAAGGTTTTCAACTGCTATCAAGTTCGTTAGGCATTGGTTGAAGATCTTAGGCTAGCTTGGCTATTTTTGGCTCTGCATTAGCTGATCGCTCGCATAGCACAAAAGTCTATGACTCAAATTTCACGGCAATTTCACGGTCACCACTGCCCGGTCACTGTGCAATAGGTCGACTGACAGTCTTCATTGATCATTCTTCGTACTACTTTCCTTCCTCCAACTGTCCTGATCTACGGCAAGAACTAAAAAGAACATCTGGCAAATGGGCTTACCTATGAATTTCTTAGACTTCAAGGGGTGCATGTGAATGTGGATCCTATCCCCACGTCCGCCGCCAGCGGGCAAACTTACATTTCCGGAGATACTTCAAGAAGGCAGTGACTACTACCTCAAATTCAGGGCACCCGTACCTCTGCTCGTTCTTGCGGACAAGAACCCCGAAGCAGGTGTTTTATATTAGGTCCATATCCACTGAGCCACTCCACCAACAATAACAAAACGTTGTTCTTCTGCATCTCAGGCTGCACACAGCCTCGCTAATGCCATAGCCCCTTCCTCCCCGGCGTCCTCTACCACCCTTACGTTCGTACCTCCAGCCTCGATCTTGACCCCAAGCTTCTCCAAAACCAACCCACGGAACTTTGGTACCTTCACAAGCAGGGAGTCTCCTGGAATCAACACACAATCCTCTTTCTTCTCCTCCTCCTCCTCTGAGTTCTGTGCTACCCTACCCTTCAGATTGGCGATAACACCCGCCAACGAGCTCGCTGCAGACTCCACAGTCTGTCTCGCCTCCAGATCCCGCCCCTCATCATGCTCGTTCTCAGGAAACGCGAACCGCATTGTCACTCTCGACAACGAAGCAATCCTAGCCTTCGGCGAACTTTCCCTCGTATCATACATTCGTGATATCACATCATCCCCATCTGGGTCTCCCATTCCCTCCAACACGGCTCTATGAAAAGGCGTAAGTGTAAAACTCTTATCCCTCGTCAGCACAACCGCTCGTAGAGTCTCCCTCCCAATCCCGTACCCAGAACCTTCGTCTCCGAGGAGATATCCCCATCTATCACTGCGTCCCGTGGGTCTTGCTAGTGACGCTTCTGGGATGGTGTACGAATATGCGATACACCCCGTTCCTGAGATAGCTACAATTGCGTTTTTCCCTGGTTTCCTCCCTGGTTTTGTGTCTTGCAGCTCCGAAGCCAGAGGCGTTGGATTCATCAAAACCGAACACAACAAAGCCGAATCGCTCGTTATCCACAGCCTACTTTCAGCACTGATATCGGACATTCCGAGTAGCTGAAGGAGGAACGGGTGGATACGTTCCACGTCTCCCAGTCGTGTTGATGGGTCCAAACCTGCGATACCGAACCAGGCTGATTTCTATGGAATGCTGGGGATGGGGGTCGACAAAGTTCTACTCAGGAGCGTTACGGCCTTCTGTACTGCGGAGGTGATAGTTCGTACGGTGGTTTCTAGTCCTATCGACAAGCTAAAATCACGGTATCTGATCAGAGAAGCTCTCGAGACTGAAGCTACTCACAAATTGCATTTCCCCGACACCCCACGGCTAACAATTTCTGCCTTTCCATTCGCTATGACCGCACTACACCTCGTTCCTCCACCCCCGACGCAGAGAAAGTAAACTGGACCTTCGTTGGTTCTGGTCATATCCGATAATCCGACGAATTAGTTTCTTTCTTCCCCTTGCACGTCGTCGTTCTCAAAAAGAAGTTGTATTTGTGAGAGTCCAACGTCCAATGCCAACTCGGATTATTTGTCAAATCTAAAGCGCTGACAGGATGATCCGAAATGACAGACCGATTGACGTGCGCCGGATGCTGGGTGGCGAACTACGTATCTTCGTATGGAATGGACGGTGCTTTCTCCGTTGTTTTTACCATCCTTATAAGCACGGGTTAACGAGGGGCCTCTATAACAATCAAGACCCGAGTTCGTCAGTTCACCTCTATCGCAAGTACGAGTTCGGCCCAGTCCACAATCACTCAACGGTATTCGAGAGAGTGTTTCAAGCCATGGAGACCAGAAATGAAGGAAGATTCAGCATACAAGATGAGATATAATGAGCGGCGCAACGAGGCCCTCTAAACTATTTGAACGCAATCAGGCATCGACTAAAGTCTCCCCATATCAAAAGCACCCTCGGTCTTTCCTCTTGGATACGGTCCTCAGAGTCCATTTGGCGAAAGATTCAAGTATTAAGAGTGGATTTACTTCCACCAACATCCCTATGTTGCTTGATATAAGAATCGTCGTAAGGAGCCTCACAAAATACTCTATCTACGAGGGGCAATTTGACGCCGTGCATCGTGAAACTGTCGTTCATCGTCCATCACCAGCTGGGGCAGAAGGAGTGGTAGGAGCCCGTAAACCCATCTCTACTCAATGCAACACATCCTCTTCGCCCTCAGACATCATGTTCTGACTTGCCTCAGCAGCCACAGTGTCCTGTAGAGGGTAGTTCATGATAAGACCTACACACAGAGGCTTGGCCTTGTTATGAGGGAAGAAACCGATCACCAAAATTTTTCGGTCGTTCATGTTCATTGACCGCCACGCCTCTAATGTGTCCAAGATTCCATGAGAAGATCGGGGTGAGATGGCTTCGTGTAGAGATCGCGGGTCGTATGCTCGTACGATAGCATCGAGAGGTGGTAGTTCGGGCTTTTCGAAGTCGCAGAAGAGAATGGAAGTTTTGTTTCCGTTCATTATATGCTAGACGTATTGACCTCGTAATGTGGTGGGACGGAAACACAGAGAAGCGAAGAGAGAGTCGATTGCTTTCACGGTGTTTTCTTTGTTGTGGGTCACGGAGGTGAGGAGTAGCTGGTACAGAATCCTGTAATCGTGTTCTGTCGTCACAGAAGTACCACCTAGCTCGAACAGGCAAGTTGATAGTCAACTTCCAATGATTGGCGGCTCGGAGAGGGGAAAACCCACCTTTGAGATCACGATGGAAGTTTAGGCAGCGTTCTCGGTGTCCCGTTTTCCAGCCCGCCTTTTGGCAATCGTATGAGCAGTACATCACTGCCGCGCATGTGGTACAACGACGAAGCTGAACGGGGTTTCTAGGTACGACTTCTGAGTTATATGGTTTGGTACCCCTCAATGGGCACTGACGAGAAAAAGATGGGAGGTTATTCAGCCCCGATATAAGTATAGACTCCTGGCTCATCCTCAAAAAAGTTAGGCCCACCTTTGTGTTACCACACAATAAACCCGGCTGCCCAGCCTTAATGTCCCGTCGTGTCTCCCTCAGTATTTTCGCTTTGTTTGTGGCCGCCATCCAGCAGTCGTATAGATATGGCGATTTGGACTTCAATAACTCCTCGTGGTCTTCGTACTGAGCCGATATCCTCAATACCTCTCGGACAAATAACCGGTTCACGGACGAGTAGACGAGGAACATCAGGAAAACCATACATCCAAAATTTCGAGAATTGTGGCGAATTGCCGTCATTTCCATTATTTCTCGAATAGGGCCAGAGTAGAACGGGGTAATGCCAAGCACAAGAGCCAGTTTTAGTGATGTCAGGGCAGGGCAGGGCAGCTGGCCCTGGGGTAGGGCAGGATTTTCCAGGGCGAGGGCAACCAAAAATCTGTGCCCTTGCCTTCTGCCCTACTATGCCCTGCCCTGGGGCGGGCGAGGGCTTTGCCCCGGGCAGACCTGCAAGTGAGAATGCCCCCCTATATAATATTAGTACTAATGCTCATTGACAGCAGTAAGTAACTATCTTTGGCTGAAAAAAAACAAAAAGACTGACTATTGGGCTTCACAAGACCATTTTAGACTACACTTAGTATGGGTGAGTGCATAATAGCTGCTGGGAGGGGCTAATCAAAGCTGCTGGATATCAGGCATTTCAAAAGACTACTATTTCTTGTTTAATTCAGCAGCTGCCAGTGGCCTGAGGAAATTCTTGGTGGCCCACTGGTACCCACATCTGGCTACTCTCTCGAGACAAGTTGCCCCGGGCAGCTGCCCCGGGCGAGGGCAATCCAAAATCCTTGCCCTCGCCCTCCGCCCTCTCTGCCCTCACTCAGGGCAGGGTAGGGCAAGCCAGCCCCGGGCGAGGCAAGGCAGGGCTCCAGGGCAAGTGCCCTGCCCTGACATCACTAGCCAGTTTGAGCAAATCCTTCAAATTTCCGAGCCGTCAACCCTGACCTTACTTTCACTAGAGGTTCGGTGGCGGAAGGTGGTGGATCAGTGATATTTCTGATAACTTTCTGGTAAGTTGCCAGTCCAATCTCAAGTGTAAAACAATATCCTACCCTACCTCGTCTAACTGATCTATGTACTGGTGCACCAGCGAAACGATGCTGACCTGGTCAGCGCCTGACGGGTATTCCCAGGCGACATAAGACTTACTGTAGGTGGTCATGCGCTGTAAACGTAGAATTAGAATGAAATATAATGGTCAATGCATCATCACGTACCTTCAATCTGAATGTGGAACGGCAAGTGTCGCCAGCATTGGGAAACTCGATAAGAGAAAGATCAGCGGCTGATCAAATCGCGAAACATTGGGATGATCTGACCGGCTGCTGGTCAGAATGCGCAAGGTTGGTCGCGTCTGGTCAGAACAGATCAGAATGACAGCGTCTGACCAGTCTCTGCTCAAAAACTTGTCATACGGGTCCAGGCTGTTGCCTGTAGTCCAATACACTGAGCATGGCCTTACACAGCTGGGGGTTAACATTATTTAGGCAGCCAAATACGCACAATAAATTTGTCGTGGTACTTTCACACCATATTTGGTCTGGAGAAGGGTTGCGAATTTCTGCACAGAACATAAACTCGAATCTTTGAACATTGAGCCAATATCGCAAGGCCGGAACCAGCATGAAATTGATGACTTGGAAAACGCAATACATTGAGATGTTGAGTGTGCAAAGTACAATTGTGAAATATCGCGGCCTTCGATAGAGCTTACATATCTCAGAGCTATGCGCCGAATATGAGAATATTTGGGACTGATAGGCATGCTAGATATTCCCCATACCTCTTACCTTACCTATCTTCAGTCTGAATATCTCATTTTTTCGTTCGGAATCATTCCTCGCTCGAAAAAAATAGGAATAATATGAGCCCATGCGCAACATATTTCTGGGGTATCGCTGACGGCCCAACAGTAAACTATTCTGACCGAGGATTCATTGCTTGTCACCATCCATAATGTCCATGGTATTGATGCGCCACAGAATTGTAAGTTATTCTGGATCATAATTCTCAACTTACTTACTCAAAGTAGCGAAATATGGATCGTATTCACCCGGAAATTGTAACAAGAAGGATAAATTTCCATCATATTTTCAGCGGTGTCAACATGAGAAGTGCGCAGTGAGAGTTAAACGTTAATGGGCTTGCTACTTTTCGAGGTATTCAGCACACCCTTACAATACAATCACGGTCGCGCTACCCTGTTACTCCCGATGAGGAGAGTAAGTACTAGAGGGGAGAAACAGATTAAACGTCCCTGGGTCAATCAACCGAGGCACGACTAACCCCGCCACATCGCTACAGCGTCCCTCTCGTCCTGATCAGTGAGACCTACGCGAGTAGGAATATGGTTCACTGTCGGCGCGACTGGGATGTCGACGTCTGATATAGTTCCAGAACATGCAGCATGGCAAAGATCTGGATGTGGCTGAAAAGGGGCTGAGGTGTTCAATGACGGCTTAGCTCGGACAAGGCCCCAGCAAGCTAACAAGACCGATCGGGGGGAAAGGTTGTGGGTCCTCGCTCTTGTTCGAAGCTCGTCAAGAGACTTCACGACTTGCGTCAGATTGACAAAAGTACTCGTCGATGGTTCCGAGGGTAAAGCAAAGCGAAAAAATCAATCCACCTTGTCGATTCCTGGCTCGCGTGAGAGTCGTCTTTCACTGAAACCTCTCTGACGCGTTTTCCAGTTTTCTGAATAAGGTGGTCTAGGATGATATCAACCCTTGAGACCTTGATCCCTTGCTCGGCGAGCTTTCGTCCCGACGACACGGCCCTAATCAAACGCATCCCCAGCACCATCAACGATGTATGTAGGAGGTCGCCAAATCAAGATAATAGAAACCAACGACGTCTGGGAATGAGTTGAGAGGGATGATCCGATGTGTATGGAAGGAGCAATCGCACCGCTATGGTTCTTCCAGTCCACTGGCTTTGGAACGAGCGCAGGGCTCATGCAGTACATCCAGGGTACTTTGAGTGTATCAACCAAACCAGGTCCAGTACGCATTGAGAGATCTTTAAGGTTGAGTACGTCGGCTCGGAACGTGTTGACGAGATCGCCGATGCTGAGGGTCCAGAGTTCTTGATAGTGAAGGCGTAACGAGGGAAAAGAACGCACCCTTGTAGGCCTGCCGGGGGTAGCTCAGATAGTTCGTCATCCCTTCGCATCGGATTCTTGGATGGTGACCAGTGGATGGTGGAACTCTGTCGTAGGGGTCCTACATATTACGCGAGATTGATCATGACTCAGAAGGAGTTTTATAGAATGAAAAACGATACACACCAAGGCATAGCTACCACGAGAATGAGTTGAGTGGTCCACGCCAAATTCGTCGACTTCTTGAGCATAGTCTTTCGGTAATCTTTTTCTTCAGATTAAGGGAGATGGAGATGCTTCCATCCGGCTCAAGGTTGGCGCTCGACTCCAGCCCTTTGCCCAACTTTGAGTATCTCGAGTAACTCTCTAACGCATATAGTCAGTCTCCTTGAGGTAGGATGGATAGGCGAAGCGTTACTTACTCCTGTGAAGAGTTGTATCACCCTGGCATGTTCTGCGAGTGCGAGTGAAAGTTCGTGTTACGGCGGGCGAAATTCGCATCGGGATTCGTGTCGGACTGCATGTATCTCACGTCATTTGAGACGAGGAAAGCAAAGTCAACGAGACGTTTCGAAATCAATATCTCCTCGCGCACTCACCTCTGTGACCTGGTCGTATATCTCCCGAATCAAAGCCAGACTGGATAGTCCATTCACTTTCGCTGGGTTCCACCGAGTATGCAGGAGTGGCCGATTACTCGTCGTGATTGTTGTCCGTGAACGTTGGGTTACTTTTGCTATCGTTGTCAGTCACGACCACCATGATTGCAGTAGGAGAGTTATAGTACTCCTTTTCCCAATCGCTGCATTTATTAGAATGACCGGCCTCCGAAGACCCCTCTTCTCGTCATTTGACTCGAGTAAGCACCCAAGTGCAAGCTAAAGACCGGAGCCCTCGTCCGGAGCCGCAGTACGCGCAGCATTTGCGATGGGCAATCGCGAACACAAGATTGAGCCTCAGGCTGGCCGCAGCAGGAAACTTTCTTCAAGTCCATGCTCACGGTGCTCGCTGCTGTTAAAAGCTGGAATTCATGGGTGATTATTGACCCACGGTACTAATACATCTTGCAGCTGTAATAGACATGTAAAAATACAGGCCAGATTGTTATTGGGCCTAAGCTTCGATTGGTGTTGGAGAGTAGGACGAAGACTAGGTTGCCGTACAGTGTCAGAGTAGTCAACGAGAAGGGAATTGTTCGCGTGGTCTGTCGGTGTCCGAGAGGATTTCGAAGAGGTCAACGCTTTGAGCTTTTGCTTCAATAAGCGATTCTAGTGGTCTTTGTGAGCCGGTGGCACAAAAGGTAAATTCGCCGCACCTTTTTTCAGCTTCCTCCTTTGCATGCGTCAGCTCTTCAATCAGCTCGTCCTTCTCCACAGCAGCCTTCCCATGGCGTGAATTGGTACCCTGCAGCTTCTCTTGCTCCTTCCTCATCGTATCCATACGTCTTGCAAGGTTGTTGTTCTCGGTTTGGGGATGGGCGATATCTTGTTTAGATTCCCGTATACTGGCTTTGAGACACGTGTTTTCACGCTCTTGAGTGGCGGCCTGTATAATTCGCGAATACCACAAATCGACCTTCTCTTGAAATGCTTTCTTCTCATCGCGTTTGAGTTGCAATTGCTGGGCAAAGTACTGAAGACGTTCCTCCATGCCTTTTGCCGCATCAAGTAGCTTAGACTAACGCTACGCATTGGTAAGTCTAACCCGTCCTAGATAGCAAATTGGACTCACAGCGGTATCTCCCTCCGAGTCCATGTCGCAGAAATAGCCCTCGTCTTCAAAGCAACATTCTGGAAACGCCGTGGTGTCGAGTTACTGTCCAAGGCGGTCGAGGAGTTCGTTAGGGATGTTGCCTGATCCTCAACCGCTGAGGTTGATGGAGTAAGATACACACGGTGAGGTGGTACTTTCTTGAGCTTCGGTTTCCGACAAAGCGAGCAGTTTGCGCGAGACTTGGTTTCCTCTGAGCAGTTCTTGCAGAATCCATGGCCTGAACGCCGGGTGAGAGACACACCATTTACAGCGTGTTGGTTGAGTAAGTTTCCCTTGACCGCATCTGGAGGTTACACTCACCACAGGTTGCTTCAAAAGCAAAGTCATCGAGTGATTTATCGTCCTGGCATATGTCACATATGAACAGGATCATGGTGAAGAGTCAAGATGGTGAAGCACAAAGATCTAGTCTAAGCCCAACAGACGCGCAAGGACGTGATGCTGGACTCTGTGACACATCTCGTGATGTTACTATGTGTCATGATCACCGGTACCACTAATCCGATTCCCAGACCTGGCCCCTCACCATCGCTCTCACACTTTTTTCCCCTTCGTGCACTTGGTGGGCGATTGTGCCCTATATGGACAAAACCGATAAAGGCCCTCAATATGTACTTACTCAATGCTCCGAACGCGACTTTTTAACTACCGCGACCCACTGCCGCCCAACAATGGTCGAACGGTTCGAACTTGTTTCACTCAGTCGTTATTAACCAGGTCCAACGGTATTCCGCTTGAACAGTTGAATCTATTCGGCCATGCCGCTTGGAGTTGCATACTCTGAGGCTTGTTTCGTCTTCAGCGAGTCGTGAGGCCGCTCGACACTTACAAGGTTGTGTCATGGAGGATGCCATATCCGAGTAATCTCCTGGCATCGCTACCACAGAGAGCTACAGCTGTGGGTTACAGCCTCATGTCTACCACGAGCCGACACTGACAGTGATGCTATAAAAGCTCTCGTTCTTATCAGCTTCAAGGACAAGAGCCGAGCCTCCCGAAGCTGCAATATTCTCCACCTCCACTCGTGTCGCAGTTGCTGCCCTCGTTCTATCAGCTATTTCTGCCAGTGCTGGACCGAGCCTGTCGCTCAAGCTTGCGGGTACGTTTCTCTCTGTGTCCATCTTGTTACAAAGTTGGTCCTGAAAATCTCCTTCAATCTCCCAAAGCACCCACGGACGTTGACGGCGTTCACAACCTTAAAGTCTCCGCCACTCTCCACAACACCGGTGATGGGAACCTCAAGTTGCTGAACGACCCGAATGGACGGTTATCGAACTCTGTGACCGACAAGTTCAAGATCAGTAATGTCGCAGGCTCTGAGCCCTCATTAACCGGAATAAAGATGAAATATAGCCCTTTGCACGCTGCCAAGCACGGCGACTCTACAAAGGCTTTCACCGTCCCAAAGGCAGGTGAATCCGTTGAGGTGGAACATAGTCGTACGTTTATTTTCCTTCCCCCGCGTTTTCCGTCGAAAAATCTGACGGTTCCCTAGTTGCCACTTCATACGATTTCAACCAATGTGGTGAGGGATCCTACGACAACGACAGTTCCAAGGAGTTCCACTACATCGACGACTCGACCGGCGAAGTCAAAATCGTCGCAAAGGTCGAGTCTGGTGTCAAGGCCAAGATCTCTGGCAAATTGGCCGTTGCTCGTTCTCTTCCTGTAAGGCGTGCGCCCGTCAACGGCACTGGATCTCATGCCGATGCTCCCGCCAACATCACTGGACTTGCGTTCATTCATACTGCTACGCTCTTCGCCCAGCAGTATTCGTTCCATTCCTATGAGTGAGCTCCGCCGTTTCTAGTACCTGATTAACCCCCCCGTTCTGACTACGCGTGCATCACCTAGATACCTTGTTCAGAACAACCACTCTGGTGCAGCCCGCTACGAAACCTGGTTCGACAGATACGATGTCAACCGCCACCAGAACGTTACGAAGCACTTTGCCAAGGTACTAGAGAACCCTTTCAACAACTACACGTACGACTGCATGCCTACTGAGTGTGGCGAAGGTGGTAGTACCTTCGCCTACGTCTACCCAACTGAGTGAGTCATACCCTCCAACTCTGCAGTTGAAAGACTGGTACCTCAACGCCCCCCGTTTCTGCCTGACAGGTTTGGCAAAATCTACCTCTGTGGTACGTAAAATTCCTCTGGTGTTTGTGAGGCGATTCCGATTCCTGACATTTGCCTCTTTTCGCCATAGACGCGTTCTGGAAAGCCAACACGACTGGTGCTGACTCCAAGGCTGGAACTCTGATCCACGAATCTACACACTTCACCATCATTGCTGGAACAAATGACGAGATCTACGGCAGAAACGACTCCGAGGCGCTCGCTCAAACTGAGCCTGCCAGGTCTCATCTAAACGTCGATTCGCACGAGTACTTTGCTGAAGACTCTGATCCTACCACCCTTGGACAGACCAAGGCGTAGATGTATTAGATTTTTCACGATGGTTTTTATGATCTGACGGACAATGGAACGCTCGTACTTACTTACGTCGATGAGTATCATATTACTCGGACTCTTGTTTGCTTGCACGGACTACATATATACATCCTACATTAAAAGAATAATGAATCCGACGTTTAGATGTCCTATCTATCAATCCTCAGGGTGTCCCACAACCTTTGCCCCACCAGCCTTACCCCCCTTCACAACAGCCAGTCCCTCGACAATTTTATCAAGCCCAACCGGTAACTCGTAAACTCTATTCGGTACGATTACTCCCTCCTCAACCCACTTTTTCAACCTCTTCATCAGTTCGACACCAGCAGCTCTATACGAAGGTAGATGCACGATTCCAAGCACTCCAAATTCGCGTCTCCCGTTCTCCTTCCTCTCGGATAACCTCGAGTTGACGCAGCACACTCGGCCTCCCTCTGCGAATAACGAGAACCTAACTTGTCGGGCTTCTTCCCCTCCGTGAGTGTCGAAGATGAATTTGAGGGGGGCGTGAGTTATATCGTTGATCGAGACTGAGTGTCGGTCAAGGACGTGTGTGGCACCGAGAGATTTGAGGTGATCAATCTGTCTGTTTGGGGGATGCGTAGGCGATCACGGTGGTGAAGCCGAGGACTTTGCTGAGGAGCTGGATGGCTGGCAGAGGAGATTTGATGAATAAGTGATTGAGAATCAGCGCGTTCAAGAATGTACTTACCGTATTGCCCGACAGAGGTCGTTCCTCCAATGACGAAAGCATGTTCACCTGTGTATTTGATGGTAGGGTCCAATTTAGGATTGAGCCCGCCACCGATAGACTCCTGAGTCCTCAACAAGAAGACCACAGGCTACGCAGATGAACGCGACTGAGATGGACGTAACTTGAGAGTAGGATAGGTTGGATGGAATCTGTAATTGGAAGGGGCCGGCTAGTGGGGTGAACTGAAGTTGTTGGATTCTTTTAATGGTGTAAGGTTGGTGTTGGTCCTCAATAGCCTGATGTCCATCGGATGTCTCGGTTGTTGAAGTGGTCAAGAATCCTCCTACGGGGACTACTATAATGGCAGAAAACCACGCTATTCAGTGTCTATAGAATGAGCGTAAAATCATATATCTCGAATTAGTCAAGCAAACGCACCGTATATTGTCTGCAAAGTTCATCCAATCATCTCTCCTCAGCAGCAATGTCTCGTACGTCCAGTTTCCAGCACCGGTCGTCTTTGACAATTTGTCTCGTTCGAAATGTTGACAGCTTTCCTGGAGATAGCGGAAGGCGAACGTAAAGTGTTTGGCATGAACGAAAGCAGAGTAGTCATTTACGAGGTTAGAGGTCGTATCTTGAAGATGGCGAAATGGGCCGCGGTGAGTGGTGTCTGATGATCGTCGTGACGAGGGTAATCAAGGTGGTGGTTAGAGAGAAAGTGCCGTCGGCACCACAAACAATCTTGCTTACCTCCACGTTCAAAACTTACTGGTTCAATTCTTCCTGATCACTCCTCTGGAGCTATGTCTCAATTCTTTGCCAATGCTACAAGCCCCAGGCTTCGGGGCACCAATAACTTTTCCGGCGTGCAGGGCAACCAAGTAAATGTCACCATCGGGGTCAACGCCCCAAATTGCACCATTACAATCCAACCTCTATCAGCTGCTGTCGCCAATAACACTCGAACAGGCTCTCAACAACGGGTTGTTGTGCACGAGAACGTCTTCGATGCCACCCAGCCCTCACAGAATCCCCTCGTCGGGAACAATCCCGCGTCAACCCCACTTGCGGCGGAAGTTACTCAAGATGTTCCACTTGATCGAAGGGTGCGTTTTGACGTTGCACAACAATCACCGCGTCGATTTGTTCCCTTTCAGGCTTTCGGAGCTGATGGCGACTATTTCCAGGGCCCATTCAAGTCGTTTTGCGCGAGGATCCTATCGCGATTGCTTTGCGTGAAGACGGATATCCTTGCCTCCCTTCGGAGTCGTCGATGAGCTAGGTACGTGTCGAACGCGAAATTGGTTCATGTCATCCTCATATTGTGGCTCCAAGTATCGAAAAGCCAGCGCGAGCGGGCCTGCAAAGCTAACATAGTTATCCTTGAACAATGGGAAAAGCTTTCGTTCACTCCCTCATTTCGCTCGCGCTTGCCAGCTATATGTCCGCGGCACATGTAAACATCCAAGATGGTTGTTAGAGTAGACTCAGGCAGTGGGCCAAGTCCTGGCGAAGACAATCTTGTGTCGATGGGTGTCGTGATAGAGCAGATTGAGCTGGGGTATGGTGAACCCCAATGGGCCGTTCCAAATGTCAGCAGTCAGGATTGTCAAGCGGATGGACGCAAACGCATCGATTTGAGGTGGAATTTACATCCTCAGCCTGAATACTCATTCTAACTACTCACGCCACGACAACCTTGTCTCTCCTCATTCGACCGAGATTTCCGACCTGGAGCAAGGAATCAGCGACTTGACTAAGACACGAGCACCGTCTGATATACCCAAACCATTACACCAGACGATACGATCAAAGCCGCGGTGGCGATAAACGGGAGTCTGCGACTGTCACGGCTGTTGTCAAAGTCGTGGTACTTGATAGTCCATACATGGGGGTAAAGCCAAAGTCGACAGACAAACCACGTCGATTCCTTCAATGATGCGCTTGAATCTCGCTAACAAGACAAGAACGTGAACATACCTTCGAGTCCAGACCTGTGGAATAGCCTTCCGCGCGCTGCCATGTCATGGGAACGGGGGGTGGAAAGACGTACGGTCTCTAGAAGGACTAGAGATATATCGTGAGTGGACTGATCCAGATTCAATCGGGTAGAGGCACACACGTTTGAACATTGAGTGTTGCGCTCAGAGCGGCCTTCAACATTGTCAAAGTTGGGACGATGAAAATGAACTTCATCTTGTCATCGTAAACTAGGACTGCAAGGGAGTCGATCTCGACGGAGTTCCGTGAGACAGAGCACCTGAGTGATCGCAAACTCGTCTTGCAATTCCAGCGTTTGTTGGGGAGAAAGCTACTGAGCGGCAATGACTGAGGATCCACACATTTAGATCAACGCCCGAGAATAATGTGGAATCAACGTACCTTTCAGGGCCGTAGGTTGTATATTTTACATCTCGCTCTCCCCAAGTCCACCTTCCCTGCACAGAACGCGTGGAGAGACAGTTGTTTTTGCGACTCAACGATGGGATCCACCTGTGAGAAAGCTCCATCTGATTCGTTGACATCCCAACCACTGCTGGAACACGTCTCAGGCGGCGCGGTTGGTCTACACTCACAGGCTGACTCATGACCTGAGCCTCACCGCGATATTCTCGTCTAGAACGTGCCTCTCCGTCGCCACTCCTGGTCCGATAAATGCCCAATAAACCTCCGTGCTTGCAAATCGAGTCTGAGAAGGGTTGATACGATGACATTGAACAATTAGGAGAAAGAAAGGTCACCGATGCTCCAGATACCTCTACGATGTCGGATGTTTCGGAAGGCGAGTGTACTAGTTCACGGGGAGGACCTTCAGTTCCCCGCGTTCCGATCATTCCTGAGCAGTGCATGCATGGTGAGCCTGAGATTCGACTCGACGAACCTGACTCGTGTCTGCAGCGCGAACTCCTCTAGATCTTCCAGGATGACAGAAGCCGGCTTGGTTCCGCAGCGTGACCTGAAGACTGACTACTATGCCATGCCATCAACAATAGCTGTCCCACACTTCATCTCCGTTTCACCTTCCTCTGACTCGAACCACCCCTTCAACCAAAAGACCAAGTCTCAGATCTACCTCCCATACCAATCCTACTCGTCCTCATTGTCCTCCCGGCTAACCGTCCCCTATCCGAGTTTTTTGAGCCGGACGAACTCCTCCCTCTTCAAACCGAAGCGATGCATCATCGCTCATAATAGACATCTGAGTGCCAGCACAACATTAGTCTATCCGATTATTTTTTTTGCATGGGTAACCAATTCTCGGAAGCTTTATTGACTGATTTAACGTCGGGAACACTAGACGAAACGTATTGGTGCTACTCACCGCGAGGTTCCCAAGTAGATCTCTCTCTCCAGCAAGATCAACTCCCCGCAGTGAGAGTCTAGCTAAAAGCCCACCGACCCTAATCAGCAGGCAAGTAACTAGAGCCCTTCGACTTCGGCAGTTCCGACCTTCCGCTCGGCTTGCACAGACCACAAGCCCACCAAGCGAACATTCAGTTCATCCTTGCGTCGAATTGATCCAAAGTGATCCAACAATTCTTGATCAGCGGGCGTATGGTCAACGTCGCTATCTCTCCATATTGGCGCAGGACGCAGCAGCTCAGAACACAAATCTGAGTTTGCGCTTCCTAAAACCGTTGCGAGTTCTCAAAGAATAGAATGGAGAGACAAACAACCCAGAACAGACATGATCTGGGCATGAGCGGATTTGCGATGTTGTCTCGAAAGTATGAAGCGGGAGTACAAGACCTGTGAATGGTAGAGCATGAGTGTGATGACTCACAGATAGCTAGTAGTACATGCCTCGAGCAACGCAAAATCACATAGATACCACGTAGGCGTTCTTCGGGCGACTGAGAGAAAGTAGCGGTCGAAACAGTGATAATGGGAGTTGGATTATATTCTGATGTGTCTCGTTACGCACGTGCATGCCGGCTCTACCGGCTTGATGATGACAATTCTGAAATGACTCTGATAATGAGTCACAGTCATGAGACCGCGTTGAGTCAACATTTTCGATCCAGTTCTACTTTGATCACCTACCATATTTCCTGCAATCATGTCCGTTCCGAACTTGAACTCTACTCATGAGCCTTGGGGCCTCACGGACGCTATGCGCGTTATGTCCTCTGTCGAAGTCATCGTTCCTCCCTTCATTCCGGAACCCTGTGAGCCTAAGATCTATCCGCACAAGGATCTAGTCCGATGCGCAAAGTCCTGTGAAGCGTGGCATGCAGTGATACAGAACGATACCGACTTTCTAACGGGAGAGGCTGCTCCTTTCTTAGGTGTCCCCGAGGGCATCTATCGGGACTATGGGTGCGTTAGCTGTTGACCGCGTACTCTGCTCATCTCACGTTGGCTTCTTGGGCCTCTGACTCTTAGGGATCTCATCAAGCAGCCTGCGTTCAGAAAGGCTCGCCAACTCTTGTGGGACGCACTACACTTCGACCCTTCCCCGACTCTAGGCGAGGCAAGAGAATACTGGGCGAAAAAGTGCCGGGAACTCCATGCTACGCACGACTGGAATTGCGGTGTCAATCGCGAAAGGAAGGAGGCTGCACTATGCCAGGACGCCGAGTACGCTCGGTTGAGCCTTTTGCATAACGAGCTTGCGAAACTCGCGCCAGACCTATTTGTTCGCAGCGCTGACCCCTGTGGACCAGCTCTCCCTTTCCCCCAACCCCCTCTCATGGACCTCAGAGGTTTCAGACTATTTGTCTTGACTCATATCGGGAATGGGGTACACCCTACTTTGGTACACTCACTGTGAGTCTACTGTTTTCGTCTAATTTTTGATAGCCAACTTCATATCTGAGCATTATAGGCAAGAAGCTCAAATCGAAGTCGACAGACCCGTCTCCTTGTTATTTCCCTTACCAAAAAAGATTTATTTCACGAAGGATGTCGATGACGCTATCAAGAAATACAAAGAGGAGGTCAGGAAATGGGGCGAAGTTTTTGAACAGGAGCTGAGGGACCTTGGTTTCTACGGCCCCAGGCACGCGAATCGTACCTTCTTAATCACCGCATCACCGTCGTGAATGTTGTTCAAAGCATCTCATTTCTTGTATTTGGATCCACCAGAGATGAAGCAGGCTGAAATCTCACCGTTGCTTATAATATGTACTGGAGGGACCACATGACCGCTGTACTATTGATACATTTGACAAGTAGTCCGTCACGATGGTTTGAAAGCACCGCAGATGTCGAAATATCCGTCGTCGGTGCAATTCTCACAAACAAGGGGTCTCACATTACGTCGGCAAAGAGCATTCGCAATCCTCGTTTCGAGGAGAGAGAAATTTGAGAAGGCGAAGTGGCACTTTCAACAACGTACTGTGCCGGCTCGCGTATTGATTCCGCCAAATGTTCATATTTCCCAATCTGCCCTTGGTCCAGGATTCCACGGGTTCCGTGCCATGTTGAAGATTGTAGTGTGATTAAACACTGGGCCCAGCTTCGCCTCTAGTGGAGAGGCGTTTTCCGTAGCAGGATAAGGCACTAGAGAGATTGGATGATCTATATCTATCACGAAAACCATGAAGCCCTTCAAGTCGGAACCTCAGCATCATTTCAGCCTAAACAAATAGGCGAGAGATTCTGGGTGTCAGTAACGAGACACAGGTTCGTTTGCCTTGATACTCGATGACTTTTAGGTGGTGCAAAGCAATTGGAAAAGAGAGTACCATGCGGAGAACAAAAGTCATGCGTCTCTTTTGGAACGATGCCGTGCATGTATCAGAAGCGCTAGCCGGCAATGGATCTTGCAAATCTTACAAGCAAAGGACTTGGAAAGCAATGTTCAATAGGAGATAAATATTCGACAGGACATTTCTATGAACGGTCAGTTCAGAGCGATCAGGCTACGGGTAGATAGGCTGATGTACTGGGAAGTGCCGCCCGTTTGGACCTACGGCACTGGAATGAGAGAATGGCGGAGGGGGGCTATGCCAGGAATGTGTTGGATATTGGGTACGACGGGAGGGTTCGGCGTAGGAGGTACGTCTTGGTGGTGCTGTTGCTGGGAGTGGAGGAACTGATGGAGGGCCCGGATGATCATGGGAAACAGTCGGACGAGCAGGATGGTATGGCGGAGGTGATTGGTGTTGAAGATGGACTGGACGTTGCGGAGGCAGAAACGATGGTGGAGCACGGGAAATGTTTGGGCCTGGCGTTTTGGGAGTCATCTCTTTCAGAGCAGAGAAAGACCTTTGGAGTTCATGTATGCTTTTGAGGGATGATTGGACGTTTGTGCGTAGCGTGCTCCAATCGTCGGGGGTGAACAAGGGAGGCAGGCGGGCCGATAGGAGATCCAGGTCTTGCCGGATTCGTTGTAAGTGCGTCGAGCCCTCCCTCAGCAACAAAGCTTGTGACTTGAGCTCCTGTATGAGAGACGTCTGCTTCGCCTCGCCGATCGTCCCCAAATGGTGCACTGCTCTGGCCAATTTGGCAAGATTTTCTGTCTCCCGTCTTTGAAACGAATCGAGCGGCTCGAAATCAGGGGGTGGGGTGAGACCTGGTCAACATCAGTCAGACAAAAGGTTTGAGTCAGAGGGGGACCAAGAAACTCATACCAAACGCCCGCATGATATTCAGGTCCTCGTCGCTGATAGCCCAAGTTCTATGGGGCCGAAGTGTGAGAGCCCGGTGATATGGATCCTCAGCTTGGAACTCGGGCTGGGGATTGTGAAATACTGAGTAGTATGCGGCTGGGGAGTTGGCTTGGGTTTCTAGAGGGGCTGGGAGAACGAGTAGGTGATGAGTTCGGAGTGGTTGATAGTTCCGCGTACCAACAGCAGCAACGGGAGTCACCGATATGTTCACGGTCCCACCAACATTTGAGCACCCTGAGAGGGCTTCTGCCGTGTTCTGATGACCTTGGTCGGCCTCTGATGTTACACGCTGGGTGTGAATACGCGCCCAATCCTCACTCTCTTTGGCTTCGACGACTTCTTGCTTCTCCGTCGACGATCCAAGATAATCGATCTGTTTGAGATGTGAGGGCGGAAGCTGGTGATTGTAAAGGACGAGTTACCCACTCTGAAATCCAATTCTGGGTCGAAGATCGGACCCGTGCTCACGATACTCGGCATGTCGTGATCATGATCAACGAAGGACCCGTGCTGCGTAACAGATACCCAACAGACAGCGAATGAGTTTCGATAGACCATACGTAGTTCAGCGACATGCTTACAAGGGGGCTGTTCGCGAGATCTGAGTTGCACTCTCCTGTGCTAGCGTGTTGCGATCCTAGATTATTCGTAGAGAAAAGATCCAGAAGCATTGATGAGCAAAGTGCGCGGGGTGTGGGCGACGTTGAAGACGTACAGGTAACAGATCCGACGGAAGTCTCAGAAGAGCTTTCACCGTCGATATTGTCGGGGGATCGAGCTTGCATTGACCGACTGGATGCCTCACTTGGGTTACTACCGCTTGTGTCCAAGGCAGAGTCGTCCTTGGGCGTGTCCGGTTTCTCTTGTGGTTGATCAGGGCATTTGTTCTGTAAAGGCAAATCAGAGAAGATGAAAAGGGCGGTTGATTGAGCTCTCACTTTCGGGTGCCGTATCCTCCACCTCTCCTTGCATTCTTAGTGAATGCAGGGCGATGATGAGAAGGAAATCGTCGTGAAACTAATCACCTGACTCACGATTTGCGGTTCTTGTGGGGACAAAGTTCTTGGAAATGAGAGCCCATCTACGAGAAAGCCGTGAGCAATTTGTCGCATCTCTCAATGTCGATTGTGACACACCGTCTTCCGTGAATTTCGTGACCTTGGTCTAAACCAAGGTCCTCTTGCGATGACCAGAGTCGGAGCCACCGGCCGCTGCACTCTTGACAGACAAGGAAAACGAAGTCAGGATATTCAGTAAATACTCCAGGCAGAAGATTCGCAACTTACAGGCAGCGGTCCTTGTCTTTACAAATTCAGCAACGATCGGCCACCTGGCAAAACGTCGGTCGTCGATTCTGACTAGCGAGAACGAGGCGACGAGCATACCTATTACTGTACTCCCTCACCCCTTCCAGAAGAAGGGAATCCTCTGTCGAGGACCATCTGCCTTTCTGTTCTGTTTTCGTTACTGCTGCCTTTCGGTATCTGGACATGGGTGATTGAGAGATGGTGCCAATTGTAGAGTCGAAGGTACTCTTACCTCTACATGTTATATGATGTCAAATCCGAGAGAAGGTCGAAGCGAGGTAAAAGAAAAAAGTATAGTGAGCGAGAATGTCAAGCAAAGCGCATTGCTGAATAATCAATGTACATTGCTGAATAACCAATGTGCATTGCACCCGTGCACGAATTTAGCTGGTGGCGTTGATGTTGGCAGGACGTTCGAGGACGTTCGTCACTATACGAATGAAACCATCTGGACCAGGGCTTTTGGAGGAAAAGAAAAACATTGGAAAGCGAGTGTGATGAGTAGATCAGAGCTGCCACGACCAGCGTAGCGCGGGCATCCCGAGAAATCCAGTGCATATCGAAAGCAGGTTGTGATCATGAGCCAAACGTCGAGACGATGTGTCGGATGGGACGGCGAAGGGCGATCGAGAAAGCGCAAGGGCATGATCAAATCCGTCGGATTATAGAATGCGGATTGGCGTTCAAACCTATTGATCGACCTTGTCTCGATCAATGCGCGCATTCGGCATTGAGGGAGCGATCGGATCTCAAGATCTTGTCTGGCTATGTATGTACTTTGCAAAAAGCTGGGCTCATGAAATTAACCTCAGTTCGTCCGATGCGACCCTGCTTTCCCGCGGATTGACTGGTCTACCAACCACCCTGAGCTTCGCCGAAAGGAGTAGTCAATGCAGCGTTCATATTCAGAATGTTCAGGTCAGTGTGGACACCAGTCAGCTGCCAAAGATAGTCAGTGGTACGAGGATAGCCCAAAATTGTCTCCGAGTTCTGACTTCGTCTCTTATGATTAGCGTGGATATTGAGTAAAACTCGATGATCTGAGAGTAAAAAATTTGAAACCTTGTAACAGACTCCCCTTCCAGTTGATAGTCTGTAGACTGTAGGTAGCCCACTTTAGGATTACTCTCATAGATGAGATTGAAGGTTCATGTTCATAGGCAATGGAAGAATCAACAGGCCTCGCTACTTGTCTATAAACCAGTCGGAACACACCAATCTTCCCCACTGCCCGCGCTCCCGAGTTTTATTTCCTCCCTTGTGTACCAGCCTGATTTATCTCGCAGTTCAGTGACCACTCATGCATCTACGGGAGGAATGGATTCAGGCCAACGTGTGGTAAGCACCAAAGCAAAAGGAATATATACCGCGGCTAAGGAGAATCGGGCTAACTTGTTGCGAGTGAGTCATGATCACCCATAGCTTTCAATGTCGCGGCTGATAACAGGGCACACGAATTCGACTTCGTGTTTGGCGCATGAGCACTTCTTCAAGTCCTTCCGAACCTTGTAACACCGTCGCCGTCGGTAAATATGAGAGGGTAAACAGACCAAATCCACATCGTATTGGCAAAGTAATGTGAAGGGGATCGGTGAATGGAAAACTTTTGGCTCTTCTTCAAGTTCGGTGCGTACCAAGCTTCGAGTATCCTTAACATACTCTTAAGGCTGCAAGACAAGGATAGAATGTATCGGTCAAGCCATAACGCGCATAGGCTTGATAACATACCTTGATCCCCCTCGAGATCCTCTAAAATGTACAGCTTGATCATATATCGAACCATTTGCACGTTATCGGCGACGACGACGAGAAGAAAGAACGGGATGCGGATGGCAGACAAGAGGTAGGCGCGATGATGATATGGGGAGGAAGGAAAGAAGGTGGGGGCGAAGTAAAATTGTGAGATCGGGGAGCCAAATTGCCGTCAATAAGAGCACGGACCATCCAGGCCAGCACTTGTTTCAATCTGACTCCTCACGCTAAGCCTTGCTATCATGCTCAGCGTTCGCGAAGAGAAAAAACTACAAGCCCAAAGACTTGTGGTCTAAAAAGAGGCTGCAGCCGGGCTTGTGGACGATCAAACAGAACGGTGAGTTCTATCTCATCTCCGAGTCGTTTCAAGTCAACGTTCAATGTGCAAAAGTGTCAAAAACAGCCCACGACTGTCCGATTTCGTCTAATGTTCCCTCGTTGTTAGATATGCTTCATGAACACCTCGTTGGGTGACGAATGGATGTAATGATCACAACATGAATAGTTAATAACTACGGTACGGGCGGTACAACTTCTCGACATGTTCATTCGTTCAGATCGAGCTCAATGTTTGGGAAACAGGATAACAGGAATTCATTAGTGATGGCTCGAGCTCGAGCGCCACGTTCGCGAGGTGCATGAACCTCGGCGCTGCAATTTCTAACCGGGTTGCTCAGGATCTGCTCTCGGCAAACAGGGCATGTGAATGGTTCGCCCTCTGAGTCTCGTTCCTCTAAATGTGCAATCAGACAGCCGCTACACATACTGTGGCCACATTCCGCTAACCTGTGAGTCGTGATCAGACATTTTAGAGGCAACTTGAAACGGAAGGTGGAATCACAAAGAGGGCCATTTCACAATTTCTAAGCAAATTTTGCAGCCCTGAGGAAACTTTGTATCCATCACCCATAGTGAGTATTTCGTTGAATGGGAGGAAAGTGTTACTCTTACCGTGGAACACAAGCGGAAAGCTTCCTGGATCCTGGCGGACTCCCCTACTATGAGAAACTCCAGGTTCTCGGAGTTGCGAATCGACAATTGACGAAGTCTGCCTCTCGTCTATCAGCATGAATGATGAGCGGTGAGTATAGTGATGATTCATGAGACTGCGCCGATACTCACGATATCCAATACGACCTTCTTCTCCGGCTCAGTAAAATCTTGCCAAGGGGTCGACCAATCGACCTCAATACTCATGAGGACGATGCGAATGGCGGTCTGCAGACAAGTGAATTCGCGCATAGTACCGAAGGTGTAGTGAGCTTACCCGAAGCTTACTTGCTGAACGGGCTTGAGAGGAAACCATCTTGACGGAGGAGGGTCTTTGATGTCCCACTGCCGTTTCCGAGGTTATCTTTATAAGTACCTCCTACCATGCATCGTACTTACTTTCTGCTTAGCTCTACGAAATTCTGTCTCGACATGGGTCGCCTCCAATGTTTTGCGATAGGCACAAGACTCAATGAAAAATAGTCCTCACATGAGACCCAAGCTGATACTAGCACAGACATTGTAATAGCAACGTCATGTGCTATAGATGGAGTGGCCAGGTCTAAGTCTTAGTCACCTGGTAGTAGGTCACTCCATATAGCTGATAGTAATCAATCATGATCGCCCTGAAGGCATGCCAATTGAGATCTACTTGGGACTATGTTCCCAAGGTAAAACACTATTAGCTCATGAATGCAATGGCTGCCAGTACCTGCATCCACGTCCTGGAACGAACTGGATCATACATCGTCCATGTTTTCGAGTGGGACTCTCATGGATGTACCGGTCAATTATAAAAGCTACGGCAAGCATTATCACCAGTCCTCCCACAGTGAACCATGATACACCCTGCAAGCCTCGTAGACAACTCTCATCACTCCAAAGCCCTCCTACGTCTCCTTGAAGCGGCACCAGATACACCGCGGGTGATCAGTAGGTTGCGAATTGAAGCGTCCTTCAACGATACTGATTTTTGCGCGCTTATTAGATCCCATTGTTCTGATTGTGCAAGACCTTGTAGAGTTTGCCTTGGCCCGCTCTGGGTTAACGGATGAGGGTGTACAGCCAAGAGAGGAGCTCTTGTCAGCTTTCAAGGTACTAGTGGAACGAGTGCTCTCGACAGCGCAAGTCACGACGCCGGTGGTCCTGGTCGCGCTGGTTTACATCAAACGAGCGAGACCTTGCATACAGATTGTATTGAGGGAGTGGGCGCTAGAGCGAGTATTTCTTGGGTTGTTGATCCTCGCATCCAAGGTGAGTATCAGCACGACGAAAGGGTGAGCGAACAGACACTGATCAAGTCCAAGTACTTGAACGACAGCTGCATTATAAATGCCGATTGGTCCTGCTGTACCGGTGTGTTTGGAAACCGCGATATCATCTGGATCGAGCGGGAATTCCTCGAAGTGCTTGACTGGGAGCTCAAGGTGACCGAACACGATCTAGTGGAATCATTGACAGTGCTCCAGAGGGAAGAGATTAGTGAGGAAGCCACGTCAAGAGAGAGTCCACAGAAACGAAGGCAAGGGGTGCAAAGGAAGAGAAGAGGACGGAGGAGGACGCGTCGGCGGTATCGATACCTCGATTCATGAAAATTCACCAGAAGCAGTGAACAAAGAGTTTGATGTTGGCATTCAGAGGGATACATACTACGATTCGGATATGATGTTGGCGATGACAACTGAAGAACACGTTTGAGTTGTACATAGCGGCGAATTGGCGCCCTAGATACTAGATAATTACTAGAAAAGTGGACGGTACCTTGTTGTCGTGGTTTTTCGCTCACTTCTGAATCCCTACCGTTCTCCTGCTTCCATCCATCGTCCTTCCTGGTACTATTGCCACGATTCATGGCTTTGAGAGAGGGTGATAATACAAGACAAATGGAGTCTATAATCAATGGCTGACCATGGTCGATTAACAAACCGTCTTAGTATTTGTTTTTGTTTCTTCACATGCTCGGATGTACGAAATACCTACCTTACCTGCATGAGTCCTGACGCCATGATCCGAAGGAACCTATCTCGCAGAATTCCAGCAGTTTTGGAAACCGAGGTAAGTAACAGGCTAGTGACAAGCCATGCGCGACCTCAACGACTTTCGACGCGTGGAGGTTCTCATTTAGCAGAGAAGAAATTGGGTCAGTTCACTACCGCCATATGATGTTCCAAGTTTACAGGGAATCATCGCTCGCGAGAGGTATAGGATTCGCGCATGCAATGATGATCCTTCCGCTCTGATTGCTCTCGACCTGAAGAACCTCGTCATGCTCGATTTTTTGCCGTGAACTTTCGCCCGGATAAGGGCCGGGGTACGCGAGTATCGAGAAGTTCATGATCACAACGAAATACGGGATCCGGACATGACAAGGTTTTCCGGATCGACTGTAAAACTCCCGCCCATGGCACAGGGATAAGTTTGCTCAATCCTTGGACGGGAGCATCTGGAGCGTTGAGCATCGAGCGCTGAGCATCGGGCGGGAGCAATAAGCATTGGCCAGGCGAATTATGAATTGAACGGGAGCAGTGAGTATTGAGCGGCAAGGGGACGTTCGAGACCTCACATTTGATCAGATCTGGTCGATAATCACAGATCTATCTTGAACACAGATCTATCTCGATCACAATGATCATGATTTCCGCGCTTGCAATTGATAGCTTGATCGTTCACAATGTCTTGAATATGTGCCTACCCATAGTGCTCGATGCATGTAGGCTCTTACTTGGCAAGTTCAATTGTCACCGATGTTCATTGTGTGGGTGAATAGCTCCCCTTTTTTGGGAAAATTGCTGGTATCCCACTCTTCTGTATAGATCGATGGACTCTGAGCCCACACGAGAGGAACGCTTGCCTCCGACCAGCAGCCCAATCCACGGTTTGTAAGTGCGGTGTGGGGTATATACATAGGATTCCAGAGAGGTCCGAGGCGGATTTGTAGACGCCATTGCCGTCTCTACTCCGCTGTGCCTTCATGAGGTATGATGGCCTTTCGGAGCTGTGGTTTGAGAGGGACTGATTAGTCTGCAAATTCTCCCGCTATGAAAGACAAGTCGCCTCGCAGGACCATCCGGATTGAGGGTTAACAAGTTGTGAGGCTCGGAGTTAGCCAATACCCTTGATGTGGGCATGGAATGGTGCCTTGATTGCACGTGGGTGTGAGAGCCCCTTCAAGAGACTCCGTACTCAAAGTCATGATCAATGAGGCGCAATGCTACACGCTCATTACCCTGGCATAATTAAAACAATCACAATGTCAGACAGGTTAAGAAGTCAAGGTCTAGAGCTATAAATGCGTTGTGAGCAACCTTCAAACGGACCTCAAACAACTGAGAACCATGGACCTCACCATAAAGCGCTCGGAATCGCCGGAGTCACGAAACAACTTCGCCGCCGAGCCCATGCGTCCCTTTACGTTTCAGTGCCTCTCCCCTGCGGATTTTGCGCGACAATGGACAGAGCAGAACCTTGTAGAGAACGGAGCAGAGGAGAGTTCCTATCATGATTCAGACTTGAGCCCCGAGACCGAGGAGAACAAATCGGATATCGAAGAAGACGGCGAGGGTTCAACATGTACGGAGATCACTGACATCGACGAGTCGCCTGGTCCGTCTCCACGTCCCGTGTACGGGAACGTTCCGAGTACCGTTCGCGATGTCCATGATTCGCAAATTGAATTAACGAGTTTGGTCCGTGCCTTCACTATCACTTTCGATCACCACGCTAAAGCTTGCAGTTGTCGCAGCTCAGAGATGTTCGCCGACATCTGGAACAACGGCTACCAGCCGAACGATATTTCATATCCCTCGAAGAAAGGATAGCCAAGGCGGAGAAGATGGCGCTGAAAGCATTGGTCGAATCCAGTAAAATGAGGTCCGATGTTTTACTGAGATGTTCCGATTCGGTTCGGCATTGATTAGGGAGAGACGTTGAAATCAACATGTTACGAAGTGCTGCAGTGTGTGCAATCAAAGATAATGATTACATAGGAGCCATACCTTTTCATACATTGCAGGTGAAATGAGAGGAAGCCATGGGTGTATGGGTCGAGCGGGAGACCCCCCAGTCCCCACTACCTCGTTTTTCAATTACCACTCATAGCATCTGTATCTAAGCTATCGAACACAAATGCGTTCTCAACATCGGCTTGAAGGCTTGCCTTCCCTCCTCCGGCGTCTACTCAGAGGAACACCATCAACGTCTTCAATCCAGGGACACGACTTCTCCGAATCGTTCTCGTTTACCCCCCACCAGCCTGGGTCAGGCTACTCAACCTCTACCGCCACCACGAACCATTCCGCCGGAGCTCGCGCTCTCAGTGCTCAAACGTGCACTTGAGGAGATCTCGAGCGATCTCAGATATGGCAGGATTGACGTACTGAGTGCGATGGCCAAATTTGATGAGGTTGCCGAGCGGATGGGGAGGTATGTTGATCTGCTCCTGGTACCGGCCACGACATGGCGGGCTTGTCGGTCAAAAGGAATCGGACATTCTTGATTCGCTGGCCGGCCCGTGGCCAACGAAGAAGAATTGAAGGACTTCACGATCGTAGAATCAACGTGTTCTGATGTAGCTCGAGCCGAAAACTGAGAAAGATTCTTTGTGTTTGTGTGCATGTATAGTTACTGACATTCCTTGATATTTTGCATACAAGATGTAATTCTGGTGTATAGAGGTATGAGGAAATTGTTGACTTGAAGTCCTGGATCCACATTTTCCTGAAGCAGACGGGATGTCGCATCTGAGTGTTACCATGAGCAAGAGACTGCCTCTATCTCTAAGTCGATCCACGAGAAACGTAACAACTGTTACTTACCAAAATGTTGCTGACATTCTCGGACAATTCTAATCCTTCTCCTGGCAGCCCTGAATTCTTCTGGTAGACCTCTCGAAGTCAAGACGCAGCAGCCCAGGACATGAACCTGAGTTCATCCTCATTCTCAGTGAGTCCCAATTCTTAGATCCCGCTCGTCAGGCAAGACGTCGCGTCGTTGCTCAAAACAGACATCTGAGTGTTGACACGACATTGGCCGGGTTTTGCCTTCTTCTACATATGCCGAATGGGTAGCTAATCCTCTGAGGCTGCATCTATTGTTAATACGATAGACAAAGAACGTAGCAGCGATAGCTTACCAGAATGTTCCCAGGACCCGAAGTCTCTCGAGTGATCCCAACTCGTCAAAGGGTACCGTCCAGCCAAGAGGCCGCCAACCCTGATCAGTAGATCACAAGTGGCAGCGCCCTTCAGCTCTGTCGTTTTTACTCCACAACCTTCCAAACATATCTTGAATCCCTTGGTCTCGCCAACCCCTTCAGCGTGCGACCAGTCGAGTGATATTTTGACTTCGCTCTCTTTGAAGCGACACAGGCTGTCTGCGAAGAATCGAAACGTAGCAGCTCAGAGCACAAGTCCGAGTTTACGCGCTGGACCTACCTTAGTCTTAAAACAAGACTTCAAACGCCGGTCTAAGTATTCCCTATATATGAAGAGGACCCGGGAAGCTCCCCCAGGGTCCGGTCCCAAGATAACGTAGATGAGGGCCCGAAAATGGTGAAATGTAAGTCCATTCATAACGTAGATCAGGACGCCAACGGCCAGGGCCTGTCCACATAACGTAGGTGACGGCGCCGAAGGCGCCGCTCTGAAGCATATATCAACGACATCCTTCAAGAGTTTTGCTTTCCCTATGAAAGCCACGGCTCTCGCTCTCTACATGGACAACGACTCAGAGCGCTGAATAGTGTACTTCTAGACTCTCTCAAGGCCCTTGGGGAGGCACCGCCACTGGAAATAAGAGCAATCGCTCGGAAATCGGCGCCACAGGCTTGAAAATTTTTGTGTACCATATACGGTGAGTCCCAATAATCATAGTCCAAGATAACGTAGATCAGCCCGAAATCATAACGTAGATGAGGCTGAAATGGGGGGGTTGGCTGGACCGGAACATAGGGCTATATGAAGGCCTACCTCAGTCGCAAGATTTGGAATTACATTCGTACAACTTGATTGAAGAAGTCGCAGAAACGGTGTTGAGTATGAGTAATGCTCGATTCTGGGAACTATGATTGCGACAAGAACGAACAACCCGGAACAGATATCTGGGCTGAGGTGTTGGAGCGCTGGCAGTGGATATAGTCGAACACAGTTCGAAACTGAGCTGTAAATGACCAACGTCGGACTCGGAAGCGTCTCAACTCGCACACGAGCACGTGCATGCCGGACGGGGCGGGGCGAATCCCACATGACGCCTGGGCAAGGCCTGCCGCCTGTCACAGTATAAGATGGACTGCTCATGTGCTGCGATGAGGGAGGACGGGATATCTCACCGATATCCTGACTCGCAGAAGAGTGAGTCTTGACTTTGAAGGAGTATACATGAGTACCATGTATCTGAAAGCACAGGAGTGCCAACGGTAGATGCACGATAGTGCTGAATCTCAGTCAACACGACAGTGCTGGGTCAATAGCTATGGGGAGAGGCTTTGCCGGAGGCCTGGGTCTGGGCCCCGAAGGGGGCACGTGAAATCCGCCTGATGCAAGCATGTGATTTCACGTGAGGACGCGCTCCGAACGCGATGGAAGCCAGGTCCAGGTTCTGAGGCCTGAGTCACTCGGGAATAGCTCCTGAGTCCATGCAGGTGACGGGGGCTGTGATCCCGGATGCTGAAGGGATTGGGTGGGGCGGAAAAAGAGCTAGAGTGCGAGATGGAGGCGAGGAGATGAGCGTGGAAGGGAGGAAACGTTTAGGCTCCTAAACGACATGCGCGCTCATCTGATTGCGTCAATCTTATCTCGGACTCGCTTTTTGCAAGACTGTGATAGTCCACAGGTATTAATAAATTACTGACTCTAATTGTGACTGAGATACTGCTCTCTTGTTGAAGAAATGTTCCTTCATGACCAGTTGCAGGGTTCGTGCTACTTGATTACAGTCCAGTCTATTAGGCTCCAAGTCAATTCTGTAGTACTACACCCTGTTTCACCAACGCAATCTCTGGTAAGATGCTGCAGCCTGGCAGTGAAGATTCCTTCCAATTGCGACAAAGACATACGGTCTGCCGGTATAGGGTGTATGTCCAGTCGACTGCGCCAGATATTCCTGTCGGAAGTTCACATCACATTCCCCCTACAAAAAATCAAGCCAAATACTTGGTCGAACATACCTGGCAAAGCTAAGATCCCCATTGCAAATGGCGCCAACTGAGGGAATTGTGTCGCATGGCTATGCCACCAGTCGAGAATGCCACATTCGGGCTCCTCTCTCGGTAAATCATAGTATCGGCGAAGCTGCTGGAAGCCCAGACAGGCCGTCATGATAGATACCCGAAGATATCTGTTGCACAACTTCTGCCCTAGAGCCTCGCAAGCCCTCACGATGTGTGCAAGCTCCTCCGAGGTTGACGCCTCTCTCAACAAGTCGGAAAGATTGACTCGAGGATCCAACACTAAAAGATGGGTTGAGAAACATCTCTGTAGGTTCCTCCATCGGTACCAACCTGAGATCCAGATGTGTATATAAGACGCTGATTCCCCTGAGTACCGACTAGCGAGCTCGTTTATGCATACTTGAAGTGCATTCTCAAAACTTGGATGAGGTGGTGTCTTTGAAATCACGACAGTGTGCAATGCACTGGTGACACGACGACATTCGGAGAGTATAAGAGGCCGACGCTGATTCCGCGACAACCATGATGAGCTAGCAGGTCGGATTTTCCTGAGAGTGACTTTGAAGGCCGTGAGGCATTCGGATGCGTAAGCAAGTGACCCCCAATCCGCAGGGCTGAGTTGACACTCTCTCAATGCTGCCCAGTGGGTGGGTAGTTCGTCGAAGGCAGATCGAAACTCCAAACCCATATCTGTTGAGATGTAAATCTTGTCAAATACTAATATAATTGAAGATTCAATTGTGAATGAGGACTCACCGATCATGTCCAACGCCGTGAACCATTGGTCTTGGTTGAGAGGTAGGTCACGGGACTTCCATGACTTCGACACTTTGTTTATCAATTCTGGCCATTCATCCCGTGGTCCCGACCGAAGATATAGCATGGTCTTGCGAAGCTATAGAAGTTAGATGAGCCGAATCCTGCAATAATCAAATGCCCCATGAGTGCATGAGCAATGGTGCAGACACACTTTATTGCATCAGCAAAATACCCCTTCCGTCATAATGCCATTTGATACCCCAATACCCGTTGGGTAGCCCGAAACTCGCTGTACCTTGTTGAGAACAGGAACAGGGGTCTTAACATGTTAAAACTTTTCTAAAATATGGAAGAATAAGAAGAACCCGTGAGCACGATACTGGTAGGAATCAATTGATTTTCGTACCTTCTAATGAGTTTTGAGAATGATACCGGAGAGCGAAGGTTGTTGCGGTTTGCACAGGGTGTACCGGGTTTCGGAGGGTTTTAACTAGTTTTGAGGGAGAGTACCGGATAGCGGATGTCGCGGCGAGTATGAGAGAATCTTACAAGTACCAGCGAGTGGCAGAGAGAGTAACGGGTAGCAGTGAGGATAACGAGTTCTCGGGAGTGTAACAAATGGCAGGCGTTATTGGCTGGGAGGATGTATAGCATAGCTAGGACCCCTCGTGGATTTCGCACTCGATTGTAGGGAGCAGTAAGATATTATTAGGGTCGTATATTAACAACATGAAGGCCAGATCTACGATACTGTATATGGTGAGTACAGAAAGACAATATATATTCTAATTCCAGCAGAACCACAGCAAAGAACAACAGCGAGGGTCCTGTATGTCAATATCAGTCACTGGGACAATGGCAAGTATCTAGATAAAGAACATACCAAAGTATACCATAACTCAACGACGTTGATAGCAGAGAACCCAACCTCACGTACATTGTGTATCCTGTGAAGGTAAAGAAGTATGAGCTTGTGTATCCCTCTGATAAAGCGAAGGTGTACACACGTTGTATGGTGCATATATGCACCTTATTGTCGGTAATGGCGAGTGATTTGCAGAGACAGGGACAATGTCGACGGCAGAAATGATCAACGCGCTATGGAACGGGCACCGAGGAAACGAAGCGAAGGCAGTGGTGGGGGGAGGGAAGAAAGGAGGGATGGGTGACGACTTGCAGCGCTTCGGGTTTATATAGCACGTAGGTGGTCCGTGCGGCCATTGTGGAAGTGGTCGAGGGTGATGAATGATGACATCGATGACAACAAGTGACGGAGTACCTACTTCATCACTGCCAGCGTTTTGAGAGAGTA
The DNA here is from genome assembly GCA_029532415.1 of Marasmius tenuissimus. Taxonomy (NCBI): domain Eukaryota; kingdom Fungi; phylum Basidiomycota; class Agaricomycetes; order Agaricales; family Marasmiaceae; genus Marasmius; species Marasmius tenuissimus. The sequence continues at coordinate 180,132 of JAQOTA010000002.1, forward strand.
CTCGAGGTCCTCGTATGAGTCCAAATAGCTAAGAGCTGCGACCATCAGGATACAACGAGCAATGGATAAAAAAAAAGCACGTACCTGTGCCGCAATTGCATCCAATCGTCCCAAATGAGGTTTGGTATCTTGAAGAACCGTGTAGCCTGCAGGCTGTTATCTGTCGATTCCGTGAATTGAAGAGAGTTGAGCGACGATGGTGGTGGTTGAGAATTAAGAGGGGCATAAATTGCCCACGTGTAGGTAAGCGAGGGATATATTTTGGACTCCGATCAGAATTCAGCGCAAGCGCTCAGTGGAAGCGCCTGGCGCTCAGGCTCAGAAGTTGTCCGCCAAGTTCACTCTCAACCACGCCGCTCATTGTTCAAGCTCAAGGTGAGTCGTCGCTGTGGTGGATATAACATATTCAATATCATAAGATACACTTTCTACCATGTTTTCAGTGATTAGTATTGCTCAGAAGCCTGCCAATGCGTCAAAACCAACCAAAACTGGTTAAAACCCCCTTAGAATGTCCTAAAATCGGGTCAACGTGTTTCGTTCATCGCAATGAGTGCGGCAGGACACAACCCTGGATATGGGTTTTGGGAGTTTTAACGGGTTTCAGGTAAGTTTCAACTGTATTTTGACCGTGTTCTGATACTCTTCCAGCCGTCCGAAATCGTTCAAACGCGTCGCGGGTCTATTAACAAGGTATAACACTATTGAAATCTACCACTACCGGATCGCTGTATTTTACTGATGCAAATCCGTTATATCTAGGTTGTATTCTTTAGGGTATTTTGCTGATGTGATGGCGCTACAAATGTCACCATCAGTGGCATGATCAACCTGCCCTTCGAAACCAGACACATTATCCATTGAGCGATGGCGAGAAGTCAAACGCCGTGTGAACTAAGAAACAATCAGAACTCATTCGTGCAACAGTCGCAACGGTCGCTGACCTCTTGAGCCGCGAGATAAAGCTTGTGCCTCCCGCAGTAAAGGCGTTTGTCGCAGACGTTGAAAGGAATGCCCGCTGCAGAAAACAGCGCTTGCAACTCCTGAACTATCAGACCGTGCTCTCGGTAATTATCCAGCATAAAGAAGAGCGTCTGAAAAATGGGATACGCTATACGTTGTTATCCGAGGCATAAGCGCATGATAGATCGTGCTTACCTTGCGTTTCAAGCCGTACATTTCCAGGGTGCTCCAGATTACCAATGCAATAGATGGGATATCGGCACCGATTTCGCAAAAAGTGAGGAGTTTCTCCACTGATAAGATGAAAAGATGGTGAATGGCCATATAGTGGTAGTTTTGTAGATTCGATCTACATACCCACTTGTGTTTGGGGTCCCAGGTAGTTAATGGTGACCCCAAGGAATGTGGTGCGGCGAGACTGGCGTGTGCTTGGTTCTCTCGTTGGAGCCCAGCAATCTATCGATATTGTCATCGGGCTAGCAACTCGCTGTACCGTTGACGGTGTCTTTAGAAACACACACACGCTAACGAAGTAACTATGTACCTTGTATATCTTCTTGTCATTCTTGATCTGGGTTGCAGCCATCTGACCGATCCTTCGTCTGATGTTTTGCCTGCTGGGAATATTTGATGAACACAGGGTTGCAAAGAGCTGGCGAAATTCCGGATTCTCCGTGACATTCAATGGTTGGTCAGTGCTAGCGATCCACTTGCAGAGTCGAATTTCCAGCTGCCACACGACGGACTGAGCTCAGAGCCAAAGTATAATGAGATGAATTCTAGAGGAAGGCTCGACTCACTTCCGAGTTTGACTCAGGTATGTCTTGATCATGAACTTCCGGCGTAGGCAAATGTTCCAAAATACTTCCCGTGAATCAGTGATCAGAGGGAGAAAGCGAGGAAAGGTCGTCGACACGAGAATTGTTCCAGTCGCCGAACAGATGCAGGTCGTCCATGGCCGCAGAGTGATTATTTCCACTCTCATGGTCGCCTTCACAGGTACTTATAGTGGACCGTGCCGTGCCATTGGACCATTGCTTCGTAATGGTACATGCACAATGGCTATGCTCGTGATCAATGATAGCGTATTTACTTACCTGCAATACCATTAATATTCGAGGACGATGAAACGTAGAAAAACCGTCGAGGAGACTCTGGGCAATCAAATGTTTGATGGCCGGAGCGCCAATGCCATCGCAATGTGCATTGAGCGCAGCGTGACGAATACCCCTGTTCATACCTGATAGAATCTGGAATTAAATCGAAGGGGGTCGAAGTTGGGGTGCAGGGGGTGAGTCGGCCACGGCAAGCTCCAGCTCACCCATGCCGACTATCCAGCTGCAGTCGACGTGGAAGAAGGGATTCCGACGAGAACATACACCTGGTAGTGCTTTCAACCTCCGGGAGGTAGTAATGCTGCCGAGGACTGGATAAAGACTGGATAAACTCGCAGGTATGACGCGATTGCAAGTTCGCCTGACAATGTGGACATTCTAAGTGACTATCACTGGCTCGGTGGTACGGGTGGGTCGCAACATTGCACGCAGATAATTATAATGTTCATGAGGTAAGGTCACAGAAGACAAAGACATTAGAAGGAGTAATTGTAAGCTTGGTTAAATTATCGTGAAGACGAGAGTCTGACGGTAAGATGAACTCGTGTAATGAATGAACAAATAGCGGAGGGCCGAATCTCGAAGCGTGTCTAAGGAACACGAGATATAGCAGAGCGAACAAGATTAATCAGCATCGATGGCCAGGAGTGGAACCCAATACTTTCCATAGAAGCTAATTGATACCATGGGGCGCTGCACTGGACCTACTCGGGTGTTGATCCGTATGAGGGGTAGGCCTGGGTATTGCGGATGCTAGACGCAATGTAGAAAGTTCTCGTTGGTGAGCAAGTCACACGAGAACTTGAAAACAGCGGCTTCCACTCACGTCAATAGCAATATTTGCTCTCAACCCGCCCCGTGGGTTTTCGAAAACAAGGTCACCAAAGCCATCAAGAGGAAGATTCCCAGCCATGAGCGACGACACGTACGGCCCTGGGACCCCATTGACAGCGAAGGTGATCAACGGTGACCCCGCAATCGGTTCGCCTTTATGCTCAGGCCGTCTTTCGAGGTATTGGACGCGCTTCATGGCATCCGAGGTCCCAGGTTGATGACGGGGGACAGATTTGACGTTGCTTAGAATGTCTTGCGGTGACATGTCGCTGAAGGGCGTCGAATCAATTGCTGGTAGGAGGTGGATTTGGCCAGGAGCAAGTGTAGCGATCTCGCTGGCACTTTGCTGTTCAGATTCGCGTATTGTTAGCTTGCCATAGCGGATGACCACAAAAAGATGCGGAACTGACCTTGATAAGGGTTTGAGGGGAAATTCCAGCTCCTACGCGAGGCGACGAGTTATGGCTGGCATGCGAGAGAGGTTGTGTCGTGCCGTTAGAGGCATATGATATAGTGTAAGTCATCGAGGGCAGGAGAGGATTTACTGGAGAGCTAATGACTGGACATCGCAGGCCAACGTCGCATCTTATAGAAAAGAATAACGTGCAAGGAGAGCCGGTTATCGAGCGTGAAGAACGATGTGGAAAAGACTTTGTCGATGAATGTCTTGACCATGCTTCGAGTAGGGGACAACAAGAATTCATGCCCGATGCATAAATGGTGAATGACTCCACGCAGCAAGCCCTTGTTCCGAGAAGGGACATGTATGTTGGCATGAATGCGGGCTTATGGCGTACGATGAGTATGGAGGTGTAGGTGTAGCGCGTCTTTGGCCGACGCGCTTCCTGGCACGAATATGGGAGTCAGTCGTTTAGAGAGAGTCGTTGGCATTCTCAAGCTCCTTCGGCTATCTGTCCATGGACGTGAATTAACATATGTATGCTTGCCAAGTCGATGTGGACATTACCAGGCGTAACCACGGCAATATATGAGGTCTTGGTACGATTAGTGTAGGTCCATTGTTGGGTGTTGAATGTTGACGTGCCGAGGTGTTGATGAATGTGCTGTTGGTACTGTAGGCGTCGCGACACGTCATGGTAAAGAGGGCTTCATGTGACGGTTGAAACATTAAGACTCGGTAGCACCAGAAAGCCCCTTGTGGCAGACCATGCAGTCTGTAAGAATGAGAATCCTCTACTTTGAATCAGAGTTTAGCTATAACAAAGAGGCGGCGAGAGAAGATGGAGATCAACGTGCCTTCTCCTAGTCGAACTCGAACGCCCACTGAGTAGAACTTGAGTTTACGGTCACCCACGAGCCCTGAATGCCCTCGAGCCATAGTGTCCGCTTCGCCAGGTCCAGACCGCCAGTCTCCCCTTCAGCGATTTGTCGTCGCTCTCTCTTCAAGCCAGGCCGGAAAATCGGGTCATCGACGAGACCAAGTCGGGGGCAACAGCTCGGAACACAAATCTGACGTTTTCCGAATTCGCGAGTTCCATTTGGAAGGGGGTAAAGCCAACGTGAGTGTAGATCGGGACATAGTGATCATGATAAAATGGAGAAAAGGAACAGGAACGGTCAAGCATTATAGTAATTAATACAATGACAATGACAATGTTGATCAACACGTGAACACCGGAACGACTGCCGTTCGGGCCGATCGTGGGCCTCGGAGTCAAAGCTCTTTGCACAAGCGCTCATGAGCGTTGCATTACTGGCCCAGCCAATTGCAAGTCCGCGAGTGTGTGCTTTCTCTAGCGGTAGCCTATCTAATCGCACATTACGCTCCCTTAAGTCTATATACCATCTACGGACTCAAAGGTGTACTACCTTGGAGGGTAATACAAATTTATTGTCTCCAATTGAGCAGGAACAGAACATATCTCGCTATCATCTTCGAGCACTACAAGCTAATCATAGTTATGAACCCATTCTGAGAACCTTGAAATCTCGTCCTCCCACGAACCAATGGATCTCGGTTCTCGAGCCCTATCGATATCCGATGAACTACCCTCCACGTCCCGGCTGACCAATTGCTTGTACAATATCCAAAGAATCTCTCGAACTCTGCCCAAACTCTCTGTCAGGAGAAGCCAATCGTAACGAAAGGCCACGTACTCGTCAATTCTCCTGTCCAGAACTTGCCAGTTGGTGCACATGTCCACATTCCAAACAGCTACACACCGCCCATCTGATGGCACCCAAACACCATAAGGCCTGTTGTCATCCTCCCACACTATCTCGAGAGGAGGGCTAGGATTTTGTACACCGTGAGCCCTCAGCCCTTCGCAAACGAGATCGTTTGCGAAGTCGATAAAGTCCCGAGGTACCACCAGGGGGATCTTGAGGTCATGCTCTCGAGAAAGTAGCTTTCCTACCGACGAATCGTAGGTAATCCTTTTTACCCCGATAGAGAGATAGTAATCTCCGCAGAAATACTCGATCATACGCCCGACACGCTGGGTCAAATCTGTATTATATTCTTTGAGGCGTTTGCCCAGCTCGCTGACTCTGAAGTGTCGGTTCCATTTATATCTGCACGATCTCATGTCAGTACGGACTCATCGCGACGTGAAGGAGATAAACCGACGGCGCGTTGTTGTCGTAGTAGGTGTTGCAGGTCTCCTCTTCGCCTGCCATCATTGTTGCGGTATTCTTTCGAATACTGATGAGGTGGAAGCTTGTGAGCACAATGTCGACATAATTAGGAACTTCTGTGTCAAATACCTTATTTTGCCTCCCTTTTCTTGTTCCCAGAGAGCAACATGCTTCATAAACATGGGGAAGCTAGACAGACAACCTAGGGGGGGAACAGCCTTGTTCACGTAGAGCTGAGAGTAGGATAGAGTAGGTGTCTTCTCGTTGGGGGGCTCTGGAGTTGCTGAATGAAACCGATTCCAATTTTCTTGTATATATATGAACTGGGACGTCCAACGTCTTGACTCAGCCGCAATACTTTTGAGTTGCGATATAGCCGTAGACTCTGTCTGATCATGACCCATATAGTGCGGAAGAAATCTAAGTCCAAAGCCCTTGTCGGCATATTTGAAGATCCTAAAGAAAAAAAATTAGCCAAAGCACGATAGAGACGCCACTGAGGCCGAGCATTGTACTCACCGTTCTTCTCTTGTGGCCTTTCTGTCGCCAAGATAATGGCCGTGCACCAAGTCCATCGTGAATGATGTGAATCCCGCTGTATCGGAGTTAACGCATTAGTAGCTCCCTATGTCAGAATCAATCCGAGCCACTGACTTTCCATTGCACGAACAAAGCGGGGAAGCATCCAGACACTCGAACCATCGTATCCAACCGCACAGGGATCCAGATCAAAATTCAGAAGTACGTCGCGAGGGTTGTCAACGAGCTTCAGGACTATTTGCACGCGTTTCGTTGGCCAGGACGAGTACAAGGTGACGCTTTGGGAGTTTCTGACCGCTAAAAATGGAGCATCGGGTGGAATATTAGATTGGTAGACTTGAGCAACATGCTCGATTCTCTTGAGCGCTTCTTGGGCGCTTACACCCCAGATATAGAGGTCGATATCCGAGTTGGACCACGCCTGCTTAGAGTGCGCGCCTTCTTCCGAGCATTCGGGGGTGATCAACGCCCCAAGGACGGATCCGCCTGCCACAAATATATTCGACCAATCGAGGCCTTTGAGTACGTTTCCCGAGATCAGCTCCCAGCTGGAGTTGAAGGCGACCTGCGACGGTTGCACAAAGATTATCTTCTCTCGCCTCTCGCCAAGGATGCAGAAACCAGGTGAAGAAGTAGGACGATAGATTTTCAGGTGCGCTGGCGATAATTCGTAAGGTTCACTGAGAACCGTCGGGAGTTGCGTGAGCTCCACAAGCCCAAAGGTCCATGTCGCTGAGACCTGCGCCCCTCGAGAACGAGCACGTAGGAATGCCTCGTTGTTCGTGATCCTGAATGTAAGGTTGAATTGAGAGTATTGATATGATTCGCTGCATTTACTCACCATTCATCTACGTCCGAGACAAGTTCAGTAATTGTGCCAGTAGTACCGTGACCCAAGTCGGCAGAAGCTCCCTTCTCCGACGCTAACAACGCCAGCCCTGTCTGCCTAAGAGCGAAAGGTAGTTGTACCCAGGTCCAAATAAGGCCCCGTTGGTTCTTTGGGACGCCTTTAGCCTCTGCAAGTCGAACGATAATATCGATGTCGGCCTCTGGGCTCTCGCCTGCATTTTCAGGAAGAAATGATAACCAATCGACACCAAAAATCTCGGGGGATTTCTGCCTGGCCTCAAACTCCTGTTGCTGTAACTCCCAACGCTTGATGTTGTCCAGCACGATCTCCTCCAGTGAATAAGTTGAGTTCTCCATTCGAGTCAGGTGTCGTACGAAAGTTGTGAGGTATGAAGAGGAGAAGATACATCCACACTGCTTACAGGCGGGCTTAAGTAGCAAATTGCCAATGAAGACATGTTGATTGAGGCCGCCACCTCCGATCGCCTCGAGTATAGAGAGCCGAAGCGCATTGTGCAAGTATCGGTCAACCTTCATGAGGTCTAAGATTTGGATATTGATATAGGTATTGAGTGGTTGCATCGGGTGAGCACTACATTGCATTCGTGTTGGTCAATGCCAACAATGGAATGATGTGTCAGGATAGTATCTGTTGGCCGCTGTTCGATGCTGAAGCGCTGAGATCTGAGATTAGACAATAAGTTGAATTCAAAACCAAGTTAGACTCGCGTGAGTGACTCGTCTAGACAATGTAACACAATTAAATTATGACTACAGGGCCCAGATCTATGAAATAAGGCCATTCCTCAATGAAGAGGACTAGTACTTATCTGTCGTGGGGGTCAGAAAATCCATTGCGCACGGTATTTCCCTACTATGTACTTATAATTACCATCTGAATCCCAGTGAAATCCGACGCCAGGCTCGTCTGAGCTCAGACGAGAATAGCCGCACCCTGACAGTAACTATTGACGAACTTCCGCTACACTTCGTCAGAGTGTTTGAGAATAGACGAGACTAGACGATGGTATTCGGGTAGCACTAGCTACTACAGGATACACACTGGATTGTGGTCACGATAGCAGACGAGAACTGACGAAAGCTACTGGCGTCGTCTGGATACTGATATAGATACACGCACCATCCCATTGCCTCCAGCTATCTCGTGATGGGCTCTGGCTGTGGCTTGTCAGTGGTATAGCACTGAGATGCATACACCACTGTTCTGGCTTCTGTGCTCGGTGATAGACGTTCTTGAGGTCTAGCACGTCGCTCAAGTCAGTGCCACGGCATAAAAGAATTGTGCAAATACATTGAGCCTCGTAAATCCTCTTGAAATTGCCCTGGGCCATGGCCTCCCAAGCAGCGTGCAAATGTTCGTGGTCCCTACTGGTCCAAATCAGTCAGGTCCGAAATGAAAAGGACGAGCAGACGTACTGTTTCTGATACACTGAAGGGAAGACGGGACTGTATGCCATTGGGAGCGACACGTCAATCCAGGCGAAGTCGGAAGTAAGTCGAACTTACTATGGTCAATTTTGCGTAGATCGAGGAGTATTGGCGGCGAGACTCAGAGAAAATAGGGATAATCGCGCGGTGTTTAGCTACAAGTTCGAGAGTCGAGACTAGTTTCGCGTATCGCTCGTTGCAGGGATGATATTGGTGACTATATAAACGACAAGAACTCGATCATGTTGAATAGAGGGCTGAGTGACACTTACTTTCTTTCGCCCAGCAGTGTGTCATTCTGCCCCATTTACACCACCAGATCTATCACTTCTTCTGATTCTAAGGTAGGCAACGACTTGTAAGGATCGCTTTAATTACGCTGACTGCGTTTCTAAAAAGAATGTCGAGCTCAGTCTCGTAAAATCAGTCTTTTTTACTGCTGCACAGACTCTGAGGCACATTACCTTGTCGCCGTCGCGTCGAATGTGTTTAGGAGGGTATGCCGACAGAATTAGAAACTGAAGCTTGCTATAATTATCGAAGCATGATGGACGTCTGGTGTTTGTGAGAGGAAGCCAATGGACGAAGGGGGAGGAGTGCAGATTTGGCTCAGAGCCTGTCGATGTGGTGGTGGCGAGAGGGAAGGGGCATAGGCACGCTGAGAATTAGAACAGAAGCATGTCCCTACCTTACGATGGTGAGGCAGGAAATAGGAGGAAGAGGGCATGATAAGCTGGGTAGCTGCGAGCGATGGACGCGGAGGGCGGGTAAATAAAACTTCGCTCGATTTGGCAGGCTGGACATAAGGGGAAACGGACGGGCGGACCGCAACCCCCGCTCGATCGGAAATTCCCGTTTTATTACAGGCCCGACTGTACCGTATGCTTGCCACAGTCAGGTCGGTTACAGCCTACAGGCCTAGCTGAGAATGTCGCGGCCCTTGCAAGTTGCGTTCATGTACAGACCTGTTCTTTGGCGCGGCCTTAGCATCGTTTTCCGAACTATTTCAGCTAGCTGGCCTGGCAAAATATCAAAAATGTCATGCAAATTGAACATCTTGTCTGGACTCTTCGTCCGACATTTAGAGCCATCACACTCCGTCGCCGGGTTTCGCTGGGTCCGAATTCTCATGATACAAGTTGCATGAAATGATAATTTTCATGACCATGTATTCCGGATCCGGGATCCAGAACTCGAGGGTCCTGGAGACGTATTTGAGAGACTCACGAATTGTCCACCCTTTCGCCGGTATTGTCTCATTGTGCTCGACCGTTTCGAAGATTCTGTTCTGTATATGATTTGTACCAAGCTCGACTCGGAAATTTCAGAGGGAGGTGGTCGGCTTGGACTCCAGCGCGGTCAGCTCTCTCAACTTAATGAAGAAAATAGTCTCTCCTTCAATTAAAATCAGTTAGTCTGACGTGAGGGCGATTATGGAGCTGATCGACTGAGGGACATGGAGAGAACTTGAGCGGGGTAGGGCAAGGGAATCTATCTAAAGACTAAAAGTAAGCGATGCGTAACACATATGGACCTTTTGCTCATTGGCGTAGTTTCCTACTCGCAAATTTGTAAGTCGTGCACTGTATATAAAGGCATTCGTGATCACTACGTACCGAACTCGAGGTTTGTATCCAGGATGATAATCAGCTGCAACTTGCGCGCAACTGGGTTGCGATTGTCGTGGTCTTTGAATCTGCTAAACAGGATTTGATTGCATCTCATCTTGCTTGGCAAGCTTTGAAGTTGGTTCGGACTCACCACGCAAGCCACAATTAGACCGGAATCTGAGCCTCTCGTAGTCTGCCTGCGTTTGGGGCGAGACTCAGGCTCATCACGAGCTTTTCGCTTCCTAGTACGGGAGATTGCATCCGTCAACGCATTTTGAACCTGGTCCGGGTCCTCTGTAACTCTTGAGCTCTCGGGATGACCCATACTTCAAATCAGCGTGAGCAAAGTGATTTTGATGTGTCGTTGTCGTATTTAGCTGACCTGTATTGCATGGCTTCTGGATCGTTTGTGACGAGGCTTGAGGTCGTATTGACAGCTTCTGGTGTGTGGCAAGTAGACTGTTAGCACTTGACGCCTATCACGACGCGGACTTGGGGAGCCACGATTACCTGGATGCGTGTCTTCGCCTATGGGCCGAGGAAAGCTGCTAACTCTCCTCATTCCTTGGCGAACCAATTCCGGACGACGTGAGGGAAATTCGGGCGAGTGGCGAGGAACTATCGCTACAGGACTGGGAAATGCACTCACATGAGTATCAGCAGGAAGACTTCGTGGTTTGTCAATGACGTACTTCTGTGTTGGAGACATCTCATAGGCAGGTTCGGACGGTTTCAACGTAGCTTCCAATGTTTCGAGTGCAACACTGACATCGACTCTCGCCTGATCATGAAGTTGGGTGGGAGGTCTAACATTCACATTGCTATCTGCTCTGCCAAAATCATAGTCGACTTCCATGGGTGGCGGTAGGCAGATCGTGATCTCTGAGGATCGTGGTTCGGTGGAAGGAAACGGGGACTCGTGCTGGGGGGAGCCATCAAGCGGTAGCTCTCCGAATACGTTTGCAGCAAAACCCAGCGTACCCAGTCTCTTCAAGGTTTTGGAAACAGCAGAACGGGACACCTGAAAGTGCCGAGCGATGTCTTCGTGGCGAGCAGCTGGGTCATTTGCATGGAAAGCTTGGACGTCACGACTTGCTACACGTTGTTTACGGGACTTCGGATACCAATGTGGCTTGCGAGAGAGATTTTTACTGGAAGAGGCGCCGTCAGAAAGGTGCTCTGTCATGGTGTAGATGGCGGGCTGCGCATTGTGATATTATATAGTAAATGTAGTGGTACTTAACTCGGGTTGAGTTGGATTCAGACACGACTGAGTGCCATGCTGAGAATCATTGCAGACCTGTATTGTGCCTGTTGCGGGAATAGGCATTGCACAGGAGATGATATATATCCGTGCTTGGCCAATGTATGGATTTTTCTTTAGGGAGATTGGCCGAAGATTTGGTGGAAGACCCATGGTTACGGTAGGCTCATTGGTGTAATTACGTTCGCAATGATCCACAATGATTTGAATGGGAACCCTGCGCTAAGGCCCTAAGGCGTGCACTCACGTTGTTGATTATGAATGTGCCGGATAGTTCCGATTCGGGCGTGCAATGACGCGATCAGTTGCCAATGGCTCGGAAATGTCAATGACCGCCTGTATCAAGTCTGTATCCTCGTCTATGCCATCTATTCATCGAGCTCATATTCCTTTCCTTTGCAATTGTGACTATTGATGTTGTTGCCAGCTAGGTATAAGAACATGTAGATTGGTCCGTACGGGCCCAGACGAGCTTGTAATCTCCGAGCGAGGTAAGCTACTCGAAGGCATGGCACATTCTCGTTCTGACATATCATGGCGGCAGGAAACTTCACAACTTTATATCATGATAGACGATCGAGCACCGCTGTCTCTTCACCGCTTGGTTGCTGATGCAAACGCCGCTTACAATAGTAGCCGAATGGCTATAAAGGAATTACGAAAACCAGGCCACCCTCCTCTTCGAAGCATCTCTTCAGTCACCGACACAAGGTCGATCACTGCGCTCCGCGTGATTGCAGCCCTACAGTCAGCTTACACCAAATCAAGCACCGAAGCCGCCTCCGCAATAAAACAAATTCGACTGCAATGGAGCTCGCTCAGCTTATGGATCAAGCTCCTCATCGAGGGCCTGGTCTTATCGGAGGACGTGTACTCATCCCCAGAGAATGTCGAGGCACTCGACCATGTGTTGATACTCCTCCCGTCACTATTAGACTTCTCCGGTGCGGAAGGAGTGATCACGGACTTGACATTTCTACATTGTCAGTCTCCTTTCCTGCCCCAGCTTATTGTTCAAGTATGGTTCAAAACTTTGGAGATTCATCATTGGACCTACGGACTGTGGTCACTCCTCTTGATTGAGCTGGCAGCATCATCTCCATCTCCCTCATGGTATACGCCAATTTCAGAACCAGCAGAAGGCCGCGGTCAGGCCTTTGTCGGTCATGTTTATCATCAGCTCGAACACATCCCCATCATGACCTTACAGGATATTCGGGAATTTCTGGCTTTCATGTGCTGCCCTGCGTTGGAGGGATCGCGTCCTCTCTGCTCGTATATTCCTGGGCAGACCCTCCCCGCTCTTGTGAGCCTTCTATCCACCGTCACCCGCAAGAGGAAGGTTGTTCGAACGGCAGACGTGGACAGCGATGAATACGCGATCGCAAACGGCATCACTTTCCAAATTCTCTCATATATCTCCAGCTTTATTCGAGAGCCATACTTCGCGATGGAGGCCTTGGATGCTGGGCTGATCCGCGTTGTATTCAGGGTCCACCCGTGTTTTATGCGGACAGACGACCAGATAACTCCCCTGGTCAGAAGGTTTCACTACCTTGCATCCGAGATCATCGACCGAATCGCTATGCTACTAGTCTTCCCTGCGATTCTGCACCGGTTTTGGAAAGCACGTTCAACAGCCACACAGTCCCTGGAGGCAGGCGTCGCCATGAATTTTCCACTATTGCAGGAATCCTGGGAGCGAGCTCTGGCGAAGGCTTCAGCAATACATGAATTTCGACAGGCATTGAAAGACCAAGTCTCTCCGTTATGCAACTATAGCCATGTACGTCCAAATTCTCTGACTCGACGTATATACGGACTTACTGTGTTTTAGTGCTCCGGTTTCCTTGCGAGGGAGGGCTTGGATCGGCAGCGTTATTTACGTTGCATGGGATGCAAGCTCACTACGTACTGCTCCCGCGCTTGCCGAAGGTTGGACTGGACTCATGCAAATCATCGCGGGATATGCGTGCTAGCCTCATTAGACCGTGCGTATACATAGCGTTTCCACATATATGCTTCAACATTCTGATCTCACTGTCTTGTTTTCAGGGGAATCGCGACCGTCCATGATCCATCAAGAACGTATCTTCCTCCTCGAGTGGTTACTTCACCACATAAGAAGTCATTTGTCGACTGTTACTGAAAACCTTAACAGACACATCGCTGTGCTTCACCAGTCACCGAAGTGCTCTGGTCGTCTAACTGCCGCTCAACTGATGTCAGATGGGGAAAAGAATCCGATCCTCCTCGTTCATCTGCATAAGCCCGGCAGTCCCACGACCGACGACATCCGTGTACTCAGCTTCGACAAGCCCGACTTGAAAGTCGATGATTCTGTGGGAGTCGAATGGGAAAATGCTCTTTTCAAATATTGGCGCGATGAGAGCAGTGTGACCAAGTCAAACATACTGGTCGCTGGACTTCTCCCAAACCACTTTGGGTATCACAAGACCAAACTTTGGGTATCCTTAATTCTCCTCGATCTTCCAATGGTCGAACCTTTACAATATTCCATTCCCAGCCGACCGTTCAGCTGTAATTATCAGGAAGAAGAGGCGATGTAGGTACAAACACATAGACAATTCGATCGCTTAGCACACAGGACATCAGTGATCGGATTTGAGGCAAAAATAAGCCTCGAGGCTCGAGCTGAATCAACTTATAGATGGTACAGCCGAAACCGTCCCGCTCCCCTCATATGGAACCTAACGTGAGCTTGGCGGTTATTGGATGTTCTGTCACAGGCACAAAAGAACGGAGGGAAAGCTAGAGAGGTACAAACCGTCCGCATAAGGTTTGAGCAATCAGAAAGTAAGAGTCCATATCAAGGGCTTTCGGAATAGTGAGTCAAACAGTGAACTTCCAGCCTCCCCGAGCTAATGGTGGTTTATGGCACCCCGGGCCCACGCCTCTCCAAGAACTACCGTCAAACCCGATAGCGGCATCTAGAAGCTAATTTACATTCCCAAGCATTTAAGGCTGTATTTCTTCGTCCACCGCATCGCCCAGCAACTTGAGATGAATTTAGCTTATCTCTTTTCGGAGTCCGGACCATACATCTTGTAGGGCTGACTCCATGTGGAGACGATCTATGAGGCGGGAGTCCTCAATAGCAAATACTCTCGTTCCTGATCGCATGAAGACGCCATTCTTTCATTTTTTACTATTAGTATTGGTGGCAGAGAGAGAGCTACCACGTCGAGCACGCTTCTGGTGGCGTGGCCCTTTTCGGCCTCTCCTGATGCGTTGCGATCCCTGTTCATGCCTAGGAATACTGTTTCTAGATCTTGATGAGAACTTCTTCTTGACCTCGGACGAACCTCGGTCTAACTCAAGCACGGACCGCAACTCAGTAACATCGCACTCAGTCACCCGAAGTTCCCAGTCGATCATTTCGAGAAATTCACGTTCGATGCGGTTCAAATCGTGCTTTCCAATCATCCCAGTATAGCAAGCCCAATCAGCATTCGGTATTGAACCGTCGTTCAGGTACTGGGCCGAATATAAGTATGTTTTCTTGAGCCGATTTATACTGAGGGAGCGCGCACCTTTGTTGCGAGGACGACAGATACCAGGAACACTTGTTCCAATGACCATCTTCGCAGAAAGACTGCTAGGTGTGGCCTTGCTCGCCTCAGATACACCAAAGTAACAAGAGCCACGGGCGTCGTGACCTGATCTATCAAGAGAATTCCCATTGCCGATGTTCTCAACTTCGTGAGTTCGCAATCACGCCATGTGGACGGGCCGAAATAGTCTCCATCGTCTCCAGATTTGTTTGTTCGAACAAAAGATGGGGAGCATTGGGAGTTTTGGCTCATAAGAGAGGTGACAAGGTCTTGGACATGGCAGATGATAGACTCTACAGAGCGAGGCTGCATCAGTGACTGTCATGTGATTTGTAGAATGTCTCGAACAGACTTGCCCCTTGCTCTTTTGTCTAGTTGTACGGAAAGGAGCTGCAGAAGGGATCTTGAGTGAGAAGATATATCAACCAGACTCGCAGGATGTATCATGGCTGAACTGACTTTCGAGTCTCTGGCATATCTTGCATTTTATAGAAGGCCATCGTATGTAGAATACCGTGCGGTGTAGATTACCATGCGGATTGGTAGCTTGAATTACTACTGGCAGTCGAACTCGACAATGGCATAGGAAAATCGAGTAGTTTGTATCTCTATCTAACTACTACTTAGTCGATCTACCGTAGTGTCGCCGCAATACTGATCGGCTGAACTTAAAGTGCTTGTTTTCGACCTCCCACTCTTACCATCCGACCATATGCATGGCATTGGCGAATGGGTGGCCCGTGACGTCACCTGATACTACCAAATAACCGATATATAAATGACGCTTGAATCGCTTCGTATACCGATATCTGTACAAGCGAATAGCCATATGTTACCGGCCAGGAGCTTAAAGTTGGAAAAATGGCAGGGACTTAGAGCAGTATTTGCCCTTCTTGGGCAGTATCCCGCCGTATTCCGTGCTTTTACAGTTAGGGACGGGTCTTCTATGCCTCTGACGGGGCCTTTAACCTTGAGTGGACGGCGGATATGCTGCCTCCGCCTCCCCGGCATGCTTCTGCCATTTATAGGCATTTATTTGTTTGCCCCGCAGACCCTGATGGCATTCATTTGCCTTTTATGTATGACTATGAACCCTTTATCCCGCCGCTTGCCCGACGAGCAGCACTCGTTAGAAACCTTGCCCGGCATCAATGACTTCCGCCTACTCGATGCGGCATGCCATGTTTTCAATAGTCTTCCAGGTAGGTACTAATATATATGTGAGCTTATAATTCCACAGCCTGACAACTGTGCCAATGTTAGTATTACAAGCGGTGTATCACTGTATGCAGTATGAAAGACCGTATACCGCCGCTGTGTGAGGTGTACTGCTAGTATAGTAGTACCACCATATTCCAACCAATCACTAGCTCAAGATCTCACCGTTCATAGCCTTGTTCAGCTACCACCACTATCATTGTAAAACATGCCAGCCGACAGCCTCTGAATGTCTACTGTAACTATCAGTTGGACACTGTCGGTATTGGTATTACAGAAGGGGGACAGTCGTAATCCGTTCGGTCTATTGGTAGGATTGAACAACGTTACCGATCATCCGGGATCAAAGCACTCTGGATGTATATCACGAATCTGAATGTAGATAGCCCTTTGTCTGTAGCATACTACATAGGTAGATGATGTTGTAGTGAATATAGTACATAGGCTACACTGCGCTACAGTATATCCACCGCACATCACGCTGTCTGCCATAAGGTAGGTCTCTGTGCATAGTTCAACTTCGCACTCTAGGCTATAGTATACAATCACTCGCTAGGTATCAATACAAGTTATACTAATACAGCGACCCTCTAAAGTTGAACACTAACTACTAATAAGATAAGGGCAACCAGGCGTCGAGATGAAGGCGGGCCAGTTCTACATTATGAGCTCCCATACAAATTAGTACATAAGTACCTAGAAGGCTATTGAGAACATGGCATCGAGTAGGTGGAAGTCATTGATGCCGGGCAAGGTTTCTAACGAGTGCTGCTAGTCGGGCAAGCGGCGGGATAAAGGGTTCATAGTCATACATAAAAGGCAAATGAATGCCGTCAGGGTCCGCGGGGCAAACAAATAAATGCCTATAAATGGCAGAAGCATGCCGGGGAGGCGGAGGCAGCATATCCGCCGTCCACTCAAGGTTAAAGGCCCCGTCAGAGGCATAGAAGACCCGTCCCTAACTGTAAAAGCACGGAATACGGCGGGATACTGCCCAAGAAGGGCAAATACTGCTCTAAGTCCCTGCCATTTTTCCAACTTTAAGCTCCTGGCCGGTAACATATGGCTATTCGCTTGTACAGATATCGGTATACGAAGCGATTCAAGCGTCATTTATATATCGGTTATTTGGTAGTATCAGGTGCGTGACGTGGAGCTTAAAGCCCAGTGAAAACGAACATAAATTCAGGGACTTTCAGGGCTATTGTCTGATATTGCCGGGCATTAAAATGTGACGTGATGCTATTTTGAATATTCCTAGCTATTCTCCAGTATTCCAGGACACGATTGTCCCCCGACAACGGCATCTTCGAGTATTCCTAGCTATTCTCCCGCATTCCAGGACAGAATCGTTTCACAGCAACGGCATCCTTTGTACGAGCAATACAAACAAGGCTCGAGGTGACTCAGGGTGGGTCTGAGGTGAGCTTGTCATTGTATTGAGCCCAAGGTACCCACCTACCCATTCACGAGATATTGTCTGATATCCTCCAGAGACCATCCCAACTTAGCTAGAATGTGATATAACGGTGCCAACAGGATGTACTCGCCCTTATATTATCCTGGTAACAGTACATTTAGTCTACCATTATAGAGCATTGAGATTAGATTCAGTGAGCAATAAGAGAATACCGAGACCAGTAACAGTGCTTATCGTCGTCGTTGTCAAAACTCTGGTCGTCGCCGGCGCTTGTATTCACCTATGTGTGAATATAGGCGCCGGTGAGTAGCTCTGCCGCGCGAGTCCAAAATTGTCAAATTTGGACACAGCCACCCGCCAGCTCACTCTCTTCAAGACCACGACCATCGTACCATTTAATATTTAATTTTCAGCATCAGTAAGCTCTTTCCCCTCAATTTTCCTAGCCTTTCAACGTCTCATTTTATTATACTGATCTTATCCGTTATGACACTCAGAAGTCACGTTCAGCCTTCAAATATGATTCTGAAGTCAAGCAGGTCTGGTCGCGGGTTTTGAGTCATTGATCTTGTGCGTACGCATATGGTGAGTATTTCCAGTCTCTGTGCCGAGGATTAACCTCATTTAATTCGCTCATTTTAGAGTTTTCAATCTCCCCGGTGTTCCCTGGCTACTCGTTCACTTCAACTGGCAACGAATACCTGCCGTCGAGCCCTTCGGATCAACTGAAAACAGCAGCCATGTGTGTATGCGCCAAGGATTTTTTGGATCTCTTTAGGGTACGTTCCTAAGCTGTGCTGTCTCTGCCAGTTTCAGAGTACTAACTGCTCCATAGTTTTTTTTTTCCACTTCTGACGTGCCGCATGGCAAGTGTACAGACCAATCGTGATGCCGCCTTCTTTTGAGTTCAGGTAAGTCTCCCCTCTTTCTTTCACTTGACATCCAAGTAACTCACAACGTCCAGGATAGGAGTTGTTTGTAAATCAATGCGATGGCGGCATCCGCGGTACCTACCTCTCGTTGGTCTATTAGTACATCTCACACGTATCATTTAATGATTCACGTAGTTCCTCGTAGCACTTGTACTGTATAATAGTCATCAATTGGATTAAATTTCTGGCAATAGTTTGATGTGCACTTGAGTGGCTTAAGTGCAATATGTAGCAATACACGAGAATAGCCCGGTTGACCAGCCCCGACACCTGCTCACTATGGTCCATAATAGCTGTGAATAGCTGACAATGCGAAAAAGTGTCTCGATTTTCATATTGCTGGCTATTGTCAGACAATTGCGGGATATTTGCGCAAACTTGGTGGGACCTCCTCGCTTAATGCCTGGGAATAGCTGACAATTGCTGACAATGCGTCATTTTGTATGTTCATTTTTACTGGGCCTCAACCTTCACCTCCACCTGCCTATCGTGTCTTTCTAATTCTCCCGCTTCTGAACTTCACACTTCGATCTCGGTAAAGTGGGCTCAACCTATGTGGTGAGCTTCGTGCGCTTTCGGTACTGGACAATGACGACGAACTCATTGATTTTGTCGGATTGAATCATAGAACACGTCCGACACGCCCGAGAAACAGCCAGCAATATATTAAAAAGGAGGCCATACTGCCGACTTCGAGGACGAGCTACTCGAAAAAAAGCCAGCCTTGACTCCCCTGGTACAGGAACCTCAGCCCTGGACGTCCTCAGCAGCAGGGTTTTCCTTCGATCCCTACCCGGAACGACCACGCCGACTACAACCACAACGTCATTCTGAATCCACCCGAGCACACACTTACCTTTTACCAGCCCGCACAACCTCAACCTCGATGCGTAAATGTTCGATCCAGGTGAGATAGCTACCTTTTGTGAGCGATCCGAATAATGACATGACGTCGTCTGACTCCCGACCAAGGTCATCACCGGCACCATACAGACTGAGAAGATCAACACCTTGGGCTGCACTGTTACGCCACCAAGCAAGGCCTCAAGGGGGGTTTTATAGACGCGAGAAAGGTACCTCAAAGGCCCTGCTCGCGTGCCGCAATCACGTATAACAGCTTGCTCATCGCCCACGACGTGCTCAAGCAGCTGGGGCGAGCTCTTCCTCATCCCCCGAAAATTATCCCAACAGCATACCCTACCGTCGGTGGGGTAGTTCACTTTTCAGATCTGCTCTCACGTTTACTCCCGCTTTGGGCAACTTTCTCCTCTGTGTGTCCTGCTCGAAATTGCATTCGTGGTACCGTAGTGCGTACAATTTCCTTCATCAATACAATGTTTTCGAGGATCTACTCACTGACTTACGCGTCTTTGATTCGATTTGAACAGCTGCTCAACTAGTTGCGACCTTGCCCATTGCACAAACGTGCAGTGCGAGCAGCCGTGATCACCAGAAGAACGCGCCATTTTCCTCAAGAATCGCTGTACCTATTGACAAGGGCGGTCTGGAGTGGACAGAGTTGGTGAGAGCGGGTTGAGAAAAGTAATAGACAAGGCTACGAGCAGACTTACATTAGGGCAGACCAGGTTTGGCTCTTTGCTCAAATTCTGGTGCATTCATTGCTCATAGATACGGAATATATCATAGATGCAGAATAGAAGATGGCCTTAAGATTTGAATCCACACTTTTCAGCTCGAAACCTCCACAAAAGAAAATGACCAAGGATGCAACAAGAGATGCACCTTCGGCCCTGAAACGGATCCCACCGAGCGGCGAGCCCAAGAAAGATCTCCTTCGGACACATCACCATCAGCCCCAGGAAGAAAAGGAGCAAGCGCAACAAAGAGACTGTTGCCCTCCCTATACCCAGTCTGCGGCAGAAGCACATCGGCGCAAAGCTCGACCACCTTCGTACCATTCCAACCCCGACTCCCGAAGGAAACCCTTCGGCCATCGGCCGTCCCCTGGCTCTGACTCTGATGAAGACCCTTCCATTCCACGCGACTCCAGCAACTCATCCAATCCTGAAGATGTCTTCCGCCCGCCGGAAGACATGCAAGGAGTGGAACCCTCCAATTTACCGTACCACGAAGACCACGAAATGCCATTTTCCGGTTACCAGCAGATATCGGTCTCGAACAAAACTCACACAACGACTCACAGAACACCCGTAGATGCCAATCTCATTGATTACGAAGGGTTTATAGCGGCGGTCCGCATAGTAAATTGTACCGTCTACAGACTCTATAAGGATTCAGGAATCAAAATCCATGATCAAGGCTGGCGGATGTGGGTCCTTCGAAACGAACTCGCGAGGTATAGTATTCATCTTGAGTATCAATAACACAGTCAGCCAATCTGAGTTATTTCATCATTCCAGGGTATGCATCTGGTGTTCGAAGTTCGTAAGCCCTATCCAGTTGTTCGCGATCAATTGTCTTTTTCTTTCTACAATTGCCTTATACCTACCTGGCAGTTCGTGTCTATGCGAAAGAATGGAGCTTTCGCATACTGAGGGCTTCGAGGCACAGCGAGATGATTCCGACGTATGTAGTCGCTTCATCCAAAGTTAACTTGACGGACTCCAAGGTACAATAGTAACAATACGTTTCGGAGCTAGAACTGAAAGATGCTTATAATAAGGATGTCGACCGCTGCAACCCATATCACAAAGCCGGTAAGAAAAATCAACGACAACCACACTCGAAAGAGAATGACAAGGGGCTCGAGCTGACGAACGCTCCGAAGACCAGTCAGCAGGACGGTCGTGCATTTCGAAGCAGCATGAGCAACAGTGATAGCGGCCCGTTGCAATAAAACATAGCTGTCCGTGCAGCAAAACTTGTCAGGATCTGAAACGAGGGCTGCAGGAGGATGACGCACGGTTGGAAGCTTTTGCGAGGTTCAGTCTGACTGATCTTGATCACAATTATGTGCCTTTCATTCAACATCCGACACTGTCGAACGATTCACGACAGGTTTACATTCTTCGGACCTGTGAACATACCACTGAACGACTTTCGTAGCTCCCTGGGACGTCGATCGTGCCACTACCGTCCGCGCGCTGAATCTGAACTTCGGGAGCTTGGTCGAAGTGAGGAGCATCGATAACGATGGAAGCCCTCTCCTGGACATATCATCGTTGATGGAGTTTAAATGGCACGATTCAAAAATACGAACCCATGACTCTGAGAGTGTACAGGAAACAGTATCAACCCTTCCATCGGTAGCTGTCGCAGTAGTACTGTCGGACTACAACCCAAGAACGTTAGTAGCCGTCCGGATTGCAGTAGCTAATGCGACGTACACTAATGATGGCGGTCTGGTGAGAATACTGCTGGTTTCCACCCTCCTAGAGTTCGAGTATCCCAGTGATAAATTTGGCGGTCGACTAATTATAGATGGTGGGGACTTACTGGTGCTTCAGTGACATCCATAGCCATTGCAGAGCTATCTTCATTTGCGGCTTCGTTGCCAGCTCCTTCAGTTGTCCCGACGTTCTGTCCGTTGGCAGGGGATTCTTGATCTTCACGAAGAGCGGGCAGCTCCTCCACCGTCACCTCGGTCCCCAAACGTCCAGACATTCGTGTGTCCGTACGATAGATCACCCTCGCTAACCGGGATTGATCCATTGAAAATCGCTGGCCTGTCATCTAATGCAACTTGTGGGGAAATATCCGGATGACGGGATGTAGTGTCCTACCTGGAGTGTAGCCATCAACTGTCTCTGTAGAGCTGTTAGATAGTCTGACAGATCTAGAGTGGAGGTGGAGGGCTGCTACATACAATCACCCGTGCTGCCTTGACGTTCCTTCAAAGTGATCTTGGTGTCTTCACAACGTTCGTTCGAGCCATCAGTTATTTAACTGAAACTCAGAAATGCGAAATAGGTACCCATGAGGGTATATAACTGGCGCTTCCCACTGGGAAGCATCATTTTCAATGCGACTGATAGATGACCGGCACGCGTATCGATCGATTGTATTGCGCAATGAACACGCATCTCGAGTGGAAATGTTGAGAGCGTCTATGCTTCTCAGTGGCTTTCAGCGTGATGTGATAGGTGCCAGTCATTAAGCAGATCTCGTGAGTCGTTGCGCTCTCATCTCCAACCATTGATCACCTAGGTATCATTATTAGGGACGTTCGGATCTGGACCTGATCAAGGGCACTACGGTGTCCTCCAATTGCTCGATCTTGCTCGCATCGAACCCCTATATGATTGATCAACGTCTGATCGATCTAATCAATCGACCAATGCTCAAGCGCTCGAGATCACCCTGGCCGGATCCATTCGACCGAGGGGCATTGGCGCTTGACCAATGATCAATGACTATTCCAATGCTGGATGACTTGCGATCGCAAAAGTGGCGTCTGCATTCGAACCGTCGTTCTGTCTGTCTTGGGGTAACCCTTTCTCTTTTGTTTGGCTTCATGAACTACAGTCAGAAGCATCTACGGAGCAATACCGTGACGTATAGATTGGTATCTGAAACGAGCGGCTAGCTTCACCGGATTGGTGGCCTAGAAGTGAGCTATCCACTCTATCTCTAATCTCACTCGCCTACGAGCCACAGTCCAGTACGCATACGTTAAGTCATTTATGCGGGATATCCCATCTCAGGATCATGACATTGGCCATACACCAGGTGAAATGCAATCGTCAATGGCATTGATCGTTCGATACCAATGTATCTCTAGTAACCCTTATATGTGGTAGCTTCGAATTGCCAATCGAATCGTCGAGTCTTCAAATCGCCAGCGCCGTCAGAACAACTCCCCGTTCGTGCTCTCTTTATGCCACGCCAAGTGGAATCCCGGGAGGTCCGCATCCCTCGTCCTCCTAATGCGTTTATTATTTTCCGCTCCGAAATGTGCGGGAAGCTCCAGGCCATGGACTTGCAAACGACTGGGTTTTCGAAACAGCAGAGCCAGCTCTCGGGTCAAATTTCATCTCTTTGGCGCGACCTTGATCCCTCTGAGAAGGAGAAATATAAAGAGAAAGCTGTACAGTTGGATCAGGCTCACAAGCAAAAACATCCCGGCTACAGGTATAAGCCTCGGTCGAAGAAGGACAAGTCAAAGAAAGCGGGCCCAGGCTGTTCAAAGGGGGGGGTGCAAACGATGGGTGCTGTTGTCGAGAATCCGCAAGTATCGAACAAATGCGACACGACGCCGAAACCCCCTGTTTGTCCTTCCGAAGTGACGCCGTTGATCAGTGCTGAACTCGGCACTGGAAGTTCTGGGATACACATAGGAAGAGGCGGTGAGGTCGGGTGCGCCGTAGTGTCTTCCACGCCCCTTATAACTTAACTGGTGATATGTTCTAGATATTGACAACTTCAGGTCTCGGGATTTCTGAATATTTGACTCTAGCAAACAGTGGTAACATTGTGCTATGTGCCGCACGAAGACATTTGGAGCTCCAGGCTGTGGCTGACTTTGCCACTCTGGGCTCCCAAGCAGAACTTCGCTCTCCCGTTGCACGTCTTTTACCTTGCTTTCCAATAGATTGCTCATAGCATTTTTTTTCTGAATAACAGATACCTCGCGAGGTTGGGGAGATGAGCACAGAACCGGAATGGCTTGATCTTATGAACCAGGATCTATGGGCGTTTGAACAGGAGGGTCTTCAGCAGTCAATTGATAGTACTTACAATTATTACGTCTGATCAATCTTGGATCCAGATCTCCGTAAGCTTGTCACTTGTGTATATGCACTTCCAATCCCAAAAGACACATACGTACGGCATTTGGTAGCGAGTAGCAATACACGCGCCGTTTTGAGATTATTGGCGCGTCGTCACGAACAGGTCTGAAGATCCAACTCTCTGGCACATCGATTGGTGAATAACAAGTTCATGAGTTGGGCGCTATCGTGACATGGATCTCGCACTTCCCGAACTGTCAATTCTCTGAATATAGGCGAATGAAAACTATTCTTGGCTGTCACTCGCGTCTTGAACTAACGAAGATGGTTTGAGCGGTTGATTCTAGGTACATAATGGGTACATGGGTCGATCGAGGATCACTGCCGGGCTGTTCCCAATCAGTTGATTATGACCAATAAACCAACTTCCAACGGGGCGAATGAGTTAAGAGTAGTGACAATGGGTATCTCTAAATAATATCGATACCCTGCGGTGTACGTAGTATAGACCTGACAGACCCCCTCTCCCTCTCCTTAGCCTCGAGTTTGGAGACACGCAATCGCTCCAGACCAGTACTGATACTCTTCAGATGAACCTCTATCGGTATCTTGTCCCCCGCCATGGCTGGCACTGAAACTCTTTCTTTCAGATCCTCCATTTCGTCGCTCAACGTACGTAGGATCTGTAACGATCTGACGACATGAAGCAATGCTCGCCTGCGATAGGTGGAGAGGTCGCGGAGCAGGGCCAGATTCTCATCGTAGGTGCGGATGAGCCGTCGGTTTCCGCCAAATTTCGTCCAAAGCTCGGTCAATATATCGTTTTTTGCGGAAGCGATTGCCAAGCCTTCTCGGACTGCCAGTGCATGTAACACCGAGAGGTCTTCCTCCAGTTTGTCTAGGTTGGAGAGCTGAACCTCAGCTTCAAGAATTAGACGGCGTACGTGACTGGAAAGCACTCCCATTGCCTCGGCAAATAAACCAACAACAACCTCTTGATTGACTGTGGGCTGTTGGGGCCAAAACGGCCACACTGACCCGGGTGCTGCCCGCTCCGCTTGTATCGTGCGAAGAGTGTAATCATTGACTGCAACAATTCTGTTCGTGTAAGACACCATCCTCAACATCAGTGTCAAGTACTGTGTTGAGTTATCAGGAACGTACTCATCAACTGCACCAAGCACCTTCACAGAAAGTTTGGAAAGACCACGGGAGGTTGTCCGAGCGTCTCTGATAAAAGCGCCTAAAGATTCCACTGGTAGGTTACGGGTTAAAAATCTAGTATGACCACGAAGACCGCTGATATTTCAGTTGATCACTTACTGATAGCGTCCCGACTATTGATCTCACTAAATCTGAGCGCAATCAGCAAATCGGAGGAGGCCATCTCAGCCTTCTTGATTTCCAGAGAAAGTGTAGACCCTCCAACGCCGGCATCCAATAATTGTTCAAATGTGGCCGCTTCCGCCGTGTTTAGCCGCACGAAATCCACCCAACGTGGACTCCACTCCGCGGAGGAATGACCCTGGCCATGAGAAGCTCCAGCTAGCTTTGTGGCACATATTTCCAGATTACTGATACCTGGCAGTACACAAATAGGCTGCACCAGGTGCAGAACCGTAGATGTGAAGAGGGTTGTTATCAACCAGAGGGATAGTATGACGGCCAATGGGAAGCGAAACAATGCAAGGGCGAAGGTACAGACATCGAGGGTATACCTCAGCACTGTCGTTGAATATGTGGATAACCACACGTTGAAATTGTTGGTGAGTCTTGTAGCCATCGAACTTATTCCTTTCGATCGATGATTAGAAGAAGCCTAATGATGTAAGGTCAGTCATGTTGTAATAGGGGCACCAATGATCAAACCTATCTGTCGTTGGACGCGAGACACGAGATGAGCTTCAAGACTAACTCGACCCATGAACATTTAAAGGGAAGCTGAAGTACGTGCGAGACAGACTATTGTGGTGATAGGGCAATGTCTTCTATCTGTATGTACAGTCCATAGCTTTGTCCACTTGGTTGGGAATAGGCAGAGTCGCATGCCCATTTGTTCATTCTTTGAAGTTCGATCGAGATCATTCCGGGCATGATATCGTTTTGCCTGAAAATGAGAGGCTGAAAACACGGAATCTACCCTGAGATTTCAAGCCACACCGTTGATCACCGTTGCCACACGTTATCCCACAGTTTGATCATGAGTGCCATCTAATCGATGTACTCCCACATGTACACGTAGAAACCAGAGTCATCTCCCTCACGATCAAACTCATATCAACCCACAAATCACGTTGATGCGTAGAATATCGATTGTGGGTATAGCCGGTACGCCTTAATTTCAGCCCGCGAAGGCGCCCTCCCCTATGAGCCCCACCCTCGACCTCTCTCAATGGTTCCGAGCTACTCATGCCAGCTCATGGCGGAGAGCTCAAACATTGCCAAGAAGATCCTTATCTCACATAGCCGTACGTAATCTATGTAAAATGGAAAGCGGAATGCGGTAAGAGGGTAGGGCCGGAGTTTGATGAAACAATGCATTGAAACGTTGCATCGTGTTGCGCCACAGGCTGATCATCGAACTTCGATTGTACCTCGTGAGCCCTCTCAGACCGTCACAGTGCCTCATGTAAATAGGATGTGATTATAACGAGGGTGTCTTTCGGAGGAGCGTCCTGGAGCGTCTCGTGGGCCTTGCCGAAATTGCGATTAAATGCAGAAGGAATTGATGTGTACAGGCAGTCGGTGAACTGGCAAAATAACTGTCTCACTTACAAGCTCGTACCCACTCTGGTTATCCAAACCCTACCGGACCCTCGACCGCTATGCTGAGACAAAGAAGTACGCTTAATCATTTCTCTTGTTTACGGGATATTAACTTAGGCATTGTGACATAGGTCTTGAAAACTTTCGCCGCCCAAGATACTCACCTTATCATAGAGCGCCACACGACAGGTACCTTAATGATGTGGACCCCCCACATAGCGATCGACGGCGCAATCACCGCCCTACACACAATCGGGCCTTTCATGATCGTCCTCTACGTTATCCCAGGCTTAGCCGCCACTCCAACCAGGAATTCTATGATGAACACGAGGAAGACGAGGAGGTCGAGGAATACGAAGATGAGGAATACGAAGATTCATACCACGACGAACGTGATGGTTACAATAACTGCGAATTGTGCGGCTACAGCGACTGCGACTGCGATTCCGACGTGTACAGGCATCGCGACTCGGATCTACGGCTTGATCGACGGGATCAATATTCGGTGAACTTTGATTACCGGGCAACGAATCCCCGCAATAGAGGGCGAAGTCGAAGGTTTAGTCGTTCTGAGAGATGGTCACCTGTGCGTTCGCCGTCTGATCAATTGTCTACGATTCAAACTCATACCTGATCATACATCTATGGTTGTTGGGAGACGCAGGCCCTCCCCCCACCGCGGCGACCTAGGCTCGGTTATAATGGAGTTCCGTATCGTGAATCACCTGCGCAGGTACGCATGACCTTTGCGCTTTCTTGAAGGTTGGAGCACCTAATTGAATGGCTATTAGAATAGGCAGGGCTCTCGCTACCTACCCCGACCAAAGCAGGGTTATAGCTCCGAGTTTGAAGTTGGACAATCATGGGCCCCGTCTGAGGGCCCACCTGTGCAGGTACCCATAACGTTCTTTTAAAGATTAGTATGGCGCCTAAATGCACGGCTACAAGGACACACAAGGTTCTCTCCACCCAGGCCGACCTAGGCTGGGTTATAGCTCAGGGCTTGAGCGACGGGCTCTGTACGATGGTCCACCTGCCCAGGTACGGACGACATTCACAATCAAGTTTAGAGCACCTAATTTAATGGCAGGGCTCTACACACACAGCAACCTGAACTAGTTCATGTCTCCTCTGAGTCCGAACGATGGGGTCCATCTGGTGGCCCACCTGCGCAAGTGCGTACAATATTCACACACTTGTGAAATCAGAGCAACTGATTGAAAGGCTACCAGGGGACGCAGGGCTCTCGCCATCCACCGCAGCCTCTCGATCGGCGGTGTTTCGGTCGGTCTGAACGAAGGAGTCCGTCCGACGATGACTCACCTGCACTGGTATGATGTCTACACTACTAGTATCGGAAGGGCTTGAACATACACAGTATCGACAGTTGCCGAATTTTAATCAGAACCCAGGATCGAAAACTTCTCCAGACCCGCAAATCCAGTCCGCTGCACTGTCCCACGAAAAGTGGAAATCTGGTTCAAAATTACAACATCCTACCGCATACTACCCCCTGACATTCTCACACTCCCAGAGTACACCCAAGACAAGTGAACCGACTCTACCCGATCATCAGCCACCTGGTGTACCGGTGGAAGAAGTGATGCCTCCTATAATGAATGTACGCTCCAATATATGTTGTGTCTGATTAATCATTGGTAGTCTCTTATTCCTGACTGTTACCCAGGGTGACGCATCCAGAGGCCTTTGGCCAAGTTTCGATGCGAATCAAGGTCAACCGTTCGCTACCGCGCATGCCGAGGCAGAACCTGTACGTGATCGGCCTGTACCGACAAACGCTCAAGGAACTGACATCTGTAGATACCAAGCAGGTTCACAACCGGATTCGACCCAGTTCCGATGGAAGGGGGATTCAGGGGGGAGATGGACTCCGTAAATTGTTCTTACTCATTCCCTTGATCCAAAATCAACTCGAAAGGTTTCAGCACTACATATGGACTTCTCCGACAGCGGACTCCACTGTCAATCAAGCAATGGGCCTGGGTCCTTGGGAAGCGGTCAGTACTCATAAATTCACAGCATTGATGGTCACTGATATGAAGGAATGGCGATTGTTGTACGTCTGCAGGACTCATCTCCACCGGCTTATGATACAGACGGAGGATACGAACATCATAGTAAACCACCATTAGAGAGCGCGGTAAGCTCCCGGACGCTTCGAAGTTGACAGATCACGTCATGAAATATTGAATGCACCAGAGCGTTCCTGATATCCTCGATACTACCCCTCCCAGTCCTCCTCCTCCTACTTTAAACATTGCCGACTGCACAGATATCATCCCTCAATGTCCCATAGGAAAGCACCATAATGGATACATTCTCTATCGACAGTGCTGCTCCAAATTGGCAAGTTTTGGCGGCTGGACAAACCTATCCACGAAAACGGGTGATACTTGGGGCCTGCTGGAAGAAGACGAAAAACAAAAATGGTGTCATAAGGCTTTTGAGTTGAGGAGAGAAAAAGGTCTGTGCCGGTACTAGACAGATATGTGGGCTGTCGCCAGGATTCTCAGGATGTCGGCGGTGTACTTCTTATTCGAGGTAGATTTGAGGCAATGGGTTTCAATGTTTACGCACGCTTGAAGACAATAAATCTGAAATAGATATCCGAGGGCCGCACCAGAGGAAACGTCCAGGGAACGTACACGTTTGCCGAGCCATTCATACAGGAATTCATCGATATTCCGCCCGTGGCACAGAGTACATTGATGAGCTCCTCCAAATGCGGAGAGTACTCGATGAGTCGTCTGTACATGGAAACTTGGCGTCGGAAATCTATCCTCTGCCTATAAAAGAGTGAACATGCCTGTCGGACGAGAAAAAAGCGCATATACGCACATGTCGTGAACGAAGCTGCGCGGAAGTATATCGTTCTCGATGAGGCCCGCGTTCAGGACCTCAGGCCTCACCGATATACACGAGTGCGTCGACCGTTCGCGAGCTTTGCGGCCTATCGTGCGTCTCTTTGTTGGAACTATTAGCCGGCGAATTGGGTTTTGTCGAGAGGGCTGGGCGGAAGTTGGTCAGAGTGATAACAGGTGATAACAGATAAGGAATGTAGCTTACTTTTCGTAGTCAGCTTATGATATTGGCCTTCTTTTATCAAATCAGGCCCAGGGTCATCGCTCATAAGCCCTGTATGACCATCCGTGAGCGCGAACAGTCTGTCGTCTCCTCCTCCACCTCCTTCACCACAGCTGCCTCCTCTGAGTCGTCGTCGTCTTGTATTTGTGCGGCTTGGGGTTGACTGCTTTGAGCTTGAGCGGCCTTGAGGTTGAGGTTGAGATTGATCGACTCCGGCTTTGCGAGCACCAACTGATAGGCAAGAACTGGAACTGTGGATAATACAAACCTGAGACACATCACTTTTGGGCTGCGCCCCCGAGGTTTGATCGGTGTTGGGTTGTCCAAGCCTGCTGCTCATAGGACACCGTCGACTCGAGCATTCTATGAAGCCGGCAGTGACATCGCCACATCGTATACAGCTCAAGTTTAGAGCTGCCAAAAGCAGCGAGGCATGAGTTTATGGGGTACAGTCTGGAGATAAACTGAATTTACCATAACCCGGTCCAAGTAGAGTAGGCGTAAAAATTGCCCATGGCCAAGAACAGAGAATCGAGAGAATGGCAACCAGCAACACGACAAGTGACTCCGGGCCAGAGAGCCCGGAACTGAGGCCCCGGATTTGATGATCACATGGCATTTACGTACGCAATAAGTCACTCGTGCTGGCTAGCATTATGTAAGTACCAACAATCCGAATACACAATGCGACACCCTGCTCATGGATCTCAGATAAGTACCACCGTTGTTAATAAGTCTGATTCACGGTGAGTGCTGTCCAACAGCCATGTAGATGGAAGCCACGCTAAGCTTTGTTCAGGTACTGGTGTCTACCTAGTACTCCGCAACTCACCACCAATACCGGTCTGCAGAAGTTACAATATCCTCTAGATCCATAGATCACATTATATGCTCTATGGTCAGGGCGTATGGTCCTCTCTTTCATCACAATCACAATGCATTATATGGATGGCATTGAGCATTGTTTCAGAATGGTCCCTTCTACCAAGGAATCACTTTCTCCCGACTGAGATAAAAGGAGTTTCTGTGTGGCCCACCACCCGGCGACTCGAACTCCATTCTCTTAACTAGCCCCAGATAATGGCTCCCTACGCCCTGAGGCTCCGTGGTAAATCTATGAATGGTGTTCGTCGGCCTAGAGCCAGTAGGCACGACAAGCGCCACGAATTCAAATTACAGGTACGCTCGTACGCTGAAGATACGACACCCGAGCTTTTGTGTGCTCATATATAGTTAATAGCACAGGTTGCTTTTCTTCATCAAGAAATTTGGAATTGGCTTCCGCGAGTGGGATGACGAGTTAGAGGGTGAAATTATCAGCGCGGTACGGGTTCGAATGGATCAAGGTGTGGTCACTGACTGGAACATAGTAACAGGTCTACGAACGGTTCCCATCCTTAGAGGATGCCCGAAATGATACCCTGAACCTGTTACGAAAGGAAATTCACAAGAAGAAGAAAAGGCACTCGCAGAGGTTGGGAATCGGTAACGGCCCCATGTTTCAGTCCAGTGAGGGCGCGTCGGATGAGCAGCAACCTGTTCCTGGCCCACAAGACCCCCCTGCCATTATTGACGTTATCAGTCGTAGGGTAAGTCCCCCCTTTCATTCTGCCCTCCAATGTTCTCACCGATATTATCGTCAACAGAGTATAGACGCCGATGTTCCAATGCTGGAAGCGGACTCAGCCGAAGATCTAGGGAACACGAGAGAAGAGACATCCCATGCCCTCGTTCTGTATAGCGGCACCTTGGTGCAGGCGATCCAGCAACCTACAGTACGACTCTGAATGGGTATTTTTCAATGTTCGTGGGATGTCTCATGACTCCGTGACAGATGACGACAAACCACGGAGAACTCGTCCTAACTCAAAGGGCAGGGAAGTCATCTGATGACAATAACTGTTCCCTTTCCCTTCAAGATATTAGCACAACTGACGGCGGGTCATCGAGGGAGACCCACTTCGGGTCGGAGGTACGTACATCGCAGTCAAAGGAACTCGGTCAACGTCGAACGGGGTCTTACGTCGGCGGGCATACGCATTTCCAGGATAATGATACGACTGGCGTAATGATCAATCAGCCGGAGCAGAGAGACGAACAGGTTCGTCTTGATGTGTCTCGGGTATATGGTCCCTCTCTAACCAATATCAACACACAGAATCCTGGAATGAGTGCTTGTGGCAATCACTACTTGAAGGTGATTCCAAATGCCCAAATTCAACCCGCGAGCGAAATCCACCACGAACAAACCTATCACGAGGTAAGAGTGTGTGCTGACCGTTGGATGAGAGATTTCTATTGACCTTCCGATGCAGGTAGTTCCTCAACCATCTAGCCTCATGAGCAACAGGGTTCGTGTAGTGCTCACTCACTTTCAGCTTTCCGTTTAACACGTAGGATTAGGCACACGGTGTAGTTGCAGGATTGAATCATCAGACTGCCGTCGCACCATTGACACTTAGCGCTGCCCCGGTAAGAACTTTCATGAGCCTCGAATGGGCCGATAATTCACGCTCAGCAGATCCTTCCAATCACCTTCAATAATCGAGGATCTGTCCCTGGTCCCAGCAAGCCCCATGGTGGTTTGAATACATTTCCCAACCTTAGTCAAACCAACGACATGACGATGAATCAACTCGGGGCAAGGACGACTACCACCCAGGTGCGATTTTGTGTCTCTGCTGCACGCTGCAAACTGACCGTCTGTCTCGGCGACGATAAACAAGACATCGCAGCCAGCCATAGATACAAATGTGAGCGCCATGGATGTCGATGAGGTAAGTTCCGCGGCCGGGTTTGTTGCAGTCCTCCGTCCAGATCGAATTGTCTCCACAGGTAAATTTAGGGAATCGCTCGGGCGCCAACGCCAGGGTTCTTAATCAGGCCAGGCTCCCAAATGCTGAGGTAGAAGGTCTTCTTTAGACATCTCCCGTCGATACATCCTGAACTTATCTTTCCCTAGCGTCGTAGTAATCATAATCGTCCTCCATCAAGGGTGCCTCCGAGTGATCATGACACTGATTCCGACTCGGATTCACCTAGCTCCAGTATCGATCTTCACCCATTATTGAGTGCATTTACCAATTGTCTGACTCACTCGGTGTAGGTGACGATACCGAGGAATCTGGCGAAGAATCTGAACCGCCATCTAATTCGACGGTATGCTTTACGAGTTCTGAGCGATCTCAACAAATGTCACTCATTACATTACACTCCGAACAACAAACCTACGGGTTCGCCTCATTCCACTGCAAACGGTGTGCGATCAAAAAGGTAAAGATCCTGCGCTACTTGAAGTATGTGGGTTTTGCACTGACGGCTTCTTCACAGCAGATTCAAAAGAAGAATGCCCAACAGCGACACAAGGGCGCTATGCTGATCGCCGAGTCGGATTCGGGTACCTCGAGACTCGGAGAGGGCTCGTCTAGGCGAAGATCTGATTGTCGACAAGGTTCATACGATGGTCTCAAACCATCGAAACCACCGACAAAACAACAGAAACTTCCCCTACAACGAATCTTGGACCGACTTGAAGAGTTGAAGAACGACCAGAATATCATCACTCAGACGGTAGACAAGTTGGCGGAGAAAGTGGAGTCAGTTCGACAACAGTCCATTGCGGCTCGTGTGGCCGCTGTCGAAAAGAGTGGCACGTCTCGTCGCCGATCCCGGGGAGCAACACGACATGGGGGCAAATTCGTAATTCCAAAGCCGATTACGCACAGAGGAGATGATAGGAATGATTTCTTGGTAGCGAGCACACCGTTATCATCCTTGTGTTTTCAACTTCAAGGCTCACGATGCCCTTCACAGAAATTGATCAGGCTCTTCATGAATCCAAGGATCGGGATCACGCAGGACAACGACATCATCACACTTGACCTATCTCGTTTCCCGTCGCGCCGTGATGCTAAACGGTTCATTGACCAAAAGTCCAAGCCTCCTCACGATCGACTGCTCATCTGTTGGGAAAGTCTCCGTTGCCCATGGAATGAAGTAGTATCACAACACTTCCTATCTGCATTCACCAACCAGCATCCTCAGTACGCAGAAAGAGAAGACGAAATCATAGATCACTTTTGGCAGAGGCTTGAGCGGCTCAAATCCTTACAGAACCGAACTGCGCGGCGAGAGGCGGAAACGCAAGAGCAGTGTGAAGACCGCTGCCATCAACTTTTCTCTCAAGACCAAAGGCGTATACGAAGAAGGACTCGACAGGAACAGGCGAGTTTTATGCCCTTTCACGAATACAAATGTGATTATCTCAGTTTTTTCAGACGTACATGGACCGATTCAGAGTCACATCAGTGAATGCTCAGAGCCACCCAGACCTACGCCAGCGGGGTCAGTGGGCGTTGGCCATGACTATCATCGAACGATTGGGTGTCCCGGGAATGAGTAGCGACGAAAGCGAGGATCTGGAGGACGTGCCGGAGCGACGATACACAGTCAGGGCCAGGTCATGGAGAAGCAAAAGGATACAAGAGCTGCTCGTTCGGATTGACAGGGAGCTCAGAAAAACAAAAAGATCTTTATACGGGAATGCGCCACCAGGAAATGCTCCACGTCTCCGGCAGAGAGTGAGAACGCCAGCAGACAGTCGAAGGGCGGCAGTAGCCCTATTACCTACTAATTGTTACCATAAAGAATGGTTACGCAGACTTTCCACTACCGCTCGAGGGCAGTTGTGTCCAGGCGACCGCGTCGAACTACCGGATCTAGAGTAGTACCATAGCCGTGACATTATACATTACACAATTGGCAATATTGCGTTTCAATCATTCGTGAAGCTCGAAGGTCCGCTGAAGTTGTTGACCAAGGAAGCTGGTAGACGATGAATGCTGGTAGACGACGAATGAGCGTTCTATAACTTGTAAGTAAAGGAACCGGCATTCGCTTTCGGCAAACGCCGTCCATGATCGATTGATCAAGGCCCAAGGGTGCCCGGTGTCCTGATCTGAATCATGGTTGCCGGCCAGCACCATCTTCCCTTTGATCATTCATTTACTCGTTCCATCAACCCAACTCCGCTCTCGACTCGAGTCGGTAGACTGCGCTATCGGCTTTTATTTGAGTGCTACCGGTTCGCATCGTTACAACTTACCCTTTCGCTACAGCCTTCATTCTCGTCCCATCATCTCAGAGTTTGCGCTCCTTCACTTGAATCCAAACAAATAAGCCACGTTACCGGCTTTCTTCTGTTTTACTGGTTCCCGCCTGGAGTTCCTCAAGAAATCATGACCCGCGGCCAGCATCAAGTGACTTTTTACGATCCAGGAACGAAACTTCTCAAGGCGGGTGTCTATAATAGCTCCGGTATACCACCTTCTTATCTACCCCGTTTAGATGCCACTCACTCCACAATCGGAGCACAATGCCCGGACAAGAATCAACAAATCAACCAGACCTCGGAGCGTTTCAGCTACGTCATTACCCAACCTCAGAGGTTTCAACATTCAACACCCGAAATCCAACAAATGTCTCAAGATCCCACGTTTTACCGACAAACAGTGCGCTCATAATTCAAGCTCATATTCCGTATGCGTGGTGTCAAGCGCGTTCAAGCTCACAGCTCTACAGGTCTGGTCACTGGACGTCCGATCTGGGGCTCGGGTCGAGCCCCGGGTATCCATTCTATGGCCCAGGGTGCGTCTCGTCAAATACTTGTCTCGCACCACGATGCAGTCGTCTCCATGTCTCGCAACAATCATTATATAATTCGTATATAGCCCTTTATGGCCTCGCATAGTTTCCAAAAACGACTATATGCTGCGGTCTAATCGAAAATTCGCTGTCCATGTTGACACCTGTCGATACCATGAGGTGTTTAAGACTTTAAGTGCTGTTCAAGACCTTTCAAGACCAATTGCAGCCGGCCGGGAACTCGATGCTTCGGGATGTTTGGTACGTTTCTCATGGTCCTGATTCAATGCTTTTGACCCTCTCATCGAGCACGTAGCATGCCATATTCCTGAATTTAGTTACCGCGGTGGGTATAAAGTCGGAAGGAGACTGATTGTCAATTGACGAATTAGTCTTGAGCCCGTAGCTTGCTCTCTCTCCAAGTTGATTGCGACTAGCCTTCCCCACCAATAGGTGTAAGTGAAGTAGCCATTCTTAGTGATAGTACTGACGTATAACTTGTCGCAGGTGTCCCACTAGAGGCGCTGATCACGAGAATGCCGATCACTCGACATGTTCCTGCAGAGATCTGGAAAACGGTCTTCGAGATCGTAGTCCATAGCACGTCGTCGAAGTATTCTCTGATCTTCCAACACGACATGCTCAACCGTGCGCGAATCTTCGGAGCCCCCTCTTTGATCCTCTCGCAAGTCTCTCCGCTTTGGAGAGCCATCATGATGAACCTTCCTAGCCTCTGGTCGTCGGTCTCTATCGAGTTTGTGGGAGTCTCGCGCTCCTTTGTGCGACTGCTCACGCTGTATCTCACGAACTCTGGGCAACACCCGTTGATTTTGCGTATTACTCGAGAGTTACGCCACACGCTACCACCGCTATCGGAAGAGGGCGTAGCAGCTTGGAAAGCCCTGTCTCCTCACCTGAATCGATGCGAAGAGTTATACCTCGGAGTCTGCAGCCACTTCGAGTTTCCCCCTATTCACGACCTCTCCTTCCCCAATCTCCTGGTTTTGGACGAAGAGGAGGAGGCGATGAGCTACCCGCTATGGTTTTGGAAGGCAGTGGAAGCTGCTCCGAGATTGTCTCGGGCACGTATCAATGCTTTCAATCCTTTTCGCACCCTGCCGTATCATCAACTTACCTCTCTGGAGGTGGTGTACTGCGGCAAAGGAGATGCCCAAGGCGTCCTTGAGCTCTTGCCCACCTGTCATCGACTCCTCAGCCTCGAAATAAACCAGTTAGACGGGAATGGTGATGAAGTTTTTGTTGTGCCGCCTCGCACGATTGAGGTGCCCACACTTCAAAGGCTCTCCATTTCCAACTGTACCTACAAACCTCCCCAGACAGTCAATCCCATGTTCTCAGCTTTTTGCCAGCTTTCCCTACCGGCCCTCACCGATCTTGACATGTCATGTCACTACTGGCCCCCAGCTCTTCACACCCTGCTGGAACGGTCATCAGCTTCGGTCAAGAAAGTGAAGCTAAACCTCGGACCGAAAGGAATCACGGATTATCGACACCCCTTCTCCGTCATTCCGTCATTTTCTTGTTTAACACATTTAGAGTTAAGCCTATGCCCTTTCGACTTTCCCGCGACAGTGCTTGCCGAGATGCTATTGGAGCTACAAACGGGTAGAGACTCGGACCAGCCTTTGATCCTACCCCAGCTTACTCATCTTCTCCTCGATGCTTCCCCTCAAACTCTGACACAGCCTGTCGGAGACGGCCTAGTCCAGTTAGTCAGGTCCCGGCGCCTTGCATCTCATCCACTGAAAATCACAACCATCAACCTGACAAATCTTCCTGGCTCTCCAACTCACCTTGAGCCCGCCATCGCTGAACGAGTACGAGCGTTGGAAGATGCAGGATTCGATGTGACCATCGACGAGTATCCCTGTTGGTGAGTGAACCTTAGGGTTGAGTGCATTCGCCGATACTGAAATACCTGCATTACTCAAAGCGGGTTGTGTAGCTATAGGCGGGCAACCGAGTAAGCTGCCCAGAGGGCCATCAGTCGGGACGAGCAGCCTTCAGTTTACCCCCTGGTGAAAGCTTGACTATCAGACTTCTATGTACTCGTGACATAATTAAAATGCAAAACTTATGTCATTCAAAAGTCCAATATCACCACCTCCTGGCACCGCCAGTACTCAGCGGACCGAGAAACGGTTACAAGCTCGGAGTGGTTGTCGATGAACAGCGCGTAGTCTCATTCATCTCCATGCTGAGTTGAAATCCTGAATTTAGGGTTAGGTCTCTAGCGCCCGTGTCAAAATCAGTAGCACCGCGGTGGGTTACAGCCGCTACACGAGGCAACCAGACGCGTCATTGATCAGTCGTGCGTCTCGTATCAATTCTCGACCACCATGCGTGTGCGCTATCGGGATGTCCATCGTCCTTGGGCAACCCTCAGCCCAATAGCAGTGGGCTTTGTAACATCTTCGTCCAATATCAACATTTCGGCCAACGAACAGAAATGGAACTTGTGAATAAGGAAAGCGTGGTTCAACTCAGATTTGTGTTCCGAGCTGTTGCCCCCGACTTGGTCTCGTCAATGACCCGATTTTCCGGCCTGGCTTGAAGAGAGAGCGACGACAAATCGCTGAAGGGGAGACTGGCGGTCTGGACCTGGCGAAGCGGACACTATGGCTCGAGGGCATTCAGGGCTCGTGGGTGACCGTAAACTCAAGTTCTACTCAGTGGGCGTTCGAGTTCGACTAGGAGAAGGCACGTTGATCTCCATCTTCTCTCGCCGCCTCTTTGTTATAGCTAAACTCTGATTCAAAGTAGAGGATTCTCATTCTTACAGACTGCATGGTCTGCCACAAGGGGCTTTCTGGTGCTACCGAGTCTTAATGTTTCAACCGTCACATGAAGCCCTCTTTCCCATGACGTGTCGCGACGCCTACAGTACCAACAGCACATTCATCAACACCTCGGCACGTCAACATTCAACACCCAACAATGGACCTACACTAATCGTACCAAGACCTCATATATTGCCGTGGTTACGCCTGGTAATGTCCACATCGACTTGGCAAGCATACATATGTTAATTCACGTCCATGGACAGATAGCCGAAGGAGCTTGAGAATGCCAACGACTCTCTCTAAACGACTGACTCCCATATTCGTGCCAGGAAGCGCGTCGGCCAAAGACGCGCTACACCTACACCTCCATACTCATCGTACGCCATAAGCCCGCATTCATGCCAACATACATGTCCCTTCTCGGAACAAGGGCTTGCTGCGTGGAGTCATTCACCATTTATGCATCGGGCATGAATTCTTGTTGTCCCCTACTCGAAGCATGGTCAAGACATTCATCGACAAAGTCTTTTCCACATCGTTCTTCACGCTCGATAACCGGCTCTCCTTGCACGTTATTCTTTTCTATAAGATGCGACGTTGGCCTGCGATGTCCAGTCATTAGCTCTCCAGTAAATCCTCTCCTGCCCTCGATGACTTACACTATATCATATGCCTCTAACGGCACGACACAACCTCTCTCGCATGCCAGCCATAACTCGTCGCCTCGCGTAGGAGCTGGAATTTCCCCTCAAACCCTTATCAAGGTCAGTTCCGCATCTTTTTGTGGTCATCCGCTATGGCAAGCTAACAATACGCGAATCTGAACAGCAAAGTGCCAGCGAGATCGCTACACTTGCTCCTGGCCAAATCCACCTCCTACCAGCAATTGATTCGACGCCCTTCAGCGACATGTCACCGCAAGACATTCTAAGCAACGTCAAATCTGTCCCCCGTCATCAACCTGGGACCTCGGATGCCATGAAGCGCGTCCAATACCTCGAAAGACGGCCTGAGCATAAAGGCGAACCGATTGCGGGGTCACCGTTGATCACCTTCGCTGTCAATGGGGTCCCAGGGCCGTACGTGTCGTCGCTCATGGCTGGGAATCTTCCTCTTGATGGCTTTGGTGACCTTGTTTTCGAAAACCCACGGGGCGGGTTGAGAGCAAATATTGCTATTGACGTGAGTGGAAGCCGCTGTTTTCAAGTTCTCGTGTGACTTGCTCACCAACGAGAACTTTCTACATTGCGTCTAGCATCCGCAATACCCAGGCCTACCCCTCATACGGATCAACACCCGAGTAGGTCCAGTGCAGCGCCCCATGGTATCAATTAGCTTCTATGGAAAGTATTGGGTTCCACTCCTGGCCATCGATGCTGATTAATCTTGTTCGCTCTGCTATATCTCGTGTTCCTTAGACACGCTTCGAGATTCGGCCCTCCGCTATTTGTTCATTCATTACACGAGTTCATCTTACCGTCAGACTCTCGTCTTCACGATAATTTAACCAAGCTTACAATTACTCCTTCTAATGTCTTTGTCTTCTGTGACCTTACCTCATGAACATTATAATTATCTGCGTGCAATGTTGCGACCCACCCGTACCACCGAGCCAGTGATAGTCACTTAGAATGTCCACATTGTCAGGCGAACTTGCAATCGCGTCATACCTGCGAGTTTATCCAGTCTTTATCCAGTCCTCGGCAGCATTACTACCTCCCGGAGGTTGAAAGCACTACCAGGTGTATGTTCTCGTCGGAATCCCTTCTTCCACGTCGACTGCAGCTGGATAGTCGGCATGGGTGAGCTGGAACTTGCCATGGCCGACTCACCCCCTGCACCCCATCTTCGACCCCCTTCGATTTAATTCCAGATTCTACCAGGTACGAACAGGTATTCTCAAGAGGGGCATTGGTCACGCTGTGCTCAATGCACATTGCAATAGCATTGGCGCCGGATCCGGCCATCAAACATTTGATTGCCCAGAATCTCCTCGACGGCTTTTCTACGTTTCATCGTCCTCGAGTGGTAATGCAGCAAATACGCTATCATTGATCACGAGCATAGCCATTGTGCATGTACCATTACGAAGCAATGGTCCGATGGCACGGCACGGTTCACTATAAGTACCTGTGGAGACGACCATGAGAGTGAAAACAATCGGTCTGCGGCCATGGACCACCTGAATCTGTTCGGCGACAACGATCTTCCCCCACTTTTCCCCTGTGATCGCTGGCCCATGGGAAGTATTTTGGAACACTTGCCTACGGACACTCAAGACACGCCTGGGTCAAACTCGGAAGTGAGTTGGGTTTTCCTCTAGAGTCTATCTTATTATCCTTTGGCTCTGAGCGCAATCGAAATTTGTTGTGTCACAGCTGGAAAGCCGACTCTGCAAGTGGATCGCTAGAACTGATCAACCGCTAAATGTCACTGACAATCCGGAGTTTCGCGAGCTCTTTGCAACCCTGTGTTCGTCAAATCCTCCCAGCGGGCAAGCCATTAGACGAAGAATCGGTCAGATGGCTGTAACGCTGATCAAGAATGACAAGAAGATATACAACGTGATTATCCCGTCGGCGTGTGTGTGTTTCCAAAGGCACTGACAACGGTACAGCAAATTGCTAGCCCAATGACAGTATCGATAGGTCACTGGGCTCCAGGGACAGGCCAGAGCGCACGCCAGTCTCGCCGCACCACATTCCTTGGGATCACCATCAACTACATGGGACCCCAAGCACAAGTAGGTATGTACAATCAATCCGTATCAAAACCATTATCATGTGACCGTTCACCGGCACTGTCTTCTCGTCTTCATCAGTGGAGAAACTCCTCACTTTCTGCGAGGTTGGCGCCGATATCCCGTCTATTGTGTCGGCAGTTTGGAACACTCTGGAAGTCTACGGCTTAAAACACAAGGTGGGCACAATCTATTACTATGCATTCATGCCTCAGATGACAACGTATAGCGTATCTCATTTTTAGACCCTCTTTTTTATGCTGGACAATCACCGACAGCACGATTTGATAGTCCGGGAGCTGCAAGCGCTATTTTCTGCAGCGGGCATTCCATTTAATGTCCGCGATAAACGCCTTCACTGCGGGCGGTACAAACTCTATCTCGCGGCACAAGAGGTCAGCGACAGTTGTGTGATTGCTCACGATTAAGTTTTGATTGATTTTTTTTTTAGTTTACCCGGCGGTTGACTTCTTATCACCGTCCTATGAATAGTATGTTTGGTTCCGAAGGTCAGGCCCCTGTCACACCGGCCACTGATGGTGACGTTGGTATCGCCATCAATAAAGTGAGTCTCGCCACTGCTTGGGGCATTTGATTTATTGCAGGATTCAACTCATGCAACCTCTATAGCTTCGCAAGACCATGCTATATATTCGGTCGGGACCACGGGAGGAATGGCCAGGACCGATGAACGAAGTGTCAAAGTCATGGAAGTCTCGCAAACTACCGCTTAATCAACGCCAATGGTTCACGACGTTGGAAATCATCGGTGAGCCTTTGTTCGCAGCACGATCTACACTTGACAAAGTTCATGTTACGATAGACATTGGTATGGAGTTTCGATCCGACCTCGAGGAATTTTCTACCCGTTGCACAGAATTGAGAGAGTATTGACTCGGCCCCGTGGATTGGGAGTCACTTCGTTTCGCATCCGGATGTCTCACGGCCTTCAAATTGACTCTTTATAATATCCGACCTGCTAGCTCACCATGGTTGTCGCGGGATCAGCGCCCGCCTCTTATACTCTCCAAATGTCGTTGTGTCACCAGCGCATTGCACGCTGCTGTGATTTCAAGGACACCTCCTCATCAGAGCTTCGGGAATGCACTTCAAGTGTGCCTAAACGAGCTTGCCAGTCGTTACTCAGGAGAATCAGCGTCTCAATTATACGTCTGGATCTCAGGTACTGACGGAGGAACCTACAGAGATTTATTCTAACTCATCTTTCAGTATTAGATCCTCAAGTCAATCTTTCCGGCTTGTTGAGGGAGGCATCAACCCCGGGGGAGCTTGCACACATCGTGAGGGCTTGCGAGGCTCTAGGGGAGGGGCTATGCAACAAATACCGTCGGATCTCTATAATGACGGCCTTTATGGGCTTCCAGCAGCTTCGCCGATACTATGATTTACCGAGAGAGGAACCCGAATGTGACATTCTCGACTGGTGGCATAACCATACGACACAATTCCCTCAGTTGGCACCATTTGCAATGAAGATCTTGGCTTTGCCAGGTACACTCACCAATTATTGAGTTTGATCACCACAGGGCAATTGTGATGTGAACGCTCCATCAGGAATATCCAGTGTGATCGACTGGACATACACCCTCTACCAGCAGACCGTATGTCTTCGTCACAATTGGAAGGAACCTTCACTAGGTTGCAGCATCTTGCCGGCTATTGCGTTGCTTAAGCAGGATATAGCAGTGGAGTGATAAATTGAGTTGACTCAAGGATAGTACACTGGACTGTACATGTACATGTAATCAAGTAGCCCAAACACTACCAATAACCCATTCAGAGAAAGATCGTTCTCATTGAGAGAGCGGTATCTCAGCATCTGGGAGAGCGGCTAATTAGTGAAGTTTAGATGCCTGTGGTCGACTGCCTTTCAAAAAGCTAGTGGCCATCGCTCAAAAAGTGGGCGGCTAATCCTCATGGTCAACCAGAAAGCGGGTGGCCTCTAATTGGAAGCGGATGACTTATTACCTTGAGGCTTGAGCTTGAGCAGTCTGATCTGCTGCGTGCGTACGCAACGTCAAAGATTCAGAAGGATCCAGGTAAGAAATAAGTTCCATTCGATCGAGTAATCGTGGAATTCGGAATCAGGTCCGGCATGCGCGTGCTCGTGGGAGACACGCAGTTGACTCCTGGAAGCTGGAAACACTACTTGAACTGGGGGTCAGTTTGGACAATCTAGAACCGTTTTCGGATAGTCAGCTATGGAAAATGATTTGTTCCGACCTGAGATAGGCTACCTCATGGCGTCGACATAGACGGCGAATTCAAGATTCGAACATAGATGAGATCGTGTATAAATGTTTGTAGAGGCTAGACCAGGCTACTATCGGGGACTCGGGAGCTATGTGAATCACTACAAACTATTGGCAGGCCCAAGTGTTTGGGTGCTGGGTAGCACGGTATACGGATACTATTGTTAGCAATCGGGCCGGTCCCATATGCACGTGTTGTGAGACAAGCGAGAGATCTTCGACTCTCACTCACTCTCAATTCGACTACAGCATTCGCGACTCAGGCCCCGTTCGGCTCGTCGGATAAGATAAGGATTTCCCCGCCAAAAATATTGAAGTCCGTCAGAGAAGAATAAAACAATTATTTAGGCGCCCACAATCAGACAGGGAAATCAATGTTTTTTTATTGTTATCCTATCTTATCCGATGAGCCGAACGGGGCCTCAGCTCAGATGTATGTTCTGTGCTGTTTGTTTCTCTCTATCCTTTAATGCTCGCTTCTGGAATCACCTCCAGTTTCTTACAACTACCCCCGACTCATGGGCATCTATCGAAACGGAATCTGTAATCGAGGGAAGCATAGGACTGGGGTAGTCTCGCTCGCCCTTCCTCAACGATACGGGAAGACAATTGTTCCCTTGATGTAGAGGACTAGGGTACGAGCGTGCACAACTCGGATTTGTGTTCTGAGCTACTGCATCTTGACCTGGTCTTGTCGACTTCCTGGACTGGCTTGAAGTGAGAGCGGGTTCGATCGGGAGCTGAGCATTCGAAGGCCGAAGACGGTCGGTGCGATCAAGGGGGGCCAGGTTTCTACGCCAGGA
Source organism: Marasmius tenuissimus (assembly GCA_029532415.1). Taxonomy (NCBI): domain Eukaryota; kingdom Fungi; phylum Basidiomycota; class Agaricomycetes; order Agaricales; family Marasmiaceae; genus Marasmius; species Marasmius tenuissimus. The sequence continues at coordinate 224,284 of JAQOTA010000002.1, forward strand.
CGGATGCAAGTTTTCCAGCTACTTGTCTCCTACACTAGGGTGAATTGAGCTAATGGCCCACTGACTAAGGTTGGCTGGCTCGTAGCTGGATTCTCCTTGGTCCGGGAAGCCGGAATTGCTCGAGAGCGACCATCGGGACGTTTCAGTGAGTAGCCACGTTCCCTCTCACTCTCTGCTCATTCAGACAACATTAGCGACTTTGGAGGATTGACTACCCACCCAGGAAGTGCAAGAGAAATTGCCAATGGCATTCCTGCTCAAGGGAGTTCAACTCAGATTCGTGTCCTGAGCTGCTACGTCTTGACCCAAATTGATAGGCCCTAGGGCCTTCGCGTGCCCAGGATAGCTTGTGATGCGGTTTAAAGCCCAGAGGGATTCCTAGGTAGCAGGAATTTCGATAGAGAGAGAGAGAGGGGGGGGGGGGACGGGCACCCTTCCGTGAGTAGTCGCTCACTGCATCCTCTACCTATTGATTATCTAACCATGATAGCAGCTTCGGAAGGCTGATCACACCCCAATGAGGAGTGCCTCGTCATTGGGCTCGCATTTTCTTTGCTCGTTGACCTTAAATAGCGAGGGTTCTCCTAGCTTCCCCTGCCCCCAACCAATCGCAGCACTACATCCACCTCATCATGTCCCATAGCACCATCTCGCCCTCCAACGTAATCTCGAAGGCCTTGAACTGGGTCCCCGCCCTGATTCAGCCTACCACGCCACCTTCGGAGGTACTGCAATCTATGGCGCAACCGACAGGCCGACTTCCTCCTCAAATCGAGCAGGCGTCCCATGCCGACAAACTTTCGAAACCTACACCGCGACTTTCCCCCGAGGTCCTTTCGAGGATCTTCTTCCATCTGCCTCCCAACGATTTCAGAGATGCATGTCGCGTTTCTCAGGTCTGCTCCTACTGGTACAACGTTATCGTCAATGACTCGCGTCTTTGGAGCCACCTCATCATTGAAACCCAGGAGTACTTCCCCACCATCACGTCCTACCGCAGGATCGATGACCTGTGCTTCTTCCTTTCAACCGCCCTCGCAAGGTCCAAGAACTGCCGGCTGAATGTGCATTTTGCGCATGTCGTGCCTGACAGGGGCTTCAGTGACATCCGCGATGAGGTGGCGCAGGCTTCTTTTAGGACATTATTGCGATACTGTGAACAATTCAGCTCACTCGCCCTCATCACAGACCTTGACCTTCTCACTGGCTCTCTCATCCCTGATTGTGGTGATTACGACTTCCCTAGCCTTCACACGTTACTTCTGCATATCATACCTCTTCCGGCTCTGGCGGAAGAATCGACGTTCGGCTCGAGCCTGCGAAAGTTGTGCTTTTACAAGACGCAGTGACATTACCTGGAGTCATTCAACAATTGCTATTCCGTGAAAGCCCTATTTCTTCCCCAGCTCCTCGATAACGCCGACTTATACAGTAACGCCCACCGCCTTCGCTCATTGCCCCCCCTTCCTTTTTTGAGGCTAACCCACGTCGTCATTGGGGATTGCTCAAAATTATCCCTACTGGAACTTCTAAAATCCTCGAGTCCCACTCTCAAAGTGTGCAAAATTATGGGTTTCACCGCCGAGCATGGCCCTCCAATCGGCACCACCATAAAAGCTTCATCCCTTCGTGTCCTCACTCTGCCCGCTGGACACGAAGATATTCGAGAGCTTGTTGGGGCTTCCGCGGAGGTTGTCATCTCACCCCCCCATCCTCCATCCAATTCTCTATCTTGGTCGGATTTCAATCCTCTATTTTGGTCCGAATTCAACTGCCATCCTTCGGACAGCCACAGTCCAGGTATACCGATATTTAGTTGCTGAACGACATTCGCGCGAGGAGGGCTGAGAGGTCCAATGTAAGAGATGGGTGTCGGATTTAGTGCACTACACTTCTTTGGTCCTCTTTTCTTTTCCTTTTTTTTGTTTCAACTTCATATAAATTAGGCAACATATGTACCTGCCTCTGTTTTCTTGCCCTTTCTATAAGTAATGCGTGTTGGCTACTTGAATTCATCTTGATCTTATCTATATAAACTTTTCTCGTTCTCAATGCGATATCGCGATTTTGGCCTACTTCCCCCATTTTCTTGATTAACTTCTTATCCTATATGTCATTGACATAAAATTCCATGTGTTATACTGGCCAGACAAGACATCAGTACGCGCACAGGAAATTTCGCAGTCAGCGGCGAGCGGGGTTAATTGGGAGCCGAGCACTCGAAGGCAGAAGACGGTCCGTGCAATCAGGGACCGTGCCTGGGGGTTTCTTTGGACCATGGACGGTTTCTGCGCCAGCGTGATGGAACTTGAAGGTTGCTAAGTCAATTGCTTGCTAACTAAGGTTGGTTAGCTCTTGGTTAGGCTCTCTTTGTCTCTGGAGACTGGAATTAGTCGAGGGCGACCACCGGGACGTTTTAGAGAGGAGCTGAACTCTCTATCGTTCTCGACAATAATGATAGTAGCTACTTTGAAGGAATAACTACCCACCCAGGACGCGCGAGAGAGAATGGGGCGAATCAGCGTTATATAGGCACTCAGATCTCTGCTCCGAGTGTCGATGCGAGCAAGGATGCTCAGCGGAATTCTAGGATTCGAGATTGAGCGTGAACTCAGACTCGCATTTCGAGTTCTGGTTCGGCCACACTGATTTACTAGGCTTCCGGTCCCAGAGCATCCGAATGCCAAAGAGGGCTACTGGTACATGGTAGGGGGAGCTGCTCGAGGGGGACACTTTCTACGTTCTCTATCTATTGCTCACGATATATGCAACGCCGCTGCTGTGCTTAGTAAAGTTCTCGGTTAAGGGAGAACTTGTTCTCTCTGCACCTAACCCCGACTGCTCTCAATCAGGCCTCAGAAGACTACGATATCGATTGTGTGTACTCCGAAGTCGGTGACGGCACTCACGCAGGGTGGAATTTACGCGTCTACGGTCTTGTCTTCGCTGCTGTCACCTACCCACGCGCGTGCGCAGTACCATCACCCCCTTCCGCTTGTTCTTCCCCTTTGTTACGACTCATCTTTTATCGACATCATGTAGCTCGAGTACACAATCCTTAGGGTACCTGAGGACCCTCTGAAACCCCCTTCTCTCTAACTCAATCTCTGCCGACCACCCGATCCCATCTTCCAAAATTTCAATTCTTCCTCCTACAATATAATGTCTCAAACATCATCCCCAGTATCGTGATAGGTTGGCACAGATGGAGGTAAGCAGTCGCTCACAATTTCTGCTGGATTTTTCTCATCATCTGGTCCGTAGCGTAAACGTCTTGCTGAAAAAATGTCGCCGGAAATCGTACTCGCAACATTTGTGAGTATTTTCAAGCTCTGTATTGCTAGCAAGGCGTCAGTATTTGCAAGCTCCAGCAAGAGTTGAGTTACCCATTCGCCGTACGAGGTTTGCTTCGCTGCATGTACGTGAGCTGAAAAGATTGGGTTTTGGTTGAGACAACAGCGGGCCATGAGGCTCCTCACAAAGCTAGGAGAATTCCGTTTCGCTGGTCATTCGTGGATTTCTGGTAAAAGAGGGAGATGGATAAAGGAGGTTGGGTGCAGTATGTACAGAAGTCTGATGGCACCTCGATCGCGGTCATGACACTCTCCCGGCACCGACGGCGTTTGCCGAGAACGGGATAAGTTGATCATCTTTCCTCCCACCCACAACTGCTCTTGTCCATTGTTCGCTCCATTATTCCAAGCTTGGGCCGCACTCACTTCGTTTGAGTCGATAGACTGCGCTATCGGCTTGACTCTGCCTGCTTCTCAACCAGAATCTCACGATATAATCGATCAATGGTGAAGCTCGATTTTGGGCACTATTTACGACGACACCAAGCTGAGATTCATCTCTAGAACACCGCACAGGGGACTAAATCCCGGTACGAGGCGACTACGTACGATCCAGAGACAGGGCTTCTTGAGGCTGGAGGACGAGTTTATGTCTGGTCTGGTTCCAACATACCACCTGCGTATCTCCCGAACCCAGGTGTTATTTCAACGCCAGAGTTGATTGCTGGCGCCTTCAACTTCAGGAGCTTGGCCCGTTTCGACTTTGAGCACCCTTACCTCCCCCTCATACCACGCTACAACCTACTCCTGCATACCCATCCCGCTTTTGAGTGTTTAGCTGTCAGAAACAATTGTTTCCCAATCGTCAAACAGTCCGCTGGGAAATGGACGATGGATCCCGAGTTAGCGAGAAAGTGGGATATACTCGAGCGATGGCTTCGTAACATGGTCAAACAGCTTATCGACGTTGGCAATCCAGGAGCGGACATCATGGCCAACTTCAAAGTTTGGCCTTATCCTGCATCCTATAGGTATAGAACGTACAAGGGAGGAAGACAGAATCTTCAGGAAGTAGCCGCTCGGGCGAGAGACTCTTTCCTTCCACTTATTGCAACTTGCACGTTCCTCATTTCCTGGTGCCGACGAAGAGAGGTCGAAGATCAGAACTTCGATTGGTTGTCAGAGATGACCACTTCAGCATTGATTAGAAGTCAAGAAACGAAACCCGGTCACCACATCTCTTGGATTCACGACTTGATTCACTCCTTCGCGGGAGATACCAACGCGGAGAGGATTGGAACGATCTTAGATGCAACAGATGACAGAACTCCAGCCTTCTATAGCCTCTTTCGGGATCTCAACATGCCCATCTGCAATGACCTTGGCTCTCTCACTGAGAGTACCATTCAACACATTCCGGACCAATCCACACGTCGCATCACTTCCCATCAAGTTAACGCTCACGTCCAAATATTTCGGAAAGCTCTGCCGCGAGCCCGTGACTTACACACGTTTCGCAACGTGCTCCTAAGTCGTGCTCACGCCGAGAGCTCCAGTACCACAGTCCACGACGAGTGGTCAGAGAAAGGGGTCGAGCCACCCAAGCTGACTGGAGACGCCCTTCGCAATGCTATAAACTCTATTCCCGTTGAAGCGAACTCTGGTCAACTTCGAGGAGAACACTGGAGCGACTTCTTGAAGCGAAGGAAAGAACGAAACGAAAAATTAGCCCTTACAGAGAGCCAGAAACACAGGAATACTCGTCTTAACCGAGAGCTGTCAGCTAAAAGACACCCAGAGCCGGGAAAGAAGGGTCCTCGAGTGTGGTACTGGGGAAAAGAGGAGCACGATTTCCGAGTTCGAAAGCAACTTACCCGCGAAGAGACGAAGTTCAACTGGAGTCGCTACAGCGATAAACAGGCTATATTCGACTCTTGGTCGAACTCCTGGGACCTCTGCTCCGAATTTGGACTCAGTGCATCTGACGACGACTGTGACGATGACCACGAGTTTATGGGCTCTGTCGCGGTGCAGGGAAAAGTACAAAGCTGCCTCGAACAAAAAGACGGAATGTCTGACAGTGACCACGAAACAATGGGAAGCGTCGAGGTACCGTCCGATCGGATTGACGGAATATATGTGCGGGGTGATGGGTCAGAGGGTGGTGTGTTCGTTGAAGGCAGAATTGAAGAGGAGGCTTCAACACCCCCGACTGCAGACCAGGTTGCACTGTTGATCTCGGGGAATTGCACACCTTCCGTGCAACTGGAATTCTTACAGACTCTTGAAGATATTGCATTTGCCCGTTTTGGATTTACCGACGATCCGTTCGAGTTGACAAAGGAAAATGTCCCCTGGAGCGACGTGAAGGAACTCTTGGGTAATGGTCGTTGGCCAAAAAACCCTGCCAATGCACGGTTCAATGAGCCCGAGCCGCGAGACGAAACAATACAGCGAATGCAAAGCTTCTTCCATTCTTTGCGGCTATTCGAACCGAGTATCCTTGGCAGCTCTACTCTCACCATCCCTTCTCTTGACCTTTTCATTCCCGACTCAGATATTGTGACTCAGGCGCGGTGGGACCACGTCATCGCTGTGAAGACACTGGACGGCAGAGAATGCTTTCAGATACAGGAGCCCAACAGCACGTTTTCCCTTCTCATCCCCGACCCTGCCGCAATTCTTCAGATAACTCGACAAGCTTGGGGTTCGACGGTGACAGATATAGCCATTGAGTTCTTTCATCATGGAATTCCTTTCCACACCACCATTTGTGGCCCTCTCCCTGCCAATACCAAATCAGAAACCACTGTCAAAGAGCCCAGGCTTGGGAACCGACCTCAGAACTACTCCCCGGACATCAACGACTTCATCGCCTATGAGTCTGCGAGGAACGAATTTCTCAAAAGCAACAGAGGGAGAGCGGCAGTCCTAGCCGGCGGGCTAATTGCGAGAATCGCCCGAGAAGTGATACCTGAAGAGGCGGTAGTGTACGGGCCCGATCCAACGTCAGTCCTGCAGACAGGGACCTGTCTATTCACCGCGGATGGGTTAGGATACTGGGATCACATGATAACCGAAGAAGAGATAGACCTTGTCTGTGGTGTCTATTATGTCCAAACGCGTGGGTGCTTTCTCCGAACACACCATTCCGCGCTCTCATATACTCACATAGGCTTTTCCCGAGATCAGGGGAACAACAAGTACCTGTCGTCCCATAAATCTTGGTTTCCCCGACCGGGTGCATTCAATGCAGGATCTCTCAATGTTGGATATTGGTCTAAAGACTGCGAAAAGTGGTATCAGAGTCGATTAGCGGAATGTAGATCTGGCAAAGCGCAGTTGATGAGCGGGCCACGATGGAAATCGGCTATGCAATTCAACCATAAGTCACGAACAATCTTGGACAAGAATCGGGCAGTCGCCCTGAGCTTCTTGAAGTCTCGACTATAGATACCTGTTTGTTTCGAGCCACCATGTTGTAACCTACCCAAAGTTTTCACTATTTTGTTGCTGTCCCCATCGGACCCGATCACGCCGTGATCGGGATCCTCATTGACGACTGCCATAAGAACAATATCCGGCGAATCGGAACCTACGGGCCCTCGTATCCAAATCGCACGACAGTCTGCCGGCCATGTTCCGATAAACTTTAGATATAGGCACAAGCTACAACCGACGTAGAGACCTAAACCGGTTAATAATTATAGTTGTCTCCTTAACGATTGAAGGTCCTTGGCCTTACTTATGCGTCGGCAATGAGCTTCAATTGGCTTCAATGAGCTGTCCGGATGATCAATATGCTTGGTGCATGGCTCTCAGGTGTGAGGAGGCGTGAGGCTCAGGAAACGAGAATTGAGATCTTGTCAATGTTAATCGGCGGATTGGTCAGCAATGTCATTGTTCTAGGTACGCCTTGGCCCTTGCTCCTCCCGCGCTGCTCGCGATGCTATGATTGAATATTCAAATTGAATGGTCAATGCCGGTAATGAGGACCGTCATATAACACCTTCTGTAGCCTACGATCGAATGAAAACTTCTTGCCCAAAAGAACTGGGGTCTATAGCCATTTTTCCATGTCTACTCCAGCTCGTACTTCGCTAAAGCGCACCAGAAACGCTTCTGACTCTTCATCTGACGTTCTTACTCAACCGCCCCCAAAACAACATCGACATCATTTTGAAAGCCACCACATCTCCCGATCTGTAGCACCTCATGGCGGTGAAGTGGCCATGGTCAATGACGACGAGAATACGAACCATCAGGGCTCCAGAGACCTGGCGTCCCTATGTGCTCAGCTCGTTCGTGAACAACCAACGCATGACAGCGGAATGGTATGTCTTCCGGGGTTCACATCCAAGGTTGGACTGATCTGATTCTCTGAGCTCGTAGACTGTTCGCGATCGAAGACACGAACTCCTGACCGCACTCGATAAAATTGACAGGCTTGCAATTAGGACGTTACAAGACTTGGCTGCAATCAAGTTGGAGTTGATTGAGAAGCGACGTGAACTTGTATCCATAGCTCTCTAGCTCAAGCGCTCAGGCCTCGGGGACTACGTAGGCCTCAACATGACCTCCGACTCTCATCTAGGGTCGAGTCTCGCGGGGACAGCTGTGGGCACTCGCTAGCTAGACACCAATTTTATACCGTTCCTGTACCTAAATTCAATGCATGTATTTGTCGACTTAGAATTAGCAATGGTGGCACCATTACTCCCTTGTTTGAACTGTTTCGGCTTCAAGCTCAAGCCGGGTCCTCGGGGAACCCTGAATTCAACAAGGACCTGCCAGGCGTCCGACGTGATAGATTCGACGGGTCGTAGATATCTGGATACTCGACGAGTGCTTTTCACAAGCTCTGATTGAAATTTATGGATGAGTCGATACATATGTAATGCCTCATGAATGGCGGATGTCCGAGACAACACAGGGCCCATGCAGGCACCGGTAGGTGCTGGGGCTCTCCAGTGATCGTCGATAACGCACGCATGACGCTTCAGCTTCAGCGTCAACAACCAGCTACAGCCCTCAAAATAAGAACTCATGGCGATGAAGGAGGGGTGAGATCCGGTGATCCCGATCGAGATCTTGAGATCGAACGGCCAATGTGTGGCCCTTGATCAATTTGAATCATTGCTTACCTAATATTGCCCATGGAGACAGACTGTCACAATATGATCAATTGTTCATTGTCATTGTCATGCTTCGATCAACCTTCACAGTGGTCATGATCAACTTGCGAAGACACGTCCCCCGGCGCTGCGTCGTTGATTCCCTACTCGTTTATAAATGTGAGCTCCTGGGGACAGCTACCTTGATACCCTCCTCAACTCGAGCATGATCCCTCAAAACGCACCGCACATAGGAAAATGGTCTTCGCTGGAGGATTCCCTTCTCCTACAAGGCGTGCAGGAGTACCGCAACAGGTCGGTTATCTCGACCCAGATACGAGCTTCAGCTAAGCCCTTTTATTAAGATGGACAGTCATCGCCAAAAGGGTTGTCAAAACTAGAAGTGCCTCTCGTACGTGCCATCTGCAATTTAGACGGCCAAGTCGTGTGCTACTACCCGGTTTAATCCTCGCCTCTAGAGTGTAGTAGCCGATGGCTTCGAGTTTGGTCCACACAAGAGGACGCGGATCATGAGGAAGGTTATAGAGTACCCGGGAACAGGTATGCTACTACATGAACGAGGAAATCTTTGCAACAACTCAAAAGTTAATTCAGATGGTCTCTTGTCTCGAACCACTTCGTACCCACGAGAGTTGCAGATCGTGAGCCAACTGACATTTCTTTGGCCCCACGCTGACGAGACCTTGATGGTTTATAATGCAGAGTCCAAACAGCGCAGGAAGGCTCGCCACCCAAAATTCGTAAGCGCGTACAAGATGTTGTCTTTTTCTCTCTCATTATTTTGCAGATTGGAGGTTACCCTAGGGCCTCGCAAGCCGCCCCCAATAAGAATTCGAGCAGGCTTTCGAAGGCCTTTGAGCAGTCAAGCAAGCCCAATGAGGTTGGATGGGGTAGCACATGTGAGCTGGAGTGCGGCTCTCCCAAAGAGTCTGATGAAGGATCTATTGGATTGTCTATTATAAGCTGCGATGGTGATGGTATGTGTTGAACTCGTCGATGTGCCGTTTCAGCCGCCCATCACCGAAACAATAGGATCCGATACTATCTCGACCAGAACCGAGGAGGTCGCATGTTATGATGCCTGTGAGTTGGAGCGTGACTCCACCGGGGAGTCCGATGATTTTTTCATCGGATCGCCTATGACCTACCATAGTAATGATGGTATTTGATGCATCCAACTTTTCGACCTTGTCTTATCACTCACCTTCTCTCATCAGGTCTTGATAATATTAGTAGGGAAGAACGAACTCGGGTCGATGACCTGTCCCCTTTCGAAGATCTTGACAGTGGAGCGAGACATCGAGGCCGCCTTGTGAGTTTCTTGTCCATCCCTCTTCCCCGAACACAGCAATCCAACGGTTATCATTAGGATCAGGTACATCGTTTACCGTCTCCGAATTTCGATTGACACTCCTACTTCGCCGATCGGATGGCCGTTGCCGTGGGCTCGCCTTTGGCGGACTTCACCGAAAACACAAGGCCTGAGGTGCATAGATCACGCCCATCGTCGCCACAACCTTGTTGTACTAATGCTCCTAGGCAAAGGATCTTCAGCCTTCTGTGCCACAGTATAGGGCATGTGGAGCTGGAGCATATCATGCCCAGGATGTATCTCCCAAGCAATCGTCGGAGGCCGATGAGGGTGTTGGGAGTTCTCTGGAGATCTCAACTTCTCTGGTCAATCACTTTAACGGTGTGTCCGACTTGAGCATAGCAAGTGGCACCTTCTCTAATTATGTTTGTTTTGAGAAAGGCGTATCAGAGGACATTCACAACCCCACAGCCACATTATCGACTCATCCCAGATGGGCCAGACGAAGATTGATGCGAGCTGGGGTCTTCGATCGCGCATCTTCCATCCTTTCTGATTGTGATGAGGACGTCAATACGGCTCTCTTCAGAAAATTCGGTGCGACTGATAACTGTCTTACCATCATTGCGTCGTAACATTCAGTCTCTAGGTCTCTCACCTCCAGCTAAAGGCGAATCAAAAAACCTGGGAAAGTTGGTCTGTGAACCGGAGACCTTGACGTCTGGTTGGGCCGCAGAGAAAAGTTCGATACCCCGAGCGATTGAGAGGAATAGTGGGCCGCAGAGGGAGCAGAGTATTGTTCAAGAACGAACCACTTGTACGCCCACTTCCTGTCCGCTTTGGGACAGGTGGGAACCACTACGGACCACCGTCTCGTCGTGTCTCGCCAGGATTGTTGATCTCGAGGCCTCGGTCAAATGCCTGAGGGAGACGGCCTCGTCTGGGTCAGGGCGTAGTCCATCAATCCCGAAATCCTTTCACGCTCACGCCCCAATGTCATCCTCATCACCTCCACTATTCTCACCATCTCACGATACGGCTATGCAATCAAACCCTGCTCCTTATGTCTTAGGGTCTGGATACTACCCGCAAAGTGAAAGGCGATCGTGCGCTTCTCTTGTAGAGTCGCAGACGCAGACGCCTGCTCGGTTTCTTTACTTATACGTACCTGCACTCCCGTACTGGACATATCCAGCCGCTCAACAATAAAAATACTAGTAGAGTAACAGTAGAGAGTGATTATTGGATTTCAATCAGGGATCCGCCTTAACTCCTACCTGCCCTTATTGCACCTTCTATATCGACAAAAAAGCAATCCTGGAGTCTGACTTGGGAGACTAACCTGCCCTCCAACGATGTCAACACTATCATACAGCCAAACACACTACAATTCAACGTCAGCCTCGGTTCTCCCGCGCATGACCAGAGAGCAAGATGGGAAAACCTCAATTCTTCCGCCTAACGAATCCGTTAGGCGGAAGAATGGGAGCGAAACGTTGACCGCTCGAAGGGGGAAAATTTGAGAATGGCGAATGGCGGGATTGCTGCTGTTCAATATTCCGACGGGATGTTTCCTTTATCATTTCCCTTCTTTGCTCGTGAAATCGAATCTCCCTTCTTCGTCTTTCTCGTCCTTCCTCCGACGTTTTTCTTTCTTTATTTTCAAACGGTTCAGGCTGACAATTACTCGATCAACCGGTTACTTCAAAAGTCTATCACAGTAGCTCATTCTTTGTCCACTCAGGTCATCGATATCGAACGCAGCGTCCAGATTTCGTTCAAGCAGAGATTCCCTGCCTGTTCAACCAGAGGAGAGATGAGCATAGCACCTTAGTCTGACTCCGTTTTGTAATCGGTGATTGTATAGCTACCTGACACACCAAGACCGCATGTCTCCGTCAAAGCTGGAAGGAAACTTCCCTGGGTTGCAGCATCTTACCGACAATTGCGTTGTTGAAGCAGGACGCGACGATAGAATTATAGAATCGGATAGATTAGAATGGACACTGCAACTAGCTGAAAGAAAGATTGCTCTCATTGAGAGGGCGGTACTAGCCGGAAGCAATCGACAAACCATGATCATTTTGGCCTATCGTGTATAATTATAAAGCAGGTGGTCCAGGCTTGCAAGCGGATAATGGGTGGCCTTCAAGCTGAAGCTAAAAGCGGGTGGCCACCAAGCAAATGCCAGTGGCCTTTACTAATTATGTAGGTCGAAAGCCGCTGCCAGATATATATTGACAACCGGTCCGGCAGGCACGTGGTCGCGTGAGAACACCCGACTCTGACCATGGTGACACATGACTAGTGACTGACTCGATTCTCCATTTATTTATCAAACTCCACAGTATCCAACACTTCAGCCCAGATACCTCTCCGCTGTTGTCTTTCCATCATATATCTATATCTATGTCTCAAGACTCGATGAGCTCCTCTCATCTCCACACCTGCGTTCAACTCGACTCTGGCTGCTCAAACAGACCTTCCAACTGGCGACTGAGGGAAGCCAGGGGCGTTAGCTCAGACTTGTGTTCTGGGCTACTGCGTCTCGCCTTCTCGGGTTCGAAGAGAGCGAAGTCAACTCAAGATATGCCTGCTACAGAGGACTGGTGGGATTAAGGGCCCTCGGGATATGTTCGGAAGGCTGAGGGTTGGAATTATCGGACACGTCAAAACTGGAGGGTAGCCACTACTTGCCTGCTCTGCTGATTAGGCTTAGTGGGCTCGTGGTTGGAAGGCGTCTGTTTTGAAGGGTCGAAGGGTTAGATTCACTCGGGAACACTCAGGTAAGTGATCGCTACTACGACTACTTCGTGTATTGTTTCTAACGACAAACGTAGGCTCGTCGGAATGACTGTCCTTCCAGGACATGCAGAATATGCAGAATAAGACGAGACCGAATTGTTGCCGTGACAGCGCTCGGATATCTGCTGAGCAAAGATGTGGTACTCTGCCCGCTTGAGGGGAAACCTAACATCTAGGACTCGATGGGGATGGACGCCAGCTTAGATGTTCTGAGCTGCTGCGTTTCGACTTCGCGAGGTCTACTATCCAAGGCTGTCAGGAAAAGAGCTGGAATTGCTCGAACGTTGAGAACATTCTGGTATGTAATCACTACTACGTTCTTTGTGCATTGTTTCCAACGATTGATCTAGATTCGGAGGATTGGCCACCACGCAGGAGAAGCCAAAACCGAACCGCTGATTGTATAATCAGTACGCGACCATTCCCCAGCTGAAGTGGGTTGACTGGCTGATTCTACCCGGGGTATATTTCGACGGCCCCGGATGGTCTCCATGCCAGTCGAAGTTCAATGGGTCTCCATCATTCTCTGGTAGGCAGCAGTGGCCACGGGTCTCCCACCTATGACTCGAATTATTGCCGGCCAGCTCAGTCGGTGCGAGGGAGAAATACGACATTCGTTTCCAGATGTCGCAAGCCAATATGTAATTTACCTTCCACTTTTCTCGAAGTAAAACTCATCTTATTACCAGGCATCCGCGATATCGAGACTGTCGCTCGACGAAGAGAACTTCGGCGAGCTGGCGCCTATGTTCAACACATGTGACCAAATCCAACGACGCTCCAATCATGATCAGTCCAGACGGCTGTGCCTACGCCTCTCAATTCTCAACCAAAGCACTGCCATTGTGCTCAATATACCACAATCTTCTTGATCATGCGCAGGCTCATCAGCGACGCCTCAGTACCTGCTTGGAGCCATACCAGCCGAGCTCTTTCAGTACTAGTCAAGCGAGAGGTTGCGTGTCGCCGAACGTGGCCTATCACGGCCAAGGCCGTTTGTCATCGCTAGTGATCCCCAGGAGTATGGAGCACGACCCTGAAGGTATCAGAATTAAGTGGCTCGTGCCTTGGGTCATTGGTGTCCGGTATAACATAGAACGACTTTACTTACCTTTCCATATTTCCCCATCTCGGGCTACAAGTCCACGAAGGATTGGTATGGCATCGCTTCTTATATTTTTTCTTCCTGTAAATTGCATCCCATCCTCTAAACTTGAATGTAGAACGTGTGGTTTCGCGCCCTTTGCATCGCAAGGGAAATTAATGCGTCGAGGTCTTCGAACGAACGTATCGCTCGTCGATTCCTATCTAGCTATCTATTGAAGAATACATTCCCTTGCAGACCCATAGGATCAAGGGAAGTCTAAATGTACATTGTACAATTGCTGCGCCACACATACTGACTGTATCTGGAGGAAAGACATTGCTCGAATCATCCGGAACGAAGCCCTACAAGCTACTCGGCCGCTCCCCACAGGCTTGGCCAGAATGTGCAAACCTCATGTAGTTGATATGTATGCTCGCGGTCAAATGCGAGGGCCGTGAGCTGATGGGGCTTTTCTGGTGTTTAGATGGCGAGTGCCAAGATCGTTCCACGCGTATAATACCTAGGCTTGCGAAATATAGCTCCCATGGCCAATATATAAGAGACCACATAGTTCTCGTCATCAGACAATAAACTTCCTCATTTGGCTGGCAGGGATCGTTGTCGTGCTTCATGCATTGTTTGTTGGGCAGGTATGTACATGATTATAAACGAGGACCCCTGCGCTCTTTGAACTTGTACACCCACTTGTAGCATAAGATTGTACATTATATTTGCCCTCAAGAAATTCAAGACTGGCAAGTTTGTCTTATATGTACGACATTCTCTTACTGAAGTTCCTTTTCAAGACACAGAAATCTTGGCCGAAGAAAATGGTTCTCAGTTTCGTCCAACCCTGCAACCGCCTCCTTCGCCAGGCTTTCAAAATCAAAACTCTCCTCTCATCTCCCATCCGTAACACCCTTCGCTGGGCGAAGTTCATGTCCAAGTCTTCTGCGAAGCTTGCCAGGAAATCCTCAGCTCACTCTAGAGTCCTTTCCAAAGCCGTCCTCACTCGTTCTCGGACGCAGGTTGTCGCCAAACTCCCCCCTCTTATTCGTCGAAAACGTGTTGTCATGCGAGGACTCACGTCGATGATCAAGTCTCGCGCCAGAATACATGTCGCGGCTGCTGTCAAGCCTGCTGATCCGTGGCGGACGCTGAACGAACCTTGCAGCACCACTCCTATCGTCCCTCCTAAGCCTCCTCAACACGTTCGTACGACCCACACTCTGACAGTGTCCGTCGCCGACGTCTACAAGGCGACTTGCCGAATGGTTGCTCAGCTTCCTCGAGAAGACGCGTCCGATGAAGACAGAGCAATCTTGGAAAAGCTTCGCAGCGCCTCCTTCAAACACGAGCTCATCGCGGGTGTGAAGGTCGAGGAGGAACGGATCAAAAATATCGAAGCAGATCGACGAGGGATGGCTGAATCCAATGCCAGGGCTGCGGTACTCCGAGCGGAGCATCGCAGGAGGGTCGAGGAAGGAGTAGCACGGGCGAAGTGGGAAGCTCAGCAAAGTAAGAGGGTCTGGGCGAAGTACGTCAAGGCGGCTCTGCGTGGTCAAAAGGCCAGGATGAACCCGACTCTGCAGGATGTTTCGAGATGGGAATGGTACGAAGCCTTTTGGAACGCCTTCGAGACGGGTGGCGTTAAGGGTGTCGTTCCTTTCGAAAGTCTTCCATGGCCCACGCTGAAGCCCAGTCAAATGGATCTGGAGAACTACGAGAGTTTCATTCTTCGACCTGCTCGCCCTCATTTCGAGAAGTTGAATTGGTATGAACGAGTACAAATCGACAGGAAGCATTGGAATGTGGAGAATGTGAGACAGAAGGTTATTCCATTTGTTGCTCCTGAGATTCATTCTCGGGTTATCAGGTGTGCTGGGATTCTTTGCGGCTACTTGGACCAGTTGATCGACAAGTACACTACTTGCGATTACTAGACTTCGCCACTCCTTTCTACTTAGACCTCTTCTTTACTATCAATCGTTCCTTAAAACCAGGTTTCTCTTCATATCATGTACGAATCACAGTCCTTATACATCTCATACGCTGGACGTATCTGGGAACCATACTCCTTCGAATATACATTGGATTATTCATTCAGAACACGTATATCGGGGTACTGGTGAGTGGATCGCGAACATGATCAGAGAGAAGAACGAGTGATTTCGATTTGAGCCTCTTGCCTATAATGTTCAGATGTGAAGTTAGCTACCAGAAATTAGACGAAAACATAGTAGACTCGCAGTGAGTGTACCAAAGTAGAGTGTACCCCATTCCCGATATGAGTCAAGACATATAACCTAAACCTCTGAGGTCCATCAGAGGGGGTTGGGGGAAAGGGAGAGCTGGTCCACGGGGGTCGGCGCTGCGTATAAATAGATCTGGCGCGAGTTTCGCAAGCTTGTTATGCAAAAGGCTCAACTGAGCGTACTCGGCGTCCTGGCACAGTGCAGCCTCCTTCCTTTCGCGATTGACACCGCAATGATTCCAGTCGTGCGTAACAGAGTTCTTCGCCCAGTATTCTCTTGCCTCGTCTAGAGTCGGGGAGGGATCGAAGTGGATTGGGTTCCACCAGAGTTGGCGAGCCTTTCTGAACGCAGGCTGCTTGATGAGATTCCTAAGAGTCAGAGGCCCAAGAAGCCAACGTGGGATGAGCAGAGTACGTGGTCAACAGCTAACGCACCCATAGTCCCTATAGATGCCCTCGAGGGACACCCAAGAAAGGAGCGGCCTCTCCCATTATGATTATAAAGTCGGTATCGTTCTGTACATGTATCACTGTATGCTACGCTTCACAGGACTTTGCGCATCGGACTAGATCCTTGTGCGAATAGATCTTAGGCTCACAGGGTTCCGGAATAAAGGGAGGAATGATGACTTCGACAGAGGACATAACGCGCAAAGCGTCCGTGAGGCCCCAAGGCTCATGAGTAAAGTTCAAGTTCGGAACGGACATGATTGCAGGAAATATGGTAGGTGATCAAAGTAGAACTGGATCGAAAATGTTGACTCCACGCGGTCTCATGAGTCATGACCGTGTACTCATTATCAGATCAGTCATTTCAGAATTGTCATCATCAAGCCGGTAGCGCCGGCATGCACGTGCGTAAGAGACATATCATGATCAGAATATTATAATCCAACTCCCATTATCACTGTTTCGACCGCTACTTTCTCTCAGTCGCCCGAAGAACGCCTACGTGGTATCTATGTGATTTTGCGTTGCTTGAGGCACGTATCTACTAGCTATCTGGGAGTCATTACACTCACGCTCTACCATTCACAGGTCTTGTACTCCCGCTTCACACTTTTGAGACAACATCGCAAATCCGTTCAGCCCAGATGTCTGTTCTGGGTTGTTTGTCTCTCCATTCTATTATTTGAGAACTCGCAACGGTTTTAGGAAGCGCAAACTCATATTTGTGTTCTGAACTGCTGCGTCCTGCGCCAATATGGAGAGATAGCGACATTGACCATACGCCTGCTGATCAAGAATTGTTGGATCGCTTGGGATCAATTCGACGCAAGGATGAACTGAATGTTTGCTTGGTGGGCTTGTGGTCTGTGCAAGCCGAGCGGAAGGTCGGAACTGCCGAAGTCGAAGGGCTCAAGTTACTTGCCTGCTGATTAGGGTTGGTGGGCTTTTAGCTAGACTCTCACTGCGGGGAGTTGATCTTGCTGGAGAGAGAGAGATCTACTTGGAACCTCGCGGTGAGTAGCACCAATACATTTTCTGTCTAATATCCCTAATAATAAATTATTGAAGCTTCTAAGGATTGACTGCCCACACAAGAGAAGTTGGAATAGATTGTGCTGGCACTCAGACTTCTGTCCTGAGTCCGAGCGACGATGTGTTATCCTGGGTTGATCAGGTAGTCAGTTCAACCAGTACGTGATCGTTTGCCCGTTGAACAGGGAGCACTGATTCCTCTATAACGACCCTTCAATCTCTTCAGAATCACTATAAATTTTGTAAATATGCAGGCCACCTTACCCCTCTCGGGCTTCTTCAAGGCCACGGTGACAACGGGGGCGCTTGAGGGTTCTGATCGAGAAGGGGGATTGTTCGACGAGTGGCATGGGCAACAGACCAATACACCGCCTCCTTTCATTGATCCGACGAGCCGCCATGTTATCTGCAGCAAACTGAAAACGCAGACGCTGCGTAGGGCATGCCTTGCAAAGTAAAGCACGTTCACGACAGTATGTCTCCTTACCAGTTACTCCTCATGGCAAGCAGCCTAACGTTAGCTTAGAGGGCCTTTGTAGCAACCGAATGTAGTAACGACCTACCTATCCCGTCGTGAATAAAAAAAGTAGTCGACAATACTGGAGAAAGCATCGGATCCTTTCGAGCACTTCTTCGCAAGTCCCTTCGTCACCTGCTCGCTCTAGAGAACAGAGGGCCTTGGAGAGAGAGGATCAAGGAACGACTGGAGAAGGGTCCCTTGATGGGAGGAAACGGGCAGGCGAATCCTTGGACGGCTCTTCCAGCAAGAGGGGAAGATGGGGTGACGTCGAACCTTTGCAGAGGATGTTCCCCAAACCCGCTCCCTTCAAGACCTGCAGCGAGTTATTCACGAGACCCAACTCGGTTCAATTCGCCGGATAGGCATGGGCGGGCGCACTCATAACCGAAGACGATATGTTGTCGTCTGAGGAGGAGAAGGGACCGGATACTCCGGGAGACAGCGATTCACTCCCAGCCATAATCGAGGTTGTTGGCGATGCTGAGAAAACCGGAACAACCATTCTGGGAGCAGTACCTTCACTCACCTATGAACCGACTCCCTTCAACTTTGCGCGTCGTAGATGGAAGTCCCTTTCTAGGACCCCCACGGAGGAGCGACAAGAACCCCCTCCTGAATTTGACGTGGAGTATATTGAACAGCCTATCGCAGCCCAATCAAGTCAGGACCAGATATACTCAAGTCAAAGGTGCGCTCATGTGCTCCCTCCTCATTCTTGGAACTCACAGCTGTCGCAGATGGAGCGCTGCCGAATGTCCATTCCGATCACCATAACCCTCAGAAACTTTCGTGCTACACATGTTCTCCTGCAGCAGATTGAGTCTTGGGGTGACTGACGAAAGCAGACGGAGATCTGGGTGTCGGAACGCTGGAGCAGAACATTTCCAACGTTTCCAACCCCTTGGTCCGGTGTGTGCTTTCGACTTATTCGCTTTTCTGTATTCAGGATCAACAATTTGTTGCAGAGCACAGTTACCCATCGCCATTAGTCACTCGTCTGTTGGATCTCGACTAGAAGGAGACCGGGGATCCTGATCGTCGTTCGATGTCATGAAACGCCGACCGTTATACTTCACCCATCGCTTTGGGCATGGTGTTTGATTCCACTTTCGCTTTCGACATGGGGGCAACGCAGTATGGAACGGCTCCATGGTCAACAGGTCGTTCGTAGCGGTCCGGACTACGTAGTCATACCGCCAAAGACGTTCGTATCTAATTCGACATTGTCCTAATTATAGGCGACTTGGACTACCTTGGCGATGCATCGCAGCAGAGACGGTGACCCTCGAAAAGTTACGCGGTTGAACACCGACATTGATATCGCGTCTGCTTTCAGAGCTCGAGCTAAGTCCAAAGGCGTAGTCAATATGAAGATTCTGGGTAAATTCGGTGAGTAACTACTTGCCTTACTTGGCTCGCAGTATATCAATCTGTGTGCCCTGCGATCATGAATATCAAAGCCAGCAATCGCAAGCCAACCAATAAATCCAACAGGAAGTTGATCAATCAATTCATACGAGCGGAAGATACACCACTGTTGGAAACGTACACAAAGACCTCGAATTGATACCGCTTAGATCGACATCGTTGGGTTCAGGTCATCCGGTGGCCATGACGCTTATAGAGCAAAAAAGACAACCCTTTACCTCCCTACCTTCAGACACCGCGAGGAAACATGGCCACATGCTCCTGCTCGATCTTGTACCCTCACTTACTGTCGTCTCCCTTCCCGGGGAACCTATTCGATGTTTGTTCTTGAATTTCTTTGGGGGACAGTCCTATGTAGACTCCTCAGAGCACTTGAAAGCCGTGCTGCCTTCGAGTTTCGGAGAGATGAGCGCCCGAGGTCCATTCACAGATGCTCGTGGCACCTGTGTGTTCAACCCGCTCTGGAACAATCATGGTTGGATCAAATCGACGGAGTTCTATATTGACGTCGGTTGAGCCTATTCCGATGGAGAGCATGAACGGCTGCATTTTCGTACTATATTTTTCAAGCCCACGATGTCTCTGATCGTGCTATCTCTGCGTTACAGGTCTCTGGCGGATCTTATCGGTCAACATGACCCTCTCCAATTCACGCCCGACGACTGCTGAAAGCACAAGATGATGACCCGGTGAAGGCGAGGACAGGAAGGTAGTCAAGTTCGATGTATCGATGATGCCTTCGAAGAATAGTGGTACGTGCCCCACTCTCGGTTTGGCGGAAAACCTCTCATATCCGTATTACAGACCCAGAGAATAAGTAGATATAATCCTGACAAGAAATTTCTGCGTTGCTCCCATAAATCACGTCGGATCCACACGTCTGCCGCTGGCTATCGTTTTGCGTTGAATTTCGAGGTCTGGGAGCTGGAACATCAGTCCACAACCAGATTCGATGGACGGTACTCAAGTACTCACCAAGTTAAGCCGGTACCTGACGATCCCGCTGGGAACCCCCAACCCATCGCTTGAATTTGACAAATTGAACCAATTTTCTGCCCAACGTCCTGAGACGGCCCTACTGAAACCTCAAGCAATTGTGCTGGCGGGGTGACGCGATGTCAACCACGTACCTTTTTCCCAGTGTGCATGTTCTGGCCTCCATGGGTATTCTGGATTCGCGTGCCCAACGTTCGAGAGGTGTCAATGGAAGGCGCTGTCGATGGTGCGGTGGTATTATGGGTGTTTTGGTCCCCGTGCCTTGAACGCACGACTGAGGAGGAGTCGACAAAGGACGTTGGCGACGATCGTATGCTTATACGGCATTGCGGGGCGTTGATGTTAATTGAGATGTTGAATTGCGATCCTTCCACACCGGAGAAGCTGGGGTTGCCCCTAAAAGTATGATCTGACGAGTCGGCGAAGAAATGTGCGGGCATGACTTGAGAGAACTGGACAACCAGTAGTTTCACACGACAAAGTCAGAGGTTTGCCAGCAGGGATGAAGCGGGCGCTTGTTTGTTCCTTAGTTCTCAACCACAACCATCGATTATCCTCAGTGCTCAAACTCAACTTTTCCTCGGTCACATTCACGCGAGTATTTAGAACCAGAGTTGGAGGGTTGGAGAATCGACCAAGAGACAGAGAGCTTGGAAGGAAGACAGGAAAGCAAAGGAGAAAGTACGTGTATTGCCGAAGTCTGTTTTATTCACAATTCTTTGCCCTCTCAGATCATTCATTGCCCGCAAGGTTCTGAACATTCAATTGGCGCGTTGTACAATGGATATACCTAATCAAACCGATCATTCCAGCCGTCGCAACTCGAGAAACAGCCCTCCGTTCCCCTCACGATCAACTTAACCTAACGCGATCGATTCCTGACTTCAACTTCATCTTTCCTCCGTCGTGTCTTATTCTCCCTAGGAAGCGTTTCTATGGACGGGAAGTATGCCTTCGAAGGTATCGGGTCTCGTGCTGGCTACGGGCACGATTTCGCCCTCCTAGGTCCGCTCAACTCGGCGTAACTCGGTAATAATCACCGCCCACTTGCAAGACTGTCCGGCTTCGCCAGCTCGAGCCCTCCCCCGCGCATATGGATAACCTCGTGTATCTCCATCTCCATGCACGGTTGTCGACAATCCGGTTCGCCGGGCAGAGGCCTTGCCTAATCCCAAAGCAACATCCGCCGTTTACCCAACCTTCCTTGCTACAGAACTCGAGCGTATGCGTTGAGCTGAGGATGGCACATCTGCTTTTCAAGTTGGAAGCAGGCGCTGATTGTAATGCTCCCAGTGTACCGAGCTCGTTTTCGAAGTTTGGACACACGAATCAGCGCAGCGGATGGTGGACGCTCCTTGACACTCCTTTCGAGCTGTCGTCGCGATATACGAGGGCTGGGGGCAGTGTTGATAGAGGTCAATGTCGGGATTGGGGGTAGGAATTTGGCTCGATCGGTACTTCGTTTGGTTTGAAGTCACGTCCACCTATCATTTTCAACCCGCGTTTACGACGACAGAAGCTTTACCTCAATCCACCAACTCCCACCGAATACGAAGGATATCCCATGCCGTCTTCTCTGCAGCGCCGACAGTCCAAGCTACCACATGCGCATAGCATAGGTGTTATAAGTACCCTGACCCCGCTCATTCAAAGTCAGGAAGGTTGGTGAATACGTCGAGGCTGGTGGACCAAGATTGGACCAAGATGTAAGTCGAGGGATACAACGTTCTCCGACGGATACCCACATCAGACATGTCTTCAGTTCAGCCCAACCGTATCGTCCACGTCACTACGAACATCTTCCATTTTGTTCCTTAGTTGACCGGTATCGTTGCTACGAAACCCTCGGGCCTCGGGCACCAAACCAGTAATCAGGCAATTCCTTTCGCCTCGTACACGGAAGGAATTGGACGATCACCAATGGCAGGATGACCTAGGATGACGAGTATTTGTTGGAACGAATGGATACGTACATGCCGGTTGCCTTCAAAACGTATCGTAGCTCGAGTTAACGCGCCCCCACCTTCGTAATTTGCATCCTTCCTCTTTGATCAACTTCGCACACACGAACATCAGTATTCATCCATTTTCTTGTGTCTTTCAACCCTTAGGGTCCAACAACTATACTCTTCTAACCTTTCGGGCAAGTACACTGTGAGATATGATCACCCAACACAAACTCCAGAGAGCTAGATACTCTTACCGTGCGCTTCTCGCGTTGTTGGTACCGTCGAAATATGATGAAAATTCATCCTCCTTGTTGCAACTTCTAAATCAATACCATACATATTCTGCTACTTCGAGTGAATAAATTGGGAATTGTGACTCAGAATAACTTACAATTTTGTGGTGCATCAATACCATAGGCATTGCGGATGGGGATAAGCAATGAATCCTCGACTAGAATAGCTTACTGTTGGGCCGTCAAGGATACCTCAGAAATACGTTGCGCATGGGCGTACATCATTCCTAATCAATTCGAGTGAGGAATAGTTTAGAAAGAAAGAATGAGATGTTCGGAGCAAAGATAGGTAAGGTAAAAGGTATGAGGAATATTCAGCATGTTCATCGATACCGAAATGCCTCATATTCGGCGCAAACCTCTGAGATATCTAAGTCTTATCGAAGACCGCGATATTTCACGATCGTGCTTTGCATACTCGGCATCTCAATGTGTTGCATCTTCCAGGTCACTAATGTCATGCTAGTTTCGGGCTTGCGATATTGACTCAATACTCAAAGATTCGAGTTCATGTTCTGTGCAGAAATTCGCAACCCTTCTCCAGACCAAATATGGTGTGAAAGTATCACGACAAATTTATTGCGCGTATTTGGCTGCCTAAATAATGTTAACCCCCAGCTGTGTTACTACAAGAGCGGCCATACTACTTACTGTGCGCCATTTGCTGAGCAGCCGCTGGAAATCACGACGGTTTCTAATTTCTGAAACTTTAAATTGAACCATTCAAGGCCCAAGGGCTATCTACAAGTGTTGTGATTCAAACCCCGTAGCCCCAGTCGAAAATCACGGAAGCTCACCGTAACGTCGTTGGTAGAGTTAGCTAGGTTGAGTCTTTAAGCTTTGGCGCTTGCGCTCAAATCAGTAGCGCCGGTGAATAAATTCACACGCAACTGACGCGTCGAGAACTCGCACTTGCTCTTGATTCTCAACCACCATCACTTTCCAACGGTCAGCTCATCATGGTGCAATCGTATCGACGCTCATCAATATATTAACTCAAAGCCAGCAAAACAATCAAAGGGTAGAACTGAAGGTTAGAATCGAGATGGAACTTGTCGATGGGGTGCGTGTTCAACTTCGAAAAAACAGTTTCTATAAGGATACTGATCATTTTTACAGTAACTTCCATTAGCTTTGACTCGGTCTCAATGCGTAACGAGCTGAAGACTCTTCAATAACACGAACAACAGCTGACAGAGACAACTCACCGGTATTTCCACTCAGCTTACGGTGGACTCAGCATCCGACCTGTACGATGTAGCCCAAGACGTCGACTGCATCTCGTCCCGGTTCCACCAACTTTGAGTGTTTTTGAACGGTGACGTATGCACCGTCATGATTGTCATGACTCTCGAATCCCGATTCCTTTCACGACCACCGCATGGACCACCCCGCCAGGTATATAAACCCAACACGTCCGAATAGTCAACAATCTTCCTTCCCTCCCACCGCTACCTCTTCGCCCCCTGGCCTCTCAAAACTATTCCCTCGTTCGCTCCCCCGCTTCTCTTCCCTCGCCCTTTGCTTATATTTGGTTTACATCATTCCAGACTGTAGGTCCAGTCTACCATGTCATCAGCCTTTCTTGAACCAACTGACCATATCAAGCGGGTTTTTTTGTTGATCTTTGGTTGCAGCAAATGTGACAGTTAAGCCATAACGCGAAGAGAAGGTACGCTTGCACCCAGGTTTGTTCAATATTATTGCTAACTATATGCATCTAGTTCGGGCGCTAGGTTCCTCGTCTTGCTGCAACACTGACTGTGTGTTCAAGGTAGGACACGATTAATGGCACCTTTCTCAAACCGTCGACTGAATACCTTTCCCTTAGCGCTACCATCAATGCTCGTCATCGTGTGTACTCCAGCGGGCCGCGACTCTAGTCGGTTCGTCGCTTTTACTTGTTTTTTTATTCATGCTGGTGCTAACTCTCGTCGTCTCTGTGCAGCTTCTGGTGATCGACATGTTACCCAAGAGATGGAATGAAGAAGATGATAGCGCTGGGAGCAAGAATAATGCCGGCTCCTCCCTCACCTTCTACCTATTCTTGTTGAGTGCTCCGAACTATCACCCACGCCCAACCCCTATCGTCTACTACTGTATCACGATTGTCTGTACCTTATTTATGTGTTCAATGACATTTTTTTGCTCCCTATTTGTGTCGTCTGTGAGAGTTGCGAAAGGTCCCCAGATGAACAAATGCTCGGCGTGTATGGCCTGCGGTTGCCAGTCTGCCCGTTGAAGAAGATGATTTTGATCCACACAAGGATCGAGGACAAAGCAGTCGGAGGGTCGGAGTTGGAGTAAGTGGGTCCAGGCACCGAGGATCGTGGGATGCCTCGAGGTTGCGGGGTAGATGATCAGTACACGTAAGTAGATCAACACGTACCTTAGACGCGCCGAGTCGCGAATAACTTATCAGTTAACTTGAAATAAACTTGATTTGACTTGAGGGAAGACTTGAGAGGTAAACTTGAGAGTTATAGACGCGTAGCGTCGAGGGACGTTGTGGGAGTGAGCAAGAAAAGCTGGATTTCGTAAGATGCCAAAGCATCCCATACAGACTGGCAGTTGAACTACGCTAACCGAAAGCGGACGTACTGTACAGTTTATGTAAATGATTCACACAGACCAGGAAGATGCCGAGTACAGTACTTGATCAAGAGAACGAACAAAGGAAGGGTTAAGAGGGGGATTTTGATATACAGTGACCGTCCCAAGTGGGAAAGAATTGACTAGTCCAAGGAATACTCACATCCCCACTACCTGTCAGACGTGCGGTGCTATTTGGAGGGTGACCAAGCCTCATGAGCGCAGACGGAATGGACGAGGTTCCGCAAGCGGCACTCAGCCACGCTGGGAAAGGTAGATAGGGTGCTTGTAGTTCCTGGTGTCGTCGTAGGTACGAATTGATGGAAATAATATGTCTGAAACGCGAAACATAAACTTGTGAGCAAAGTAACCGAGACGGAGAGCAAGATGGAAAGAAGCAGAATAAAGCGGAAATGAGACTAAATACCAAAACCGTGTGTGGTTCAGCATGGACTACCACACCGTCATTGATCATTTCTTCCAGCTTGGCAGCGTCTGGCCATCTCGGTCACTCTGACAGCTTCTGACCAGATTCCCCATCTTGACGAGTTCTGGTCATAACGGCCATCCTGACCGCATCTGATCATCTCAGTCAGTCTAGTGCGTCTTCTCAGCCACTGGTCAGCCACTATTATACTGAAAGGTTCTTATTAGTCAGTACAGTAGAATACCTCATATGGAATAACATCATATGGAATAATAGGTCATATGGAATATGGTTTTGGTGGAACGAAAGTTCAAAACACCCTATATTCCATATGTCATATGGAATAACCGTGATATGGAATGAGATTTTGGCTTCCCTGAGTATATTCCATATGAGGTATTCCACTGTACCATACTTACGACAATTACAAGCTACGGTCAGTATGCCGCTGCGTGAATCCCCCTTGCGCAAAACAACACTTCTGAGCACATACCAGCAGTCTTACTGTACCTCGTCCTGGCTGACGGCCCTTACCAGCCGCTGGGCAGGTCCCCATGGTTTCGCTGGTGTGGCTAGCCAGCTACTACCACAGTCAGCTCATTGTGCAACCAAGTTTGCCCGTGCAGCGCCCCATATCCCATCGTGCAAAATCATCTCACACACAACTAAAACACTTGAGAGTCTTCCGAGCATCAACCCCTTCCAAGTTCAACCTTGAGTTGGGGCAAGTTCAGGGTGAACCTGTACTCTGTAAGCACATAAATACTTAACCCTGTTTAAACTTGTGCGAATGCGAGTTTCAGTTGTCGCAGCCCTGTCAACTATCAATTGGTACGTACCGCGTGAGTTATCAACTAGTCGTCGCCGTTTCAACGTTTCAGCCCTGACTTGCCTTTCTTCCTTTCCCCCCGTCTTTTCTAGTGACTCTAGCAGTCTGAGCCGCATTCCCTACGCCATTTTTCTCCCTCTCCCCCCAGCCCGCTGATATCTTCCGCCCAGTTGTGGCTGGAATTCAGAATACTGATCTCAAAGGTACGCGCTGTTATACAAGGACTCAGATTCGACGTTACAAAGGTGCTGTGTTGTATTGAAATGGTGCCAGGTGGGTCTTCTCTTTTATTGGAATTGGCATACCCCACTCATAGCTTTTCCCTAGCTCATACTCTATTATATCACTCCCCGAAACTAAGCTGGGCTGGCCGGAGGTTTCTGGTGGTGCTTTAGAAAAGGTTCGTCTTTGCCTTGTCATCTTCTTACTGTTCACTCAACCCAGTCCTATTCAGGAGATTGAGTAGTCATGGAATAGTCAGTGAAAGATGAAGATTTAGGGCATATTTTAGACTGCTGGTTTACAGTGAGTCTACGGGTGTATGTATCATTTAGGTTCATAGTAGGCAGTGTCACAGTGTACTATATAAGTAGTTCCATGTCTATATATGAAATCTTCCACTCTACCTCGCAATGTGCATCAATAAAAAACCCGAATAATCCAGGAAAATTGAGCTGGATATCTCGGGAAACTTGCTCTCAATTTCACAAAATTTCTCGAAATAACGCAAAGGAAATTTTAGGGCCGTGCAATTCCGGGAATTTCTCAGAATGGCTCAGGAGCTCGGATTTCCGGAAATTTCTCGAAACTAGTGCGAATTTCCAATGTACGGTTTTCCTGATGAACTTGGAGATCTGATTGAGGGCTTTGCCGAGCCAGTGCGTGAGGGATACCTCCGGGAATGTCGATCGTTTCGATTCACTAAACTCGAAGAGACATGGGTATGCTCGAAATATGGCTTTGATCAAACCACTTCTTATCACCTCAATGGCCAGAGGGTATTCGTCGACCACTGATTCGAGGCGTGAAGCCAAAATGACAGCTATGGTACATCAGAACTATCGGACTTTGATGGTCATGGATTGTCCCGGGTCTCGTCCTACAACAATCCAGAGAAAGTTGCAGGGTTGACATGCTCTCGCGCCCCGAAAGTTTAGTCGCTCCCAGTATTTTCTTTACTTCGATTGCCCCGGCTCCGGTCTTGATCCCTCATTTTGGCCTCACCGTGACCGTTTAGAGCGGGAGGAGCGTGCACCCACGGCTGTTGAATCTACATCTTGAGACAGGCAGAGGTTATGATAGTTTGCTGACCTATTTTAATCAATTCGTATGGGGTTTTGTGTGTGACGAAAAAATTTGCTAGGGGACATTCACCTTAGGCAGGAGTTGTGACAGCGGATCATTACCTCTAAGGCCACGTTTACCTAACGTCCGAAACTGGCCTCAAAGGCCTTTCTTTGGCTGCCGTAAGCCTACTTCTTGACTCTTCTCTTCCACCATCGTGCGGGGATATACGAGCAAACTGCAGCGATATGGAATGCACCTCAAAGGCTTCCCTCCTTCACGTCTTGGGACTTCTCGGATGACCGGGTGCACCATTCGCGACAACTCCAAGGTCAAGTTAACCACATAGGTGCATTAGTGCCTGTGCCTGCCTGCGCCGCTCAGCCCACTGGTTCCTCAAGATTTGGTGCGCTCTCAGGGATGGTATTTTCTCGGCTTTGATTTTTCTACGAGACCCTCGTCGGCTTCCTATATTGTACTACGTGTGCTATGATAACAGGTTGATCGATGCCGATCTACCAGGGTGCATGGAGGTGCATGACCTGCGTGGGCAAAGGTTGACGCTACCCGCACTCTGGAGTCTGTGTTAATGGACTCGCGATCGGAGGAACAGGTGCATCATTTTACGTGTAGACGCACAAGGATACTCAGCAGGATTGTGCATTGCACTTCTGGTTGGGACAGGTACGCACAAGCCGTTGGTATCTTGTCGATTCAGCTGTGATACCCGTCTCAATTCAGCCCCAATCTCGGAACAGAGCGCTTTCAAGTTGCTCAAGCCTAGCAGTGTTATATGAAGCATATGGCTCGAAGCCCTCTTCGGTCGTCTCATATTTCCCTCGGGTGCCAACCATACTGATTCATATACGACCCGCTGCCATTCTTGCAGCTTGTTGTTCCCATCCACGAATCCGGCCTGCCGTCTACTGCATTCAACTGTATTGTCCACGAAGGCTCCGTGTCTGCAGAAGCTCTCGATGTCATCAGCGCTTGGATTAAGATACGCTCCGTATTCCATTTTGTTTTCATACTGTTATAACGGTTCATGAAAGTCAAATCTGACCTTTTATTGACAGAGCTCATAATATCGGGCTTCTCATGGTAATATTTCCGACCTCGCGGATCCACGGTTTCCTTCAGAGACGTCCATTCCTCAGCATCGACTCCCGGCTACTTAAGCATGTACACCTTCGCCGGCCCCTCTTGCCTTTTAATCCATGACATTAGATGGTCTCGACTTTTGCTGTTTTACGCCAAAGGTTGAAGTTTAGTGGCTCCAGTGCGTCTAGATTGGGCACATTCCACACTACCATACGCACAACCTATGTTTTGTTTTATTTTTTGAGGTCAATAAAATAAACCATTCCTTCTTTATTTAATTCTTCCGTCAAAATGGACTCAGAAATGTGCTTCGGTAAGCCAGAACAGGCTAGATCCCTTGTCCCTCTTACGAACCTGCTGAAAGTTGGAACGAATCTTCATTTAATTCCATATTTTGTCCACAAGACGTCCAGACATCGTTCACCCGCCTTCGGCTCGTTTAGAGTTTTTCCTGGTCGACTTGAATTGAGCTTTGTCAAGGTCGCATTGAAGTAGTTGATGGAAATGAGATCCAGATGAAAAAGTAACGCCAGTTCTTAGCGCAACCGGCAAAACCGGCTACGAATAGCCGGCCCATCTCTCGAAGCATATTCCGTCTATAATGTCTCTTCTACACCGTATATCGCCCTAGAAATTTGCCTGCATGGCCTTTGATAGATAAAGAATTTGCAGTACAAAACTTGTGGAAAAGAGACTGACGGTTACTTCAATCGAAAAAGTGATGAAACCCAGTTTGCCAGAGCTTTGATCACTCGCGCTTTAGCTGTTACCACCATCTGGTCGACCACATCCTTGCTCACTCTACGACACCTTCTCTGTCTGCAAGACTAACTATTCCTCAATGTTACAGAATCTATCTATGACAGTAACCTGGACTATTGGAATATTCTGGGTCAATTGGGACCTACTTACACAAGGCCAATAGTATCGAATACTATCGATTGGGAGGATACGAAAATGGGGCAGTCTCCAGGTTGGTTCCACTACATACGGTACGTGTTGTGCTCCTCATTTTTGATCTTGATACTGAGATAGTCTTTTTTGGTGGTTATCTTTCATAGCTAGATGTTCAATGCCGAAGTAGTTATCAGGAATGCACTATGTCTATTCAACACCATTCCCTTCGCTACTGCAGCCAATGTGTTCAGCTTTATAAAGGTCTTCAAAACTCGTTCTACCCTCCTGATTTTTCATTGCTCTTTCTTTCTCTGTTATTTGCCGCTAGTCGAGCTCGATGCATCGCTACAATTTTTCAGGTGATGCCAGGTTCATCTGCACGGCAGCGAGCTTTGGCATAACAATGCAGCAGCATTACTTTCAGGGCTTGTGAACTCAAATTCAATGTACCGCGACGTTTATTGCTGATCTAACAGATAGTCTCAATGTACAAAGTTACCGCTGTCACGAAGTGCTGAGCGTCTATCGGATACGACAGAGGCAGAGAGCGGTGGTAGCAAGCTAGGAGAGGAGCAGCGGGCTTGACTCAGGCAGAGATAAGGCAGAACTGGTCCCAACGACAAGAGGTCAAGATCTATTGTAAAGAAGGAAAGAAAAGGAAACTGTACTACTCACCTGGTCCCAACGACAAGAGGTCAAGATGAGGGACCAGGTGAAGACTAGCTAGCTTATATACCTATCCTACAGTCAGAGCTGGAGTCGGAGTGGCTACCTATGAGTCGTGTATGAGTAAGTATGAGTCAAGGATGAATAAGGAATGAGTCAATATGAGATAATGGGATGGCTGCGCGATGTGGGTTAAAGCTGCGCGATGGTGGGTTAAGAAAGGGAATCGTGAGAAATAAGGATGTATAGTAAGTGACCGTGAGAAAAGAACATGTGATAATCATGTGAGCAAATCGTGGAGGGAAAAGTGGCGTCTTCATGACAACCGCCACAATCTCTACCATTTGGTGGCATCATGTCGACATGGCGCCGGTACTAGCATTTTCGTGCCCCAGCTCTTGGTGCCATATCTATTGTGGGAGGTGTTAAACGCGCACACATGGCTTACACTCAGCTCAGTTGCACGCCTCAATCTGACTGGCACTCATAAAACCGCCGCGAGTTACCCCAATTTGGCAAAGCAAATTGTTGCTGACTTGGAGCCCCTTCCATCGAACCTCCAATCTCAGTTGTTCCTCGCCCCTCTACCCACCACCGACCAGCCTCACAGCAGCGCCTGTTTTGCTAATCATCTCCCTATTTTTTTCTAGGTAGCGGCACCATAGGCAAACACAAACGCGAAGGGTCAAGAAGTAGGGTCAAGGTTGAGGGTGTAACAAGATGAGCTAACGCTCTATGCACCCTCGTTAGAGTGAGAGTATGACGCATACGGCACAGGCACAGTTTCGACTGATGCGAAGTCTCCCACTTGCAGAGGGTGAGCATTCCGGAGTGTTGCTGATGCCTCAACTTCAAGTGATGATAAATCGTCGCGTCGGCGGCAGTGTTTCTGGTGGGTGCTTCCAGAGAAAGGAATACTGGAGGAGATGCTTGTGCAGGCTATATTCCAGAGTGTGAGCACAGCTCAGTCGTTCTCTGTGCCTGCACCTTTGTTTCCTGCCATTTTGCTATTACTGCCACGCTTCTTCAAATTCATATAGTGACGTAGTTTGACCTTGCACGAGTGCACCATAGATCAGCGGCAGCCACACATCATGCCTACAGTGACCGGAATATAATCTGTGGTTTTTTGATACTGCGGCTAACCCTAGTGCAGACAGAAAATAATCCGAAGTTTGAGGAAGTATTGAGGCGCAGGGCCTTCAAGGCCGGTTATGTACGTCAACCGAGCTGTACCTGACAGGTTATTCTCGGGCTGTGACAGGTCCGGTCTGGGCTGGGGACATTCGTATGGCAGGCAAATTCCTCCGAGTGACCTGTGACAAAAACAAAAGTTCATACGCCACTTTCGTGTCGACGAGGGCTTGGGGTCAGTGAGTGGGGAGAATGGTGGCAGGCGAGGCTGCCATCCGCGGTAATTCACAGAAAACACCTGACTTGGGCAAAAAAATCTCAAAAGGGGTTATTTCTTAGCTTTTTAGGCTTACTGCAAGTTTTGTCACATACCAAGACATTTCGTATGACCCCCCTGTGACTACGTGATCATACGAAAAATTTTCGTATGCAGAGAGGCCTGTGACGTGTGATATACGAATTGAATGAAATAGGTCAGTAGTGCATACTTTGTCAAAGCTCCTTCAATTGCCATCAGCGTTCAAGTCTTGATGTAGCGCAGCGAGTCTGGTAAAGGTGAAGGTACAACTCGATATCTACCCTAAGGAGACCCCGTTTAGTCACTCGTGTCTTATCATCCTCCCTTCTGCCATTTTGACATAGGATTGGCTTGTCGAAATGATTTATGTCACGTGATCCGACCATCTATCGACCTCGTTCAGAATCATTCAAATTGGAGAATTTGGTTGTTTGGTTGTTGAATAGCATAGGGCACGAGTGTCATTGATCATTTACCTTAGCTATAAGCCTGTCGAATGAACAGGATTAGATAGTCCATTGCTCACTGAATACTCCAGCTTGCTGCCACATAGTCTTTGCAGTTTGAACTTTTGACGATAGTCTACCGCGAGCTACCGTACTCTCTAAACAATGCAAAAGGCCTTAGTCGGAACCAGTGGGAACCACCTTTCCAATACTTCCCACTCTTTCCAAGGAACACCTCTTGAAGTAAAGGCTCGGTTACAATCCGAGCTCATTATTGCAGGTTAGAGCATCCAGGCTCCTCGGAATGTAACCGAAGCCGTAAGCATCTTCCAATGAAATAGATACCTCAAGATCGAAGTCGATCGCCCCTGCACACTACAACGGCCTCCGCCGACGCTGATTGAGTTTGACTAACTGCAGATGCATCAGTGCCAGGCTTAGTGCTTATCAGTACCTCCCAACTTGCAAGCCGGCCGAATGAAGCCAGTGCCTACTATATAAAAAGGCATTAAAAGGAGGCTCGAGCAAAGACGAAGCGATACTCGAACTTTACACGACCCATCGACATGATCACCCTCTACGACCTTGGACCTTACACTCCCGCCGAGGTGAACTCGCTTGTACCTCACCCTTCCTCCGTACCGTGGTGTGAGTCGTATTGTGCGTATCGAACACACACAAAACTGATCAAACCGAGAATAGGTTCATCCTCCGCTACAAAAATCTCCCATACGAGATCAAACCCATCAACGTTCTTGAGCTTCAAACGATCGCCCCCTCCCTCGGTGCACCACCTACCATCACACATCCTATGCCCAAATACACTATCCCGTTCATGAAGGACTCCGAAACTGGAAAGATTCTATCAAACTCATTGACGATTGCGGAGTACCTCGATCAGACATACCCAGATACACCGAAAGTGGTTCCTGAAAACTCGAAAATGCTATTGAAGATCTTCCAATCTGATATACTAGCTCGAACGGCTGCAACTAATAACGATGTTGTTCGGCCGTACCTGTTCAAGCAGTTCCCGAAGGAGTTTCAGGAGATGGTGCCTTTGAGCGTTCCGACACCTGAGGTGTTGAAGGACGCGTTGAGTCGGACGAGGGAGCAGTTTGAGCAGCTGAATTTGAATTTGGATGGAGGTGTGCCGTATAGGGGGTTTTTGATGGGAGGGGATAGACCGACGATCGGGGATTTTACGGTGTTAGGATTTGTGTATCCGTTGAGGTTGATTTATGGGGAAGGGAGCGAGGAGTGGAAGGAGGTGAAGTCGTGGGCGAATGGGTGGGTAGGGTGGTTGGTTGAGGAGATTTTGAAGGCCGCTAATCTTGGGTTGTAGTAACTTGGTCAAAATTCACAGCCACCATGCGCTGTACAGATGCCATGCTACAAGCGTGCTATATCTTTGTTTTGACTCGTGAATTGGGCCTGGTGCGCATGTGTCATCGAGACCAGCCGTTCACATCTCTCTGCATCACTTGGGCCTAAAACCGCGGTCGATTCGATTGCGTTCAAGGAAACGACTTGGTTCGCGAGGAGAAGGTGGAACCATGCTTCTGAAATAAGAGAGCAGGCCAAAACCCCCTTTGATAACCACATGAAGTGATGAAGAATGAGAAAAGTAGGCAAGTCAATGTGGTCAATTGGTAATTACCTTCAGCCCCCGGGCGTAAAGAGCGAGATACCGGTTGGATAGATGGAGAAATGCGCGGACCATATGAAGTAGAGAGAGAGGAATATGATATCACAGCGTCAGTATGGACGTGAGATGAAGCGGAAGACCCTAATATCGCGGGTTGGACACCCATTCCATCTCTTCCTCGGAGAGTGAGACAAAATCTCTAATCGTATGGATAGAATCATCTTCAACGAAAGATGATCGAGTGGCAGACATTTTGTTCCTGTGTCCATGTTCGGATACCTTAGAGCCGAGGCGAGGTTGTCTTCGCTCGTCGAGTGGGAAACGACGATGCCGATGGTACAGCTGGGTAGTAAGTCCTTTAAATCCAGCAGTCTATTCCACTCGCCTCGCATTTGAGGAATGATGGTATAATCAAGAATATGGAAGAAAACGGTGCGGAGGCGGGGGGAAAGTAATTGTGTGGAGCATTTGGAAGATGTAGGTTTGGAAGAGCATTGGGTGGGAAAGGTTGCTGGGTGCTACAGAGTGCTATACAGCGGTGGGTTCCCATAGGTGATAGTAAGAGATCCTACATACCTGATGTTGTTTAACAAAGAGACAATCAGGGTACAACTCGAAGGGGAGATGCAGCGAGTTTGTCTCCTTGGAAAACACTATGTAACAAGGCTTGTAGGAAAACCCTCTATCAAGGATGGCGAAGAGTGCGAGTTTCTGGGAAGGATGGGTAGATAGCCAATGATGAAAGTGCTAGGCTATCTCAGGGGAAGATCTCCAGTGACCAAGAATATGAATCGAGTTGAGGATGCAGGGAAGAGCGCATACTGGGATGGGTGGCTAAAGACGCCCTTCAAAGATTTCAATTTGAGGACTCGCAACTGGGGGAAAGAGCGTATGAAAGTGATGAAAGATCTAAGGTCTTCACGATGCAAGCGAATATCTAGCTCGAGAATGTCCGTAAAAGTAGAAACGAGACAGGATGCGGTGGGATACGCTAGTAGCGTGGTAAGGCCGCCTCTTGTGAACCCTTCAGGCGATTGACCAAAGCCTCGCCGCAGAAGAAGTAGGGGGGTGGTTGGTCATGATTTTCAGAAAATGCAGGTTTTGGAGTTTATCTGCGAGCATATCGAGCTTCTGGATAATTGAATCCATGTAAAGGGCGTGCCAAGTAATGCTCTTCTCGATACTCTCCCTGGGCATGAATTGCCAGTATTTCTCCTTCGAGTTCGTACATAACGCCAGGCCGAGGGACAAATGTCGGATATACCCTGCTGTTTGTGCCATTGAGAGCAGCTGTTCATTTCTCTCTGTACTGCTGCGCATTGTGTTGATCTTGACGCTTTCAAAGATTTGAGGTTTGCAAAAAGGCAGCCATGATTTGCAAACCAGGGAGCAGACCAGCAAAGTCTTGCGATCGCAATCCTCGAGGATGTGGTCGACCAGCTCGAGAGGTACAGAGATTGTTTCATCCATAAGAAGGCCCGAAGAGGGTGATGGTGGTATAAGCGGAAGAGGGTGACGTGGAATCTGTACTCACCCTCAGGTTCTGTCACGCGTTTGTGACTCGGCGGATTGTAACCAGCTTTCATACTTGCGTTTGTTATAGTTTAGCTCATGCAGTTAGAAATCAGATGCATTAGACGTATTTCATGTAATATTGTGCTCTGAATAATAGAGGTTGAATTCAGTTCCTTTGAATCGCGGAAGGAGAAAAAAAAAACCCAGGAATTGTGAGTTTGATAAGATAACTCCCAGGTACGAGATAACACGGACATCGCCACAAATCCGATTTCATGTGAAAACGCGCTTGCCACGCTGTGAGACGCGTCGTCGTCGATCCCTCCCAATTCCTCCTTTTACCTCCATCTCAACTTCAGCCTCCGCTATGGATGCCTTCAAGCATTATGCGACAGAGATCTTGACTGGTGTTCCGAAGCCTAATTCCATCAGCCCTGGTAAGCGAGAGAAGATGAAGACAACCGTACCATCAAAGCTTCACCTTGCGGATCAAACTAGAAAGAACCTTCAAGATGAGATGTTGAAGAACTTCAAGTTCTCTGAATATCAATATACCATTTATGATCAAGGTGATCTCAATGTATCTCACATTTCAACTTGGATTCTGAGCTTGTGAAAGACCGCGCAATGACCCAGTACTCTGACCTAAATCTCTACCTGCCAAGCAAGAATGAACGTGTAGTGAATGCTAAACTCACCTGTGTTGATTCCAAGATTCACCCACTCATGAACAGTGAGCTTTCCGTTCTATTCACAACAATTTTTCTACCACTCATCCACAATTAAATAGAGAGGTACAATCGGCGCGAGCTTCTGTTCCAATGTCAGGCTGGTATGGACAACACTCAGGGACATAACCCTTCCAAGAAACGAGAGATCCCCTGGAAAGATGTAGACTGTACATGTTGGATCAGGGTCTTGGTGACATTTGATATAGAAGCCACAAATCGTACGTTGTAAACTGCCATAATGAGACCTGGATTCATTATTTATCCAAATCCAGCATCTGATTTCATTGCCATTAACCAGATATCCGGAATCACTTCACACTCCGAGGCATGCCGAGTCCTATCTGACGTTGAGAATGATCCACCAATTCCACTACACCCTCTTGTCCGTGCCCGAGCTCTCGAGCTTGTTGTCCAGGGGTCTCCGCTCTACTTTCTCTGGTCAGAAATTGAAGAATTTGTCAAGCTACATTTCAATGAAGGCACTCTCGGCACAGATTGTCATCGCCTGTTTCTCGAGTCCCATGACACATCATCCTTGTATCGTACTACTCGCCGCTATTTTGGAATCCGCCAACGTAACAAACCCGAGGAAACATTACACTCTTGGTACCGCACAGACAATCCCACGCCCCCATCCTCTCTGATACGAGACTCCTGCCTACACTATACACCTCAGATCACAGATGATAAAGAATCATGCTTTGAACTTGTACTTGCTACCCCAGATATGAAGAAAGCTGCATGGGACCACGCGCACAAGCAGCACCTCCTGATGGATCTTACCTTTGGCTTCTGCTCTGCTTCCCTACTCCTCACACTTCTCATGGCTTTCGACAAGAACAGACACGGCGTACCAGTAGGCGCCCTCCTCTTCTCCGCACGTAAACACGCCAAGGTAACCCATGCCGATTACGATACAAAGATATTAACCAAGCTTGTTGGCACCTGGAAGGATGGACTAGGAACCAATAGTGATGGTGAGAAGATTGATATCAAAGTCGCTACTACAGATCAAGATCCCCGTGAACGTAATACTCTGGCTGCCCATTGGCCTGAGATATTCTTGCTCCTCTGCACATTCCATGTCTGGCAGTCCTGGAAGAACGCCCTTAACCGCTTTCTCCGATGTATTCCTGAGGGAGAACCCCGTAAGGAAATTCGACGTCGCCTCGCACAACTCCTCCATCAGCTAATGTGGAAAATCACATCCTATCCTGATGCCAAGCGCGCATTTGAATCTGAACGCCAGTATCTACTACGCCTTGGACAACGCCGGTCCGCCACAGCAAAGAAACAAGCAAAGGGTGGACTAGTCTTTCTCAACTATCTGCTTCAATATCACCTCAAGAGCGAGGACTATTGGTATTCATGGTCTCCTGCTGGTGCTATTGAAGCCTCCCAGTGTTTGAATATCCCTGTAGATGATGTTCCCCGCACAAACAACCCCCTTGAAGGCTTCAATGGACGCATCAAGAATCAATATATTGCGCCGTACACGCGGGGTGGGAGGCTACCCCGGGTTGATGTCTGGGTCTATGTTTTTGTCACCTATGTCATTCCAGAGCTGTTCAAATCCTTCAGGGATAAAGAGAAGCACCAGGAGTTTCATGCCAAGTTTTGCTCAACTGTTCCCACATCTGCTTCTTCTGAACATGTTCCCCCAACATCGCCGGCCTCCTCCACTGCATCAAAACCTTCATCCTCTCGAAAATCTACTCCTCAGACTCCTGTTGAAACCCCAGAATTCACGGTTGAAGAGTTGGAGCAGGAAGGTGATGTGGAAGACAAGGAAATTGGAGAGGATCTTGGAAAGGTCCTTGCCCAAGATAGTGATGAAGAAGCTGAAGTTGACGATGAGGAGCTTCTCCAACTAGACAAGGAGACATCTGCCTTTGTTGGTAAGAGGTAATTTACATTTCTGCATCATTTCTACTAATCCATGGACAGAGGAGACTCAGTTTGACTTTGACCTGACCGAGGATGAGCCCGCACTTGATGCAGAAGAGATTCTCTCTCAGCTCCAAGCCCTTGACACTTCGTATTACACCTCTCACGACGACGACTCTCGCTTCCTTTCATCTCCGGCTCCATCATTTGTCGAGGATACATACATCCCACGGTCCCCTCCCAAACGCCAGCTCCCTCTTCCTCAGATTGTTTCATCCGTATCTGGCCTATCACATGACACTGTCTCCCATGTATCAGAAACCCAGTTCTCATCAGGTTCATCAGATTTGCCCACTTCACCACCCTCATCCATATCCTCAGACAGCTTATTGGTCCATCCTGCAACAACACCCACAATGTCCCCTCAGGCCGCCATCCCCCGTGTGACAAGCAGCAAACAAGCTAACGCTATTATGGAACTGGTGCAGGCACAAATGAAATTTGTTGAGGCCGCAAAGGGATTTATTGCTCTTACGGATGACACAGACGCCGTGCACACCGCCATTTCGGACCCCTGGGTCTGAAAGCCCTCCCTCCACATCTACATTCCCATCAACCCCACCTCATTCCCCAACATCCTACCGTTCCTCAATTTCTCCCCGCGTACCTCTCAGCCCGAGTGCCCCCCATGAGTCATCTTCATTTGACGACAAAGCGGCCATCGTGCTTGCCGGTTTCGAGAAGCAGAACAAGGCTCGATGTGTTCAGTTCCGAAACATTGTTTAAATCTGTACAATAGACTCACTTTTGTGTATTATCATGCAGTGTAAATTACAGGTCATTCCACTACCAAAAACTGTCACGAGCAGGTTACTCGACAATCGATTCACCGGGAATTAATCCTATCCTATGTGATTGTCACATCACGTGACTCTTTCTGAGGGTGGGTACAAACTCTGGGTGACGTAGTGTTGCCACTAGGTGGGCTGAATTGTGGGTTTTCGAGGGTGGTTTGGTTTCAAACCAAACCGTGACATCATACCGGTTTGGCCAAACCGGCATTCCAGTTCAGTTTCAACTCAGTTTCAAACCGAAAAACTGGTTTAAACCAGGTGTCCCTAATGTTTGGTTAGGATATACATAATGTTGGAATAAGATAGCAGTACTAACAATTCTTGATACTTTTGATGAAAATGGTGGGCAGAACATCATTAAAGAAGAGGGAAAGGGCAGAAAATGCCCAAGATGGCTGTCATGTGACAAACTACTGGTGGGGCGCTTTTCCCACGCCAAGCATTGATTCAGATTTAGGGCTTCTCTTGGTCACTCAGGTTGGCTAATCTGTAGGTTGATCACAACAACAAAACCTGGGGTGGCATCAATGATGACAATTCACCCTACTCTCCTGATGACTTGGTGGCTTGATGTGTCAGCAGTGAGGAATCCAGTTCCAAGTTTGAAGACGTTCAGTTGGCTTTGTCAGAGCAATCGGAGGTTGAGGAGGAACTTACCGAGGAGGAGTCTGAGGTTGAGGAGGAGCCTGCTGTCACCCAGAAGACTCGTCAAAAAAAAAAAGGGCACCGGCATCTTCAAGAAGACCCATCAGCAGATGAAGAAGCAGAAGGAAAGAGGGAAAGTGAGGTTGCTGAAGCAGCAGGCAAGGGAGAGAGAGCAAAACAAGACAGAGGTGGGGAAGAGGAACAGAGCTGGCAAGAAGCCATCGAAGAGAACCAGCAAGTCAACAAAGACCACCAAGGAGTCAACTGACCCACAAGGAGAAGCTGACAACACCAAGGACTTCCCCCTGGATGGTGATGACTTCACTGGCCCCTTTAAGCCTGATCCACTCAGCGACAAGGCAAAAGCATGTGCCGAGGAGGCATACAAGCTTTAACTCGCAACCATATATGCCATCACAAAGGATGAGGGTGAGTCTCCCCAGATGGTCTTGCCACACATCCACGACAAACACCTCCCCAGCACTGTAAGGCAAGTGAATCCTTGGAACACATGGTTGGCCTACTATGTGGAGCATGGCAAACACAAGAAGCCTGACAATCATGAGCCAACTATTCTTCCCCTAACGTATTGGTTTACTTACTGACTCCCTGGCTTTAGTGACTGCTGCAGAGTGGACCACTTTGTTGTGTGACATCTATCATGCATACATTGAGCAGAAGAAGCAAGAGAGAAACACCAAATCCGTGCATGAGGCTTTGTTGGAGGAAATTTGTTGGTTTGAGGAGTGATTCATGACCTTTTGAGACAAGAAAAAGCAGGAGGGCAAGTTCAATACAATCCTGGTGAGGATACTTGCTCCCTTCCTCAATTTGGTGTGTTTGTTTGAGTTTGGGTTTGTCTTGTCAGCAGCCACTTGTCTAACATTTCATTCTGTTGTCTTTCCCACTAGGCACAGCATGCCCAACAGTACTACAGCATTCACATCTTTGGTTATGCCATTGTGACAGAGCATGACCTCTCCAGTTGCAGCTGTAGCTGCATCTGGGGTGCTTCTCTGGAGTTTGGGATGCTGAAGGAGCGCAATCCGACTAAGCTGACCACTCAAATGACGAATATTGACACTATGTTCTGGTAAGTTTGGACATTCGAGGTGATTTGACCTTAACTGACCTTGCTGTTGCCTTGTTTGCAGAGTTATCAAAATGGAACTTCGAGACATCCTGGCCCTTGATTGAGACGTCGCCCTCCTACTGATGAAGAAGCCATCCGAGCAACATGACAAGCAAGCCTACCTTTGTTGTATCACCACTGCTGCCCTTGCCAACAACACAAGGCTCTATTAAATGGCAAACAGCTCTCCTTTTACACTTGGGCCAAGTGTGCGGGCAAATGCAAGCTTGTTATGCAAAATTGGCCTGTTGGGATTGCTTTCCCAGGCGTAGGACCCAGGAAATGGCATAGTCTGTCACAAAGCGAGATCTTGAAGGTGATAGGCATGCAGATTGAGTTCCTCAAAAGGGTTCAAAAGGGGGAAGCAACCAAAGATAAATGACAGTCATGTAACTTTTTAAAGGTTGAGAGGTGGACCAAGGGTAAGTTTGCATTATGTGTTCAAAATGAGCGTGGACTTACTTGTTTTCTCAGACAAGATTGAGTTGGGGCCAGCAGAGCAGGCCAAGCTCCCAATTGTGACCGATACCAACAGCAACATTGTCCTAATATATGAGGATGGGCTCGTGGCCAATGGCATAGATGCTGAAGAGGAGTTGGAAAAGGAATTGGCACCCAAGAAGAGGAATAAGGGGAAGAAGGGCGGAAAGGGGAAGAGCAGGGAGAGGGATATGGGGGAGACATCAGAGACACCACCAAGGGTTTTGGCTGCAGCTCAACAGAAAGTGTTTTATACAGACGATAAGAGAGAGGAGAACGAGAACAGAGCAGAGGGAGAGGGTTCTGGACACTGCTCGTGTCCCGCATCAAAGAACATGGTGTGGTCTCAATTGTTCAGCTCCTACAATGAGGAAGGGGTAGACGACGACAAGCTTCCCTGTGGAGAAAGCTCATCCACACAACCAGCTCATCCAACAACAAAGTTTGTCGAAGTTGATGGTTTGACTTCTCCCCCCAAAGGCGCCAGGACTCTGTTTGACAAGGACTACAAAGGTGATAACAGCAACAACGACAATCTATACGAAACTTGCTGCAACCTCCCCCCCATTTTGGAACATCTCTCCCTGTTGCGGGCCCTTCCAACCCAAGGGTGAACCTTGAGGACCTCAACAAGGATTATCTCAATCCAAGTCTCATCCTCTGCCTTGTCCCATGCCTTGTCCTGGCAGTGCCAGCAACACCTCCACTCAAGCCGAAAGAGAGTGTTAGGGCCCGCCCCTGGTTCCTAGACACACCCAACCACCAAGCTGCGCCGCATCTGTAGACCCAGAGGCAGCTGGACCAGCTCCTCATTTGGACTTGCAATTTGTCAATGCAGTGTTCCAGAAACGAAAGAGGTCTGATACTGACAATGGTGGGCCCCCAGCTAAGAAGGGGAAGGAAAATGGTAACAAGAAGTAATTACGTTGTGTTGACTTTAGTTATGTATGTAAATCATGATCTGATAGCTGTGGGTTGTACTTAGTAGGTCGATTGTCTTGTACTATTCTGCTGTATGTAAAATATTGAATGCATTTGATTGTCTACATAAACAGCCATGGACAGAAGTTGTGAATAGTTGCAGATACTGGTAGCTGGTACATACCAGGTCACTGGGATCAAGGTGGTATATACCAAGTGCCTTGAAGTGAAATGGTACATACCAAGTCCGGTAACCTGTACAATTTTCCTGACATAGAAAGAGAGGTTCTAGAATACTTGGTCGAATGGATTTGAGCTATCTTGAGATAGCATAGTGCTGTTTGAAGCACAGTCCCTGAGGTTTTGGAACATCTGAGGCCCTTGTGAATGGACCCCTCCATGAATACATCATTGCGAGGCAACAAGGCTTCAAGAGTGTTGGTGCAATGCATTGATGGGGGGGGGGGCTGCACCAATGACAAAAGGGATGTACTCAGTGTGAGTGGATGGGATATGGTGCATACCAAGTACCCAAGATGAGGCTGATATATACCAAGTGGTGGAATCAAGGTGGTATATACCAATATATGCAAACATGGGACATACCATGTCTGCATGGGGTATATGGTATGTACCACCGTCTTTGAGATGGTACATACCAGGTGTCTGTTAGGTTGATGGTATATACCAGATGTGCCATATCCACATTAGGCAGTGAAAATACTACAGTCCTCACAGTGTTAAGAAGCAGAACTCCTAGCAGTGGTATGAGTCTTGTTTCCATTGATTATTTATTCAATAATCCAACACAGTTTTTCAAATAACTCTTGGTTCATACACTGAGTAAACACATATAGCAATATGTATATATCTAGGAGTAGGAATGGGTATGGTGGCATGGTGAACATGACATATGATGGCTTGTTGAATGCATGACATCTTGGATAGGCATGTAGTGTGTGTGGGATTGCTTTGCCAGGTGCTGGGTACTGGGTGAGTTCTGAAGAAGTGTTGAGGGCTATATGGGTTCAAATGGTCATGTATATGGAAGTGCCTGGCCTGCACAACAAGTCCATACAGAATTACACTCTGATGGGGAGCTGGAAGGGGGGGGGGGGGGGGTTTGTTCAGTAATTCTGGGGCAATGATGCCAGCAAGTTGTATCCCTGAATGGAGGTAGCATTGGTACTTGCATGTGTATGAGAGTGCATATGAAGGCCCATGGCAAAGTATGCACAATTTGGGAGCAAGAAAGGGCTATTTTTGATAAAATTTCGAACCATGGTATATATCATGGAGGGGTGTCAGGAGTCCCACCATCTGGTAGATGATGGTACAAATTCTTGACTTGTGTTAGATACCAGGGGGTCTGGTAGACTACCTTGGTAGGACACCCCTAGTAGGTGTTTCTTTTTAGGGAGGTAATTACAGCTAATTTGGTCTAGAATCAGTATGCCTGAAGTGCAGATAGAGTGAACTCAAGTGCAGGCTGGGGGATTATCAACGTTCTTGGATTGTTTGACACTGATGAACTAAAACTGACTTTTTTCCTCATGCTCATATTCAGGAATCAGACAATATAGCACCTAGAATTCAAAACGCCAACATCATTGAACTTTTGGATACTGAAGCAATTGAAATAAATAACCTCAACCATCAACACATGCAGAACAACCACAACCACAACCTGAGCCGATTGCAGGTTAGCCCCTTCCTCTATAACAATCCAGATAAATATCGATCACAGTGCACTGCCCAGGCAGGGAACAAATTTCTATAAAGCCGGCTCACAGATAAACAAGAATACAAAAGACAGCTTCAGAAAGCAAGACAGGAAACAAGGAATGCCAAGGTGGCACAATTTCCCAGTGGGCGTCACTTGAAAGCTGTCACGAAGTGCTGAGCGTCTATCAGAGATGGCGAAGGCAGAGGGGAGTGATAGCAAGTTTGGAGAAGAGCAGTGGGCTTGACTCAGACAGAGATAAGGCAGAAACTGGTCCCAACGACAAGAGGTCAAGATGAGGAACCAGGTGAAGACTAGCTAGCTTATATACCTATCCTATGGTCAGAGCTGGAGTCGGAGTGAGTAAGTATGAGTCAAGGATGAATAAGAGAATGAGTCGGTATGAGATAATGATGAGCCGGCATGACGCCTAGCGCAGAGGACTACAACATGGCTACACTACTACTTACCAGAGAGGAGTTTA
Source organism: Marasmius tenuissimus (assembly GCA_029532415.1). Classification (NCBI taxonomy): domain Eukaryota; kingdom Fungi; phylum Basidiomycota; class Agaricomycetes; order Agaricales; family Marasmiaceae; genus Marasmius; species Marasmius tenuissimus. The sequence goes on from JAQOTA010000002.1 coordinate 268,532, forward strand.
GAGAGATAGAGGCGAGACGTAGAAGCTCAAGCACACACTGTAGATTCAAGTAGAGAACTACAAGCTTATATACATGTAGAGTCAATAGTAAATACCATATAAGGATGACAATAGAATTTGTACATATGATCATAAGTAGAAATGATGAATGGAACAATAGTCCAGCATAATGGTGGGAAGTAAGAACCTGGACTTCGGATATACCGGGATCTAATAATAGTCCACGGATTCAACAGATAATGGGATGGCTGCGTGATGTGGGTTAAGGCTGCACAATGGTGGGCTAAGAGAGAGAGAGTCATGAGAAGAAAGATGCATAGTAAGTGACCATGAGAAAAGAACATGTGATAATCATGTGAGCAACTGGTGGAGGGGAAAAGTGGCGTCTTCATGACAGGCTTGGGGCATTGGTAGAGTCTTCTTGGGCCTGTGCCTTACGAGTCTGGGCGAGTTTTTCATTGTAATAAGATTGCCCATCAGGGAGGGTCTTCTACTTAGTGGTTGGTGGGGGAGTTGGGGGAGTTGTCTTTTCCAAAGGTAACGTGGAGGAGGCTGGTCCAAGAGGCTCTTGCTCTAATTCTGATTTTGCTCCACTTAGCTCTGTAAGATCCTCAAAAGGGTTGTCTCCGCAGCCAGCCTCTTGAGGTCTTGCAACGCCACAAAGTTCAAAGTTGTTGGCACATGAGATAAAGTCAAAAGAACCAGCCAAGGGCGGAACCAGTGGTGTGATGGGTGTTTGCTGAGCAATGATTGAGGTCTGTGATGATAAGCCTAGGCCCTATCAGACAACGCGTTAGCATGCTCCTCAGCAGACCATAGGAGATGGTGGTAAACAGCTGTATATACCTATCAGACGACGCATTAGCATGCTAGTACGCATATCGTAAGTACAATGTGGAGTAGTGATGATAATGAAAAGACATACCTCCTCAGCAGATCATAGGAGATGGCGGTAAACGGCTGAGGAGGACGTGAAGCAAAGAGCAACCTATAAACTAAGGCACAGTGTGCCAGTGCCATATATTCTGCCTCCGTTGCCGATAGCGCTACAGCTTTTTGTTTCAAGGCCGACCAGGAAATCAAACCCCTGAACATGAACACTGCATACCCAGAGATACTCTGTTGGTCAGCTACATCCAATGCCCAGTCTGCATTGGTGAACGCAACATCATTGAGTGTTTTCGACATGAGGACCTTGTCTCCACCATGGTCACCCCCATACTCTAGTGCATAGTCCATGGTACCTGCAAGATATCACAGAAGGCTAGGAGATGCATCTTCGTAGGTTTGGGGTTGTATTGACTAAGCACCATGACTGCATATGATATGTCGGGGCAGGTGCAAATGGCCAGGAACAGGAGCAAGCCAATGAATGCCTAGTATATTTTATGAAGGCAATCGGGATCAGAGGGAATATCTGGGAGAGACCCCTGTGGCACAGTGGGTAAGTTGGAAACTTTACAATGGAAAGGAAGCTGAGCTTTAGACACATTTGAGAGGTTGTATTTCCCAAGAAGTTCCTCAATGTATGGCCATTGATGAAGCCATGCACAGCACAAATCCCAATCATGGATAATGGAAATACTGAGGTATAGTTTTGGTTCACCAAGATCTGTGATAACAAACTCAGCTCCTAGTTCTGTTAGCAACTATCGGTATCATGATTCCGATTTTGTGCTGAATAAGCTGTCATCAACATGAATTGCAATCTCCAAGTCCAACGACTCGCCTACAGAACAAACATTCTCCGGAGGGGATGTCCATGTACAGCAGAATACCGCGCTGTCCAATGGTCATCTACTGAAACCCAGTCTCTGCAGAGCTCCCCACAGACACTTGGACCATTTGGCACCTGCCTGTTTAAGTCCATATAACACATGTTAGAGAATGTAGCATGTAGATTTGTCGGGCAGTGGATATCCAGGTACCTGCTTGCAATAGACTGTTTCCAAAAGCGGAGCATTCAGGAAGGCCATCTTGAAGTCAAAGACAAACAGATGGCAATCCTCTTTGACTGCACAAGTGATGGTCATGTGTATGCTGGACAACTGAGCAACTGGTGCATAAGTGTTGCCATAGTCACCTGGTTGTTGGCTGTAACCCTGTGCCGCAACATGAGCTTTGCACTTGACAATGTTGCCATTCTCGTCATACTTGAATGTGTATACCAACTTCATACCCACCGGGTGTACACCATTTGTTTTCTGAACCATCCGGAACACTTCCTTTCTCTCCAAGCTTGCCAGTTCCTTAGCTTCCGCTGCCTTCCAAAGGTCAGAATCCAGGCGTGAATAAGCTTCTTGTTGATTTGTCGGAGGAACTTTGAGGTTCACAGTCCTATGACATGCATCTGCCAGTGCCACAAAATCATGGTCTAGTACCTTTGAGTGTTGCGCCACTACATGCACTTCCTGCTCTTGAGAAATGATCGGTTCTGCTATTGGTTCTGACAGAATTGCATTCTCAATTGCAGCATGAGACATCAGAAGGGCCTGAGCTGGCACCATCACTACTGCATTGTGGTCAACCTCTGATCTGTGACGTCATAGTTCCTGAAGCCACTTGTCTTGTTTCCAGATCTTCTCCTGCCATTCCTCTCCCTGCTCCGTAAACTCTTGTGTCCTCTGTGGGCAAACACAATACTCAGTGGATCTGACTTCACAGACTAGTTTTGGTCTCAAAGGTAAGTCCATTGTCCTATCTAGTGAAACAACTGGAACAGACACCTCATGTTCAGAAGTTGGCTGAGGAATATTCACAGGAGACGGCAGTCTCTGTCAGTCTTGTTCTGCTGGTGCATAGTAGTTGTCAGGAGCTTGACCCAGATACACAGGAACGTTCTTGTCAAACATGACATCACAGGAAAACCTGTAATGTCCATGTAGGTCCCTGACCCTCTATCCTCTACGTCCCTCTTCATACCCAACAAATATCGCCTTGTATCAACGGGGACTCCCTTTTTGTTGTAGCTCTGGAGGTATCAAAACCCAGCAACAACACCCAAAGACTCGCAAAGTCAAATAGTCCGGTTTCTTTTCATGGACCATTTCGTATGGCATAGTACCATCAGGCAGTGATGTGGTTGGTAATCTGAAGCAAACGTTAGCTGCTGTTCAGACTGCATCCTCCCAAAACAATAAGGGATGATTTGCCCAGACAAGGAGTATGGCCATGTTGTCTTCCAACATACGAAGAAAACACCCAGCACTCCCATTCTGAGGATGTGCATATGTCATTGTTAATTGTATCTGTATTCCTTTCTCCCTGTACCAGTCCAGCAGTTCACCTTCAGCTTGTTCACCAGATCCATCACACCGGACATTCTTCATTCATGCCTCCATAAAGTTCTCCCATTGCGTGAGCACCATTCCATATTGCATTTGGCACCTGTGACCTGTCCCTCAGGAAAACCACAGCATTTGCATTGGTATGGTCATCCAGGAGCAGTTGGAAGTATGAGTTTCCATGCGGCAACACCACAGGAAATGGACCACAAGTGTTGATATGTACAATCTCCAGCAGTTTGGTTGCACGATCATCAGATCAGTAGAACAGTTGTTGGGGACATTTCCCTTCAATACAGCTATAACACTTCATGCTAGCCTGAGGAGCGCTAGCATCAAAGTCCTCAACTCCACCCCCATACTTTCCCAACAATACTTTCCTGACAACCTTCTGCCCTGCATACATGGATCAGACAATCATGGAGCAACAAGAAATCTTTCAGGTGTTGAGGGAATATGGGAGCCACAATGAGATCTTCATTAGGAACAGGATGAACATAGTAGGATTTTGGAGGTGGTAGAGACTCTATATCAGCATTCAGTGGGTGTATGAATTTGCATCAAACAAACAGAAGACGGTGGATGACATCAACCCCAAATGTACATGGTGATGGTCACTTCATATAGATATGACCTTGGGGACCATTGTAGTACATTCTCATTCCACATTCAAGGAACATGCCAAACGAGATTAAATTTACTAGGCAATCAGGTGCATAGTGAGCATTGTTCAAGACTAGAACAAAGCTCTGTCCAGGAACACGAACATCGGAAACCCTTATCCTCACAATCCCTCACCCCTGGGTCTGCAAACTTCTGCAGTTAGCTGTACCAATCAACAATGCAGCCTTCTCATAAAAGTTCCAGAAGATTCTGTGGTTGTTGAATAGGTGTTTTGAGCTCCCAGAATCCGCCCTGGTATTCTTGAAGTAGTGCTGAGAACACAACAGGAGATTCAGCAATGAGCATGGTGAGCCATCCTGGAGGAGTTTCCAGTGGCGTGGTGAGGTATGCGTCAAACAATTTTTTGTTGTTGAATTCTTATGTATCTGTTACATTTGAAGCACTATTCTCTAAGTCTGATGAAGCAGAATTGGGAAGCGAAATGGAATTGGATGAAGGAGTGGAGGGGGAACTCGCAGCTAAGTGAGCTTGCGGACGAGATGATGTATGATTCTAAGTTGATTGATTTGGTTGTCGATCATGGTCACAGTCTGGTCTATCCCTTTCAGAATTGGTTCAGGTTCGAATTTGACAATGAGGATGTTGCCTGTTGTGCAGAAGTGCCGTCACCCCCATGCTGAGTCACCTGGCAATGATTCATGGATTGGTTCATAGCCTGAGCAGTGCCTTCACTTTTGCCTGCCTCTGACCATGCCCTTGCCCCAAAATACTTATTCATCCCATCCATCCTGTTGGCTGAACTAGTTGACTGGTGAGCATGTGCACATTTTGGGGTCTTTACAGCCTTCAGAGCAGTGACAGGGGGGTTTTTGACATTGCCAGAAGACTGGTCATCATCACCATCAGTTACATTGGCATCCTCAGGGTCTGATAAAGCCACACCTGACCCACACTCCTGCACGTGTACCACCTTTGGGTTGTCCTTGAACCTTTAAACAGGATGAGAAACAGCAACATGTTGAGATTTATGTCACATACCAGTCACAAAAGATCTCATACCACCCTTTATCATTCCAAAGCTTGCACTGTGTAGCACTGAGTCTGTTGACAGGTCATCTTCTCCTCTTGAAATTGGCAATGTGTTGATCAACAGCAACTTCACCATCCCAGCCATACTCATCAGCATCAGCACTCCACCCAGTGAAGTTAAAGAATTCCCAAAGATTCTTGAATGTTGAAAGAAGCCTTTCCCATTAGTACTTGAGTTGCCTGCTGGATATGGGCCCCTCTTTGAGCTGAATCTCTCTTGCAAGCTTGGCCATCATCAGTTTAAAAAATTGGTATAAGTAGAGCAGAGACACTACACACCTCATCCCACATCAAGTTTGCCCTCTTACTCAACTGTGGAAACTGCTTTGAGCCCTCTCCTAATACAATCTCAATGATCTGGCCTTGTTCTGTGTTTGTGAGATGCCACCATTGAGCAGTCAACTCATTTCTGACAGCAGGCTTGTCACCTTTGGGTGGGTGACCTGGCTTGCACTTCTTTGGAGCCAGTAGGATCTCAATATTGTTGTTGTCACCTTCTTTGGAAGGTTTATTCTGGTTGTGTGGGCTCTTTCTGGCTATCTTTGAGCTGGAACAATTTTCAGGTGGAGAAGAAGGCCATTTATGCAACACCAACAAGAGAGGTGCAACTTGTATGGGGATGACATCACCAAGGGGGCTGCGGGATGAAGAATTAAGAGAGGGGACTCATGCTGGGCTGAATTCATCAAGCACAGTGGATACGAGAGTATCCAATGCCAACTGTTGAGTTGGCATGAAGAAATGTATTAGTTGACTTGACATAGAATTTCAACGGAACGGCACAGAGTGCTTACCATCAGTACATGTATTATGGAATGACTGGGGAAATAAGGGGAGGAAAACAGTGAGCCAGCCAGACCAATAGAAAGAGGAATGTGTGTGGGGACAAAACATATCAATTCATCAAAATGTTGACAGCCAACACTCAGGCAATCATGAAGGGCAGAGTTTGAATCTTTTTGCATTAACAGGTAATAATGATTTTTTAGCTAACAGAAATTAAGAAGTGAACTCCCCTACTACCTACCAAATCCCATACTACCCCTGGTACCCCAGTGGTTTGTTACAGATTCGGAGTTTACAGAGAATACGTTCTTACAAGAACCAGGTAGCACAATCTATCGTGTCCTCCACTTTGATCAGCATTACTGCCAAAACTCGTATTTACTGGGTCAAACTCACTTGAATTATACCTTATTCGGGCTACTTCTTTGCCCAAAGTTGTTTTGACCTGATTATTACCCTTTTGGTTGAGGTCACTTCAAAATTTGTATCCCTTCGAGGCCAAAAAATCTGCCATTTTTTTTGTTCCCTTTCATACCTTAAAGCTCACCACTCGAGGCCTCCCTCTCAATATCATTCCCTCATTGGTATTATGGTATACAACCGCTGCCCAGAATCTTATTATTGACAATCCCATAGAATTAAATCAACTTGTGTTTTTCTTTTCTTTGTCATTCTCGCTTGTTGAGCCTTGCCCTGGTGCCCAATTCACCTGCTTTTCCAGTACTAATACTCAATTGACGCATAATATAGAGGTCTATTCAGCTACTGACCTATTTCAATCAATTCGGATGTCACACGTCACACGCCCCCCAGTATCCGAAAGAATTTCGGATGGTCACTAGGTCACAGGGGGGTCGTCCGAAATGTTCCCAAATGTGACAAAATTTTGGGCGGCCAAGAAATCAGACTTTCTGCCATTTTTTGGCCCGAATCCGGTGCATTCTGCAGATTATGACCAGTGACGGCCGTCAGCCGCCGTGATTCTCCCTCAGCCTGCCGAGTCCCATACAGTTCCATACAAAGTTTCCGCTGGTGTCACCGGTCACCGACCTGCCATCCGAATTCACGCCAGAAAAGTTTTCGGTCACACGGGAAACCCCATCCGAATTGATTGAAATAGGTCAGTATAAACTTCATTACTATAATGCACAGTCAACTATCAAAGCCATAGCAAACAGACATTCATTCAGAAGGTAGTCTGCCTGTGCGCCAATCAGCATATGAGGGAGTGTGGGAATAGCTCTCCATCTGGGTGGAGAAATTGCTTAGTCAGCCAAAATTAGTTCTGTTCACCTCTGTCTGCACTCAATGTCAAGGAACTGATGCATGGCTCAATGGGCCAAGATCAATTACACAGATGCATGGCATCGTAAGTTCCTAAAATCACTTCTATCTTTATTGTTTTTTCAGATACATTCATTCAATTTTTAGGTATCTGACACCATACATGACGGCGACTACCACAAGACTACCAGAAAAAAGAGAGAGATCAATACTACTAGTACAAAGCACGACTCTTGAGACAGATACACATAACTTTGTGGTGCTTTTAACAGTGTCGCGACATATTGGGCTGCAAGGAGCCGGCCAAAGGCCAGCAACGAGCAGCCCAGCAAAAGTGCCACTCCTTGTGTAAGACTGACAATTTACAAGTAAAATGTTACCTGGCAATCACATTCTGCAGCAGTATGCTATACACAGGCTCTCTGAATGACTAGTAAAATACCAGGGTCCAGCCTGTGCATTTATTTCTTCATAAACTGTCCTCAAGCCTCAAGGCTGTCTCATCATATTCCTTGACTCTGATAGTAGCACTGAGTAACAGCCCGAATCTGTACTTACTTGCTGCACCACGGCAGGTCCCACCCTATGAATTAACCCACCGAGGTCTTCTACATTTCTCTTCTCTTGCCCTGCTCCAAGCTCTTTCTCTGCACTGTATTGCAACTTCTCATAGGTTATTCTGTAGTGTTTGGGATGTGTTTACAATGGATAGAATAATTGGATCTTTAGCAAGGTCAATCATGCCGGGGCTCTGAACATCTTAGATGATATTGACCAGGGCCTCTTGATGCCATCTTGCTTCATCCCAAGCTTCTCTGGCAGCATGGGTGATAGCTGTTTGCATGTCTTCTACCACTTCAAAGTGTTTAGCATTTGCTTTGATGCCTGTGATAGCCGTGAGCAGTGCATATTAGACGGTAGCTTATTGTAGCATCGAGAAACTGTGTAGCATTCTCTACGCGAAGTTCTCCATTCAACGCCCACCTATCCCAGTCAAATTGGTTTACGGCACTCAAGTAGGGTAGATAAATCATGCAGTGGTACTCCGAGTGTGTAATATGTATCGCCCAGCGTCCACCTCAGCGTTTCCACGAGTACAATACGGAATAGCGTCGTTGTCAGTTGCGGAACCAAATATACAAATATGAATCCTCCAGTATCCTCGAGGCTGCAGACAGATCTCTTCACGGAAGATAGGAACTTTACACGCCAGGTTGGACCCTTTGAGCGTACCTCTGAGAATGAAACCACTTTCCGTGCCTGTGTCTTTCAACGCGGACTCACATCGAGTAAAGCTTAGTGGCTTATCCTCGAGCGCTTATTCCTCGCCTCCACATATTAACGGTTTTTGTGATTTTCTATTGACAGGGTCATCTGTAGCAGCTAGTCGTCATTGAAGGGAAACGAGGTCATTCGAGTTCGGAAGGTTGGACTCTTGATAAAAGCTAGCATGGTCATCCGGTAAGTCAGTGTTCTCGTTATTGCGTCCACAGTTTGACTTAAGGCTCATCATGTAGATCATGTAGTCTACTGACAACATTCAAGAACGACACCCGTCTGGCCTGTACCTATTTGGTTTTTCTCTCCCAATTGCTAGTCACAAGGTCGACGAAGCGGTACGTATCGTCAAATTATTGATTGGATTCCAAAAGGGCTATTATACATAAGTACCATCGGCAAATATAACTTGTGCCAATACTACCGCTTTACCGGTTTGATTATCACCGGTAACTGATTACCCTCCTTCCCTCTTACTGACGGACGATGCACTGCAAATCCCCTTTTGATCAAGATGTCGTCCTCCGGAACTGCCAAGTCAAACTCAAAGGCACGGAGCAGGGTGAATAAGAGCACTTTGATCCTAGACCCAAGGCATCAGGTCTGATGGGCCTGTCAAGACCCTGAAGAGAAACTCACTCGAAAATAGCGAACCTCCAGCCAATACACGCACGGGGGCCGCCGAGAAAGGTCATTAAATTCCCCCACACCCCTGGGATAGATGATACCTCCTCTGGAAGGTTTTCCCACCGCTCCGGTCTAAACTGAAGAGTCAGGTTACAATGCTGATGCTGATGCTTCGAAGGAACGCACTTAAACTCTTCAGCATCTTGACCCCACAGTGACTTGTCCTTGTTGATAGCAATGATCGGAATCAAGATGTTCTGTCCTTTCTTGACCCTGCGTAATCATAAGTAACGGGTTCAGTCAAACCAGTGTGCTCGGGAGAGAAAAATATCGGACACACTGCAGCGTATCATGTTCCCGTCCATAGCGATCCAAAAACGGCTTACTGAGAGGAATCACATCGTCCTTTGTAGCCTTGCGAATTGTAGTTTGTACAGGCGCCAATATCCGCAGTGTCTCACGGATAACAGCGTCAAGATAGGGTAGAGCACTGAGTTTGTCTATGGAAGGTGAATCGGTGGGTAGGGACGCCAGCTCTGCGCGGAGTTTCGATTGAGCCTTGGGCCGGGTGCAGAGGAGGTATATCGCCAATGCTGTTGACGTGCTAGGTCGAGTGAGCACTCAGGAAAAGCCCAAGACCTTCCGCACACGATTCATACCTAATCGTCTCATGCCCGGCACTTAAGAAGGTCGGAACCTCTGATATAACAAATTAGTTTCCTGAGTACGTATAGCGAAATTTACACTCACGAGCCAGAACTTCTTCTTCGGATATTCGTTGCGACCCTGGGACTTCAGGGGTCATATTTGACTTGATCAGTAACGAAAAGAGATCCCGGTCTTGAGATGTTCCGGTCGCTTCTACAGCCCTCTTGCTACGCTGATAGAGTTCCTTTCCAAGACGCGTTGACATAGCCATTCCACGGCGAAACTCTACATCCGATTCGGGCTATTTATGATGATACCTCCAAGTTGATGTTGTGTCGAAGGGGCAATGATACTCGATTACAACGCACCAGTGCTCGTAAGGCGGGAAACATGAGTTTCACGACAACGGAAGGTGTCATGAAGTTACTCTCTCCGAGGATGTGCACAAAAGCCTTGGACAGCTCATTATACTTGCCAGATAGGGCATCAAGCTGATAGTTGAAGCCTGCGAGATCAACACGTGAGAGGTGGTTGGGTTTCGGTCAGGCGAAGGGCAAACCAGCTTGGCCGATAACATCCAGGGTTATCTTACTGAGCCAGAAAAGGACATCCACTTCCGTTCGAGAACCTCCATCATCCAATAGTTTAGAAGACCATATGTCACGTAGCTGGAGAGGAGTTGGCCCGTCGGTTTGGCAGGAGACAGCAAACCAACTCACCATAATCGACTTTTCGACAAATACTCCAGTATAAGCCCTGATTTCACTGGGTCCGAATGCTGGATTCTATTGTTAAGTCACTACGAGAAGGTTTGGCCAGCAAAAGACAAGAAACGAGCTCACAATTACTCTTCGCTAGAAACGACGGACCTGTACTTAGAGGGTACGACACATGATCATGATAAGAACTGACTTGTTTACGGTGTTGCTCTCCATCCACCGTCAATAATCCTATAGTGACATCAGTTCCAGTGTCTCTCGTCTTGTTCGTTCGATAAACGCACCCCGGCCAGTAAGTCGGCCCAAAAAATAAACCATTAGATCGGGTTTCTGATACCCTGCCGCATCGTTCTTGAGGACGTGGGCGACCGCCTTCAAATCCGCCACCATCAAACCCACTTGCTGAGTGATACCAGGACCTAAACATCAGCGACCCGCGTAACCGAAGCTTAAAGGCTGAACTCACTCCGAAAAAACCCCAGAGCCTGAGGACATTCCCATACTTGTTCATCCATCGACCGACGACGACTGCATCCTCCTATGTACGCAGGAATGATTAGATTTAGTTAATCACTACAACAGCGCAACTTACATCATCGAGGGATTCTTGAAAGTTGCCGCTGATAGCAAATGAAGGACCCGGAATGTGCTTTGTGTTCCAATATAAATACACGCGCTCCATAGCAAGAGGAAAGACGGAAGCAAGAACTGCAGCTGATGCTGCCTTCGCAAAGAAGAACCTGTCGAATAGCATTGGGAATGCCACGGGTGTCGAGGGAGGGTTGTGATGGTCATGCATCGAGAGATTCGGGTCTTATATATATATATAGTATAAATAGAAGATAGCATCATCACGTCCGGTATGTCATGCGTTCCGGATAAACACAGAACAAACATTTCACATTTCCTTGAAACTACGATGCCAATTGGATGACGATGATGTTTTATTGGTAAGCTTAACCTTAACGGAGGTTACCCGTCTGACTGGGTATGGCTATTCCTACTGCATTTATATTGTACCATTTTGAGTTGTTGGTCAGGACTTGTGGCCAAAATTCCACTTTTTGGTTTTGACTGAATGGTCGGTCCAGTGTGACCGACCGAGAAATTTTGCGAATTGCACCCTTTTCGGAGCAATTTTGGACCAAATCGTGACTGAGCCCTCAAGAAAATATTGACACTCAAGCGCCTGACAGTGTGCGACATCTCAGTAAAAGTGGGTCCCCTGTGACGCATGACCTGACGAAATGGTACAGTACAACTGTATCCTCCTTTTGCTCGAATCCTTTGTACAGGCGTGGACAACACGTGAATCAGCCAGACCGGCACAGTGGCGCGAGTAGCGCCCAATCCTATAGTTACTCTTTTCTATGGAAAGTTCTCCGAAGCTAAATAGTCAGATCAGCCCCGATATGTATAACACCCTGATCGAAATCGAAGGAAGTAGAAATTCCGTCGGGTGGCTGGGAAACAAGGCCTACTGCTAATATATATGGAATTGAAGTAACTAAAGAGCGTCCGAGTCGCCTCCTGATGAGATGTTCGCCGTCTCGCTTGTTCATTAGCGTGTTTTCGGAATCGAGGCGAATGTTGACTAATGACAGCTGTTTCCACAATTGTAGGCCGCTCTGGAAATTTTGCTGCTGACCAATCGGTCCCCACTCCACACAATCCTCTCTGCTTTCTCTAGTTTTTCTCGCCTGGACCGGTCACGAGCGGTATGGAGCTTTATGACGACGCGTCGAGGAGCGCGTTCGAGATGGGCTTGTTGGTGGCTGCCTACCGTGGGGTGGGACCAGATTGGTCAGCCTCAAGATTTTGAAAGCGGCCTAGAATTATGGAAACAGCTGGAAAAAGCCACGCTTGGCCTGATGCACGTAGTCATCAGAACAGTCGTTGAGGACAGGTTAATCTCTACATATCGGCACTGACGCACCTCTCAGTCCTTGCCGGTCCTCTCATACGTAGGGTCCTTTGCCAGCGTACATAATCTCCGGCAACCATTTACGTCTACAAAGCGAGCGCCACTGGGAAAGGTGAGCTTACTTGAGACTCTCATTATTTCCAGCTAACTTCATAATCGTAGGCCACCCCCGAAAATTGCCTGCTGACGAATCCGTTCACACCCCGCGATGATATCACCCGCTACGCCGTTAGTACACCCACTGAGAACTACAATAGGATGCACCTGGTACGCGGAAATTGCACGGAAAGTTGAAACTGGTGATTAAAAGTGAAATATACATGCACCTTTCTGTGCCTACGACCCTGCGACATCAAGAACCACTACAATGTAGGACTACCAGGTTCCAGTGAATCTACTGTATAGGTACTTTCAATAGGTGATTGCTGAGAGGGAGTGACGAGGGAAGGTTTGACGTTGTTGAGAGAGGTGGGAGAAGCGTGGGGTGGAAAACGTTTGTCAGCAGGCAATTTTCGGGGGTGGCCTACGATCATGAAGTTAGCTGTCATAGCCCCACCCAATATTAGGGTTGTGACATCTTGGCAGTGTGCTAAATCGGGGATATGAGGCAGGGTTCGGGGACGCAGCTCGGGTGGCTATAGATTTTGCATTTTGCAGCATGCTCAGGATCGGAATCGCCTCGAGTGACGATGTTTCTAAGCGCACTAGGTATGGGCTTGCCACTGATATGTCGGGGAGCTCAGCCTACATAATCATTGACGCAATATGACTGTTATACTGGTCGCAGCTGTTCCACTATGAGAGTGGGTGTGGCTTTTCGTGGCGAGAAGGTTCGCTCATTGCTACCTACTAGGTCCATTTGGGTCATGACCTCCTTTCCGTCATTTCTATGCTCTATGGGATTTCTTGGACTCGGTAAGGCGTCCATTGCAATCTTCCGTCGTTCATTCGAACTACATCCCTCTCTTTCCTCGGCAACATAGGTAGGAGTCATGACAAGAGGGCGCGTGTGTCCTAGCCTAGAGTATGGGCTTACTCAAGTAGGCGGGATGTTACTTCATTCGGCGTTCTACGCTTATCATTACACTGCAGGCAAAGTAGGCTCTTGTCACCATGAACCGAGGTAAACTCTGTTTACGCTCGGTTTCCACCAAGTTCACTGCAAGTTGTCCATGCCTTCGCCTCATGCAGGAAAAAGTCACGTGAAGTGGGACATGCAGCCAATTCGTGGTAAACTTGGTGGAAACCGAGCGTAAACAGAGTTGAACTCGGTTTACAGCGACACGAACCCGCATTGCCTGCAGTGTTATCGTCACGCTCACCAGTGAGCTGGAAACGTGTTAGCTATGTTTTTGATACGCTCACTCGAACTATACAGTACGTACTGACCTATTTCATTCAATTCGTATATCACACGTCACAGGCCTCTCCGCATACGAAAATTTTTCGTATGGTCACGTAGTCACAGGGGGGTCATACGAAATGTCCCGGTATGTGACAAAACTTGCACTACGCCTAAAAAGCCAAGAAATGACCCCTTTTGGGATTTCTTTGCCCAAGTCGGGTGTTTTCTGTGAATTACCGTGGACGGCAGCCTCGCCTGCCACCATTCTCCCCACTCATCCACCCCAAGCCCTCGTCGACACAAAAGTGGCGTACGAACTTTCGTTTTTGTCACAGTTCACTCGGAGGAATTTGCCTGCCATACAAATGTTCCCCAGCAAATTTTTTTGTCACACACAAAACCCCATACGAATTGATTGAAATAGGTCAGTAACCGCCCCGTCACTGTGAAAATGGAAAATCTCACACAATTGCATCTCGACCATTATCATAGAAAATTTACGAAGTGTCACGACCCGTAGATGGATCTTGCATGGATCGACTCGGAGTCCATAAGATGACAATCTGTTGGCCCTTAGTCTCTGGCTGCCGGGATCCTCCTCGGGACATATGAGTTTACTGGACCCTGAACTGAAGAGTTGGCACTTCGTAGGTTTAATCATTTCACTTTCCTGACATTTTCAAGGCTTTAGACACACAGCTTCACCAAAACCATCATATATAGGAAAAATAAGATACAGTGTACCTCGAAACTTCAAGTCACTATGTGGAACGCTGTAGCCTTTGAGAGAGACGGAGGTGCTCGCGAGCAATTTCCGACATTATAAATACATATTACTTAGATGCTTACTTAAATTGAAAGATAAGAAGACTCTTCAAGCTCAACGGGACTGTCAAGCATAGCCTCGGTAATTTGTGCATGTTCCAGGCGCAAAAGAATTCTTGAGAGAAATATGGAGTTCACAACAAAGGAAATGCTGAAACCATGGATAGAGTGAGGATTTTATGGTTGGTGTTGGCTGACGACTCACCACGCAGCGCCCAAGGTTTCCGCGGGCTGTCAGCAAGCGTTTAGTGAGCATTTATAAACGTCGATGGTAACATGTTTGCGACCTACACCCGTAACGAGGGACATAATGAAAGAAGTTAGCCTCATAACTGGTTGGACACATTAGCGTGATGTTAGTGTTTCAATCACATCTTCGAAGAATGAGATCGACTCACCAAAAAGAGCCTGCCATCAAGTTCGCGATTCAGCTGCTTTAGCGCTTCGAGGGCCATGTTTACGCACGAAAAGTAGTGTTGCCCCGAATTTTAGAAACGAGTCAATAGCCTCCGAGCTCGTTCGATAAGGGGTTTCTAGGGCGCTATACCCAGCAAGACCTATGAGAAAGAGATCAAAAGCAGCCTTTTCTTCCTTATTAGCATCCTCAGCCCATGCAACAGACTTGACCTACTAGGATACCAAGGAGATAGGGAAGTTTTGCCGCCTGTTCTTTGAAAGCACATGCGTGAAGATCCGGGAAATACTCTGTCGTCGCTGGGTGGAATTGGGAATGAGAGACCAATAGGCGTCAAAGACACTGCTCACAGTGAAGCTCAAGCCCAACTATAACGGTAAGAGCCCCCAAAGCGACTATAAAAACCATGAACCCGAGAGAGAGAAGTTTTGTCATTCTCTTCTGCAGTCCCCACGAAGAGTAGACTCGACGATTGATGAAATCTGTTGATCGAGCCCTGTTTAACGTTTCGCTTCTGGAATGATCATCGAACGACTCACATTGCGAGATTGCCGCCATCACCACCGATGAAATCAGGAACAGCCATATGAACCGTTTGCACCTTGTAGCTAAGGCGTTTGGGAAAAGCGCCATACCTCTCGGAATAAAACTCACTCCTTTGGAACGGTAAGTTGATCGGTCTAATCATTGATGACGCCATGTAACTTACTGGATTACCAATATTCTTTGGAGACGCACTCGTACCTAGATAGATAGACTCATAGTCAGCGGGATAACACAAAAAAACGTTGGGCCACTTACTGTAGGTAACGAAAAACATAACCACTTCCGGGAGGTATCTGTTCAATGCGAATAGCAGTTTGTACCGGTTTTTTTGGTGGTCATTAGTCCAAACATTGATTACTTCGACGTCGAGGGTCAAGAGATGGTCGTATATCGCGCAAGTAGTTGCTGCCACTATAGAGAATAAATCACAGATAGGAACTCACAAATCGGGGTGATTACTGACTGATTATAAGGCGGGCCGTCTCCATCGATGCATGAGCCTGCAGGGGCAGTGTCGTTGTGTGGGCTGACAAGACTAGTGTCGTTGCCATTGTCAACCACTTTCTACTAAGGAGGGGCAGAGAGGTTGTGTAGCGAGACTTGTGCTGCGGCATTTAAGTACCGTTCTGAATACCTGGTTTGGTAGGTTACAGGTAATAGATGAGCTATCTTCCTTTGAGCCACGCCCAGTTGTCGGCCTGATTGATGGCTGGAGACTTTCCATCTCTGATGTTATGATGCATTGGAATAACTCCATGAAAACTACGGGAGTATGGGGAAGGATTAAATATCAGATGGCCAAAGACAATCACGTCCGTGGTCGACACATCAACTTCCTGTCAACTACGACGGATTCGGTTGATGGTGGAGGAGGAGTGTATCATTGAAAAATCACCCCCAAAACTCCGAGTTTGTCTCTTTTGCTTCACGCTCAATCCTCCATGCCACATTAGGATGGATGTTCCATGATGATCACAGTAATGGAATACCTAAGAATGAGTCCTCACAGGACCAGGATCATAAAGCCCTGAGCAGGCATACAAACTCGTGGTGTCAGCGATGAAAACTCGCTTCATACCTGACGAATAGAGGCGGGGTTGAATCTAACTGCTACAGATGAGTATTGCACCCCATCCGATATAAATACCATCTGTATCTTTCACGCGCGATGAATGCGCTCATCGTCCCTTCCTCGTGGCTCTGGCTCATATGGACGGCGTATCGAACCTGGTCTAAACCAGCGACGTCTCCATGCATGTCCTTGAGGGTGAGCGAATGTGAAATAATGAGAAATCACGAACATGATGGTAAGTTTGAGAGATGATTCGAAGGCAGTGCACACAAAGTACTGGGCGGGGGACATCATTCTGACGCGCCTCTGGCCATATCCCTCTTCCTAGCCACGATGATTATCAGTCTGGACTCGTTCTTCGGATTCTCGTTCTCCCTTGGGGTCTGCGTGTTTATGGTGATTCTATTTGTATACTTCTTTGTTTAGCACCAGTTCTAACGATTGTGCGATGGTGATTCACATCGGCTTCGGCAATTGTCGGCTCCCAATAGTTTCCAACAAGCTCTCATGGGTAGCGCTCGCCACCCGCACAGAATAGGAATAGTTGATTCTAAGTGAGTGTTCGATTGTTGTCATGATACTTACCTCCATTTCCACCTCTATTCCCGACTCATGTCTCTCATTGATTGGCAGAAGATCTAAACATCACGTCGCGTATACCACTGTACTACTACTGAGTAAAACGGCAAAATGTGACGCTTTCCTGGTGAGCTTAACGGGCGTAATTTTCCTCAAAGTGCATGATATGTGCACGATCTACAAGAAACCTATTGATTGTATTCGTTTCGTAGCGCTTACAAATATTGGCAGAACTGCATTTATTCGCTATGTGTCGGGTTTCGCGAGTGTTAAGGAGCATCACGACGAGGAATGATGAAGAAACGAACCGGTGAGACGGAAAGTTTAACGACTCACCACCGGATTCGCAATACCGCTCCACATTCCTGTTCTCTGTACAGATGGGAGACAACGCGGACTATCGGTTGAACCTTGGAACGCCGTAGTCTAACTATTCCATTTCCCGTGCATACAAATGTCTTCTCAGACCATCTGAGTAGCACGCCACTGTGATGAGCACTGGCCTGAGAACAAGTGTGCTTTGATACAAACGGGTGGCTGGGAGACAATCCCACCTCGAGACGCATACGGGATCATGAGAATAGTCAAGGCGCCTAGTGTTCCCGATTTCTGGCGATGGAGTCCAGGCAAGGTTGCGGATTGGGACTTCCCTCAGAAGTCGGACTCGGATGGACGTCAAATTTATAGGGCTGGTGGTGTACGGGCGGAGGTACACCTCGATCATCTGGGGTCGATGATACATTAGCAAACCTATGCTGGTAACCCTGAGAAGGGCGAGAGACCCAGAGAGGTGGGCTGTCGGCCGTGTTGAGGTCTTCATCCTTTCTCCTATTACTAGTCACATCGGGCAGAAGAACTGAGCAAACGACAGGATATTCGCCGTTGAGATCACCTCTGCGGGGACATCTGTCCTCTGAATGTCGGTGCTTTGACAATGTTCTGCTGAATACTGAGTTAGTCCTAATGATAACAGGCGCCACCTTTATATACGGGGGGTAGTCATGACTTTTGCTCGGCAAATTGATGACATTTTCTTCATCTTCATCTCTATGCTACTTACTGCTCTGGCACTATGTTTGTGTGGTACGGAATCTGGGGGGCTGCCCAAAAGCAAGAAGAGGTCTCGGGAAGTAACTGTCATCTTCAAAAGCACATCATGGCTGGAGTGTTCTGTTCTGATACTCCTGTTGCACTCAGCGACTTGGGTAGAATCCGGGTGAATACATGTTTTTGGTGGTTTTAACCGAACTGTTGCTTGACGACGCTAATGATGCGCGGAACATTCCTTGGACCATACTATTAGCACTATTTCCTCAGGTGCTCGGAGGTGTCTTTCGCTCTACTTGGAATCAAGCTCACTGATTCTCCAGAATTCCATTCCATTCGTCATTCGGGTTGGACTGGGACTTACGCTTGAGGAAGAAACCTTATGCCTTGTGTCCACCATCCACAATTTACCTCCGGTTGACTCTATGTCCCGCGGCGATCACCGGTAATGGATCTTTTTGACCACCTTTTCACTTTTGCGAGAGGCCCACGCTCGTAGCCGGTGTTTGATGCCACATGGAGAATGGAGCCACCATTAGATATATATAAAAGTAATCGCCGCCAAGTTACAGGCTTGCTAGTAGGCGATCGTGGCGACGCTGGCGACGGAAGTCAGCCGGAATAGGGCGCTTTCCTGATCAGGGTGCCAAAAATAGTTCACCGTCTTGTCCCCGTCAGAACGATCGCGAGACCATGGTGGAGAATCACGGGCCCTGTTTCTCTCCATGATCCATATGTCGGCGCTTTAGCCTCGTCTCATGAGATATTAGTATCGAACAGGAATACAACAATACATCACACGTAAGCGTGTACGGCGGCCAGTCACTTCTTGGACTGGCCCCAAAGAGAGCACGGGAGTAATTTGGGAGCTCACCGCTCATACCAGGATATCCATGAACTATTCTGGATACCTATCATACCCGGCAAAAATTGGGCGCCGGAACCGCATTCTCAGACGAACATCAGGAAAATGCCTTTCTTGCCGCTAGTCAACCAGCCAGGGTGAAAAACCCATTACTTGGCCTAGCGGTGCTGCTGAGTGACACTAAACAGCAGATATAAAGCTAAAATATACCTTGAGAGCTATCAGAAACACGACGTAGACGCTAAGGGACCGAAGGACAGTTCACGTTGGGTGCCAAAATAACAGCCTGTGGATAGATCGATATAGTAGCCTGTCGTTAGCTTGTACAGCCTGAAGTACTGGCTGAAACCAGCCGCGACCAGCAAGTTTGCATCTTACTGATGCCCTTCAAGTTGTGTGACTATCACCATTATTGTTGGGCGTGACATCCTCTTCGGGGATTAAGTTCCCGGTTCGGGCTACTCAGGGACTGGAACAAGAATGGGGAGGTCCCATCTCTAATTGTAATAATCGATCGTCGATGTTGAACCAAAACTCAAGGAAGATCGAAGATGGATAAGTATCTTGCAGAAGAACAAACCCAGCACCCGCGTTCTAACCCAAATGGGACAAGGTGACCGCTCAATTTGGTGTAGAAAGAAAGAAATCAATGTTGATTCGGGTTGGATACGACGGAGCCTTATGTTCGATGGAATGAGATTAGCCTGATGTTTCCCTGAGCTGCGTTGCGCAGTGCAGAATTGTTTCAACGTGTCATTGGTGTATTACTGTCTTGTGAGCAAATGTCTAATAATACCACGAATCAACGTGCAACAATCCCCAAAAGACTTTCGCACTCAAAGTTCAAACTCTGAACACGACGTCACGCAATGCAACACTCGGCCTACATCCGTGAGTAATGACCCCAATTCGTGGGTTCATTCTGAGCACCACACCACCTTCATTGCAAAAATAAGCTTGGAGCATGCCCGTAGCACCTCCTCACAAACCTTGTTCGAGAGTGATGATCGTGATACCAGATACTGAGGAGCTTCATACCCACCTTGTGATACCGTGTTTCGCTAATGGAAGTTAATTATGGAAGGGGTAGAGAACATTCATTCAATGCTTCAGCCTCGGGGATGTGACAAGTCCCGTCAGTCCCTCCGAAATGAGACCGAGGAAAGAGTACACGATGAGTGCGTAAGAAGCCCTATAGCTACAATAAAGGACCTAGAGCTCGACGGACTTTTCAACGAAGATAATAAGTGCTGAAATCTCACCTTCCCGAGAGCTCCAGTTAACGCCCATTTAATCGATCACAGCACTGCGCCGTGATTAAAATGGGTTCCATGCCTCTATTGCCACACAGGACATCCATGATCATCTTCCCCGTAGCGCTCAGATCACATTCTCAGCCTCCCGTCGTCGTAGGGTCTATCTATGGATCCTCCATATGAGTCACCAGACTATATGTTTGTGGCCATTTTAACTCCATTCTCGTTATTTAGTCAAGCACAAGGTTGAACCTCTTCATCGTCATTGCCCGCAATTAACCACTCGAAAGTCTTCGAGATGGCTTCTTCCTCTCCTTCGCTCCCACCCACAATCAAGGCTACGCCTTCTCCGGGCCCACAGCAGTCCCTGACAAACAAAAAAGGGATCCGTTTCAAGCTGATTTTATGCACACTATTTGTATCTTTATTCCTCGCGGCTATGGACCTCACGGCCCTTGGCGCCGCGCTCCCAGCAATACTCGAGGATATCCATGGCTCGAAATTCCTCTGGGTTACTGCAGCGTATTCTCTGGCCTCGACAGCCTTCCTTCCGATGAGTGGGGGTGTTGCACAGGTAGGTCACTTCGCTTGAATGGTCTTCAATGTTATGAATTCGACCCTGATTTGATCGTAGATTTTTGGTCGACAGCCGGCGATGTTATTTGCTCTTGGACTTTTCGCACTGGGTAGCGCCTTGTGTGGATCAGCTCGGAGCATGACGTGGCTCATCGGTGGACGTAGTAAGACTTTTTAGATCTGCTCATTGATGTTGAGGCTAAAGGTGGCTCCCGACAGCTGTACAGGGCCTCGGAGGAGGAGCTATCCAGTCCCTCACCTCCATAATTATTTCAGATCTCGTATCCTTACGAGAGCGAGGAGCTTACAATGCAATCGTTGGATTGTGAGTTGTCCGTTATTGGCTTTTCGGCATCTAGTTCTTACGGAGATGATTTAGAGCTTGGGCGTTTGCATCTGCTAGCGGACCACTTGTTGGAGGCGCCCTCGCTGCCCAAGGGAAATGGAGGTGGTTATTTTGTGAAAACATCTCGATTTCCTCGATAGATACTTGGAGTTAATGAGCGTGGTGTAGATCTCAACCTTCCTATATGCGGTGTGGCAGTCCTCGCGGTGATTTTCATTCTTCGTCTACCAGTACCTCAAGGTACACTCCGCTCGAAGTTGAAGAGGATGGACTGGATGTGAGCAACCACATATTTGGTGTATCGGTGTCATTTGACGTGCCCGTATCCAGAGGAAACCTCTTGATTATCACAAGCGCTACTGTCTTTATTATCGGACTCTCCTGGGGCGGAGCAACGTACCCTTGGTCTTCAGCACACGTAGTAGCCACCCTTGTGGTCGGATTTGTTGGCTTCATCGTGTTTCTTGTTTATGAGGCCAAGTGGGCAGCGAACCCGATCGTAGGTTGCCTCTTTCCTAGCAAGTGTGTCAACTATGACCGTTGGTCCATTAGGTTCCTATCTCGATACTCTCGAATCGGTCGAGCGTCAGCGGGTACGTCAACATCATTTTCGAAGTATGGCCACTTTCACTAAGTCGTGCAACTTAAAGCTATATCCAGAACTTCATTGCTTTCTTTGTGTTGATCTCTAGAATCTGTGAGTGCGCCACACGTGTCGTAAGGTCCCTACTCTGATGATCAATCTCTTTGTTTAGTTTTCATGTCTGTCTTCTGGCAGGCGTGCAAGGACGCATCCCCGATAAAGTTTGGAGTTGTGGATGTAGGACCAGCGGCCTCGATTGGCATCTCCGTTCTCGCCTTCGGAGTGAGCGTAGCGATAAGCAAAAGGTACAGGCCACAGTTGTGGGCCGCATGGGTCTTGGTCGTTCTCGGCTTTGGATTGATGATACGGTACACCCCACAATCGAGTTATGCATATGTCATTGGAATATCAGTCATCCCCTTCATTGGTTTGGGTGCCATAGCTTGTAAGTAGTCGAGGGCCGCTACTTCCGTTGCTGATTCACCTCGCAGCGGTTGCATACTTTCCGGTTCTCGCGCCTCTCCACGTGACGCAGAATGCCTATGCACTCGCGTTCTTTGCGTTCGGACGTACCTTCGCGGGGGTATGTATTCGTCAGTTTTCCGTGGTATAAATATCTACTTACCGAATTCCTTAGGTCTGGGGTATCTCTATCAGCAACACTATCTTCCAGAATGAGCTCCATAACCGGCTTCGACCCCAGTTTATTGAGATGCTCGGGGGGAGACCTGACGACTTCAACGTTGATCAACTGTACGGAGTGCTCCCTCGAATCCGATTCCTTCCCGATCCGCCGAAAGCAGAGGTTCAGCAAGCGTTCTCAGACAGCATCAGTACAATTTGGATGGTGATGACTGGACTTGCTGGTTTGGGTCTGCTTGCATCACTCTTGATGAAGGACATCCCCTTACAGAATGTGATGGATACCAAGTGGACGGATAAGAATGTCACCAGTGCCAGGGAGGGGACAGAGAATCATAGTCAATCGGGAGCGTCCTCCACCGATGTGAAGGATGAGGCCAAGCCGACGGAAGGGCAGGTGCTGAAAGAGGTTTGAATAAAATTGCGTTGTCTATCTATATCTTCTATGTTTGGTATTTCTTGTCGAACGATACCTCAAGGTTCCGGCAATTTTGCCAACTTGACGTATTCACTATGTATTTCAGTGACTGTCGACTTATGATGATATATCCGGCTTCTTCATCCATTGCATTCCTATCGTTAAAGTCTCAAGGATGCCGAAATCTCTGCTCGAGACAAACACTTCTTATAATCTTGAATGAATCTTGTTCCATACTCAGAAATGATGCTGAGGAGAATTGTACCAACATCAGACATTGCAGAAGGATAGAAATCGAGGCAAAACAATGACCACACGGTGCCTTTCTGTTCTGACGATGGGGAAAACTGAGGAGATTGAGGTGTATAACAATAGGGACGCACCAATAGCCCGTTGATACACAGGAGCCAGCAAATGAGAATATTCAGCCATGGGAAAAATCTGGGCCCAAAGAAGGTGGCCAAAGGTTGACTGTTATTCTAGGTATCACTGGCTTAACTCAACGTGTTTGGTTCCTACTGATTTGATATAAACACAGTTGAAGCTCTTGCCCATGAAACTCTACCTGAAGAAGTAATGTAAGTTCAACAAACTAACTCACATCTAGACACTTCCCCGATCTCATCCCCTATATAACTCATAGTGCATGTTGGAACCAATACTGACCTATTTCATTCAATTCGTATGGGTTTTGGGTGTGACAAGAATATTTGCCGGGGTCAATTTGTATGGCAGCCCAGTGACTGGTGACGGAAACCAAAGTTCGTATGAAACTTTCAGGCCATCAGCCACTGGGGAAGAATAAGCGGGGAGAATGGTGGTTGCTCAGGCTGTAGCCAGTAGGACTCAGTGGATAATGTCTCATTTGGGCCAAAAAATGCTGGACAGAGCACCTTCTCACCTTTTTTGGGCCTACTGGGAATTTGTCACATACCGGGGCAATTTGTATTGTGAGCATATGAATTTTTTTCGTATGCCGAGGGGCTTGTGACGTGTGATATACGAACTGAATGAAATAGGTCAGTACAGTCACCGCCAGAACACTCGCAGACCCACCCCACCCATGCACTTTCTTCCAGCTACTCTCGACTCGCCCAATCCCAGATATCTCAAAATCATAGATGTCCGTTAGACCCGATTACACTTTTTCCTTCCATCTCGATGTCCTGCAAGACAAGAACAAGGCCATCCAAAATTACGACAGAAGCACCGAGCCAGTGATTGTGTATACGGATGGCTTCAGCCATGGCGGAAAGGAGGGAACAGCAGTCGTCATCATTGAGCGAGAGATATGAGTGTTAAAGTTGGTCAAAAGAAGTATCCTGCCTCCGCACCATACCTTAGTGAGAGGGTTCGGATCTTGAATTGCTCTTGCCCGGGGTATCTGCCTGGGACAACTCATCCTGGGAGAGCAGCCAGCTCCGAGCACAAGTGGTTCACCAAGAGGACCCTCAAAGGAATCTGTGCTCACCCTCCGAAAATATCACGCGTGACCTGACTCACGTCTCACCGGCAATCCCGGCATACGTCCAGTTCCCCTCTCAACTCGATTTTTGTGTTTAAGTAGCCCAGTAGTACCAGAATAAAGAAACCTACATGCTTGCTAGATCTTACATCTCCATGCCCCGTATGTTACGGCTTGACCACACCTCACAAGTAATACTAGTCAGGTACCCCGGCCCGAGAGCTTCGCGTGTCGCCTTACGCGCCTACCACGTTGCATGACGCATTGATCCGCCCCGCCTTTCCCCGCATCTACGCAGATCTATGGCAACAGGGAGTGAACAGCTCCAGGAAGCGCGCAGGAAGCAGCCATATATAGGAATTTAAGCTCCATATGGTAGAAACAACCTCTGACACCCTTCTTGGGCGTCTTCACCAGCAAAACTATGGGGATCCGATCAGAGTCTGACGGTGATGACCTGGAAACAACAGTATGGTAGCCATAGATCAGTCGCTGTGCATACTTGCTCAATCTAATAGTAGACAATCAGCCAATGAAAATCTACCGTCAGTATGAACCACCGTGGTCAGCGCATGGTCAGGTCAAGGCAAAATGGTAAAGTCTGAATAGAAAATGATCAGCCGCTGGCCAGAATTCGTCAGGTTGAACGCACCTTGTCAGTTGATGACCAAAGAGTGGTCAAATCCCGTCAGAATGTAGAGGTTCAATCAGGCAAAGGCAAAATGGCCTTGTTGTGTCTGACGTGCACCAGGAGCTCTCAGGCTGACAACAGTATGATCCATGAGTGGTCAGTAAGAGCCGGGATGGGATAAGGGTATTGCAGTATGATTAGATGAAGTTAGACTGTCCAAGACGTGATTAAGCTATGAGAGAGTGATATCCGCCTGAAATATGCAACTGGGCAATGGTGTAATGCACGTATCCTCTAGTTTTCACGTCGAATTTCTTGTTATCACATGGCTGGTAATCAGTGTTGGAAATACTCAAGGATGTCGATGTCGTGTTGTTGTCGTGTTGTTGTCGGTGGTCCCAGCGCTTGTGCGAAATTCGGTAGCGTCAGTGGGCTTGTTCACGAGGCAACCGATACGTAACCAATACTGTCCTGTTCTTGCTCTTAACCACCACCATCGTTTCACCACATCCCGACCAAAATCACAATATGGATAATGTATGGATACAACTCACTGGATAGCAATGGGTTACAAGTCAGTCGATGATTCAAAATGGGAATGGGAAGCGAGGCGGAACCCAGGTGCGTGCTTGAGTCGGCTAGTTTATTTGGACAATTTTAACAGTCTGATCGATGACTTTCAGCTAGCACTTGGTTTTGAGTGGAACTTGAAGGCTCAGAAGCTCGACGTTCATTGCTACCGAACTCAGAAAAGACTCACCGCGCAGCGGCGCGGTAGTAGGTACCCTGAGTTCAACCCACAATGGACCCATCTCCCTGAGCTCTGGTGTCAGACTCCAGTTCTGACACGAAGCTGGCCTTGAACGACAATGACAGTGACGTATGCATTGTCACTGGCGCCATTTGACTGCGACACTTACTGCTTCCACAAGCCCGCACGGACCAACTCCCGAGCTATATAAACCTGTCACCATCCAATTTTTGCCCATTCTTCCTTTCCCCCCTCCCACCATCATCTTTCCACCATCCCTCTCCTAACTCCGCCATACATCTACCTCGCAACCTCGTGATGGGCCATTGGTGGGAGAGTTCCTCTACTGTAATCCACCTCACAAGGCTAACTTTTCAAGCTAAACCCTAGCTCGTTTGTGATATCAGAGGATGTTTTTGAGTACACTGTCCCCAATCGGCAACCTCAATTAGGTCCTAGAAAAGGTATGCTCAGTTACTATCATAATTATATGCATGGCAGCTAACTATATGCACCATTCTATCCTACGGGTTAGCCCAATGCGATGTTGAAGGCTCGAGAAGACTATCACTTTTATGACTCTGTTTGGCGGCGATATGACCTCAGCCGCTTCTCCGCGGCGTTCACACAACCGGAATTTCAAAGGTAAATTGATTTTGCTCACTCTTACATCGAATCATTTTACTTGTGCTCAACTCTTGTGGGCTACCGGCAGGTTCTTTCGAACCGGGGCGTGAAAGATTGTTTCAGTAAGTAGTGGTCAACCCCGAAGTACTGAGTAGGCATAGCCCCGTAGTATATCTCTTGCTATATTCGCAATCATAACTCCGATTCATGTTCTTGTTTGTACATATGAGGTTGCCTGAATGTTTTTGCAAATGTGGAAGTGTGGATTGAGGTGAACGGATCACGTCGGTCCGATAGAGTCTGGTCAGCTCAGATAGCCTGATGGTGTCTGACCAACCAGGACAGTCTGACAGTGTCTGACCAGCTAAATCAGTCTGGCAACGTCTGTTCACTGGTATATTGAGCCAGCATAGTTAAATGCACAGTGAGATGAAACTAAAACCTCACATATTGACTATAAGAGAATTCTTGTGTTCTTGTAGATGCTTGCTAGAGGTGATAATCGAGTAGATTGTCCTAAAGCTTTGAGACGCAAAGTCTCCAGCTTTTATACAAGAGTCCTTGTCTATCTACAAGTCATAGAACATAGGTAAGTGAGAATATAGCATATGGTACATATTGCATATCAGTAAGCATAAGTGCTCGAAGAGCAGAGTGAGTAAGTATGCATAGTCATACTAGCTTTCTATCTAAGTAATCTAGAGAGAAAGCTCAGTCAGCTTTGAACACTATTGGGTGCAAAGCTGAACCTTGTTATAAACCATAGAGATAAGGTGTGAGTACTGACGAACTACAGAGTCCATCTGAGTAAGTACAGGATCTCTCATACGAGTGCAAGTGTCATAGTGAAAGAGTCTTTAAATAATAGACGTGTAAACAACACGTCAATAAAGTGTATCACATGGTAACCACATGTTCAACATGGTAGTCAGATTTCCCCCCTCTGGTTACGGTGCGGCAATCTGGTACGTCTTGTTCAGCCACTGACTAGGGAATGTCATTCTAATACAAGTTGATATGTACATGTTAGTCTTCCAGCGCGGACCAGGTACCGTCATACTGAAGGTATCTGTCCAAAAAAGCGTTTGAGAATCAGGGACTGACCAGGCTTGTCAGTCTGGCATGCCCTGATCCCAACTGGCGGGGCTGGTCAGCAACTGACCGGATCCTCATAGGTTTGCTGGTGTTGTCAGTATTTCTAATTGATAAAGTAGGTATTTTTGTCCGGATATTGGGTGCTATCTTTTCACGATACTGTTATGTTATGTTCGGATATTGGGTGGAGCTTTTCCTGATGGTGTAGCCAATGTGCGTACGTGCAAACAGATCCACCTCAGTCAAGATGCAGTCCTTTGGGGATCAATTGGTACTTCCCCTTATCTTCTACCACTCGCTCGACCACTTCCTGCCTGTGAGATATCACCTCTGTTTATATTTCAACGAGCTTGTTGGTCCGTGGATGAGTGTATAGCCACTCCACAAGCCCTTTGCCCAGCAGGGGCCAGGTCTTTCATTCACCCTTCCTCGACTTCATACCCTCACCATCTCACCTTTCCTCAGACCTCCTCCTACCAGATGATGAGCAAGTCACATTGGAATTACAAAGAGAAGGCGTGCCTTATTCGTTGAATCCACGTGCTCAATAGGCGTGTGGTTGTGCGTTATCTTGAAGAATGTTACTGATTGTCCCAAGCGGTCTCGCCACCAATGGCAACTGTGCGTTGTGCTTGAGATGAGACCATGGACTATAGAAGATCCCGCACAGCTCATGAGCGGCACAGCTAGTGTTTCATAGAAGTCAAGTTTGCCCACAAGAACTGGTTAGCGATAGGTTCTAGTGAGTTGACAAGTTCTAGTCAAGATAGATGATGTGAATAGGACAATGGGCTCACTAATAAGATAGGGGTGTAAAGGCGGGGGGAACTGGTAAGTGGTTGCCTTGGTGTGTACATCAACATACCAATGTTATTCCGACATATTCTGATCCTATACGACCTACAAGCCAGCATGCACGACCACTTGTCAGATACTGTTGATATATTGGAACAGCCGGGGTCCTCCGTTTGCGTTGTGTACTCATCATATACAGTAATCCGCAATGGTTCAGGATTTGTGTCTGTAAAGTAAAGCACAGCAGAATCTCGCAACAATGTATATTTAGCCTTGACATGGAATAGAGTAGGTTACACATGCTAATCATCTATGTAAAGAGACTTGGGCATTTTGAGTAGAGTATTGGCTGAACAATCTGGAGAGGCACATCGGTTGAACGACGCTACTCTTCCGAAGTGACAAGAAACTGATAGATAGAATTAAATTACAAAACTACCTGTTTCTCCATCAAACGATTGGTTGTTCGATATTCATTTTCGCCTCTAGATCCTTGAGAAGAGGTGCAGTAGGGATTTTATCCCACTCCGAGTGAAGACCATAGTGCCGACAGTCCTTGTTGCACCCATGCCGGGTCTCCATCTCCCAGTAGCAATCCAGATTGTTTCCACCCGCAAAGGTATGCCCAAGAGCCCTAAAGTCATTGTCAGGTCAGGTCAATTAAGCAGAGAATGGCAAGGCAAGTGCTTACAGATGCGTGATAGTCTGGGGGTCTGTCAGGAGATCATGGTTGCCTGAGATGCCGATGAGTCAATTTTCTGTGACAGCACGAGCAAAACATACCTCGATAGTCCCCAACAAAGGCCATTTTTTGGGTACAGACATACTGTACATGCTGGGTGAAGGAGAGGCATTCAGCAATGTTGGTGTCTTCGGGATGAGCACCGAGCAATTATCCATGAACTTCATGAATTTGCTGCGAACAACCTCCTCCAGTAGCCAAAAGTAATTCTGTCCTCCCGCTTGCGCCGTTGCCAGTCCACAATGGGCAAAGTGGAGCAATGGGCAGGTCATAGGAGTCATGACCCCTCGCCCCTCTAGATCGTTGCAGAAGTCCTTGCCATGCTTGTAGAGGGTGTCCGCCCAGAACAGAATGAGTACCTCCCCCAGTAACTTTGTATATTGTGCCTCCGCGGAGCACAACTGGCGCACAATAGTGTGGGGTTCTGTTGGATGAGGGACCCTGTTGAACATCTGCTTAATACAGACAGCTGCTGTTCTGCTCCACTTGCTGATTCATGACAGCACCCAGCACATCACCATCAACCTCCCTGACTTGAGGACCTTTCACAGTCTCGACATCCATGTCCTTTGTGTTCCCAGTGCTCTCTGGAAATCCTGGAAGGAAAAGGCAGCATTGAGAGGAATCTGCAACATCCTTGTTGACCTTCTTTCCCTGTTGCTTCAGTTGCAATACTGCAGGGAGCAGGAGAGAAAAGACAGTAGGCAGAATGCCTCATGCAGTGTTGGTAACAAACTGCTGAGGTAGAATGGTATTACTAGCTAGCTTATATACAAGAGTACAAAATAGCTAGAATATAGTAGAATGGAGTAAAATGTACTGTGCATGATGTAGGTCCAACTGTGCATGATGTACGTAGGAGTATATGAGTAATGTAGGTCCAAGGGCAATGATATCATACAATGAGGATGCATAGCAGAGTCCAATAGGCATTACACGTGATTAGGCCGAGGTTGCCATACCGGAATATTGACTGCTTCTTACAAGGGACTTTTATCTTTGACAGCATGAACTCCCCGTCACTTTTGGCACTACTGACGAGGATTGTTTCTGGGCGGAGCTTCTTGGCATTTGGTGATGCATGTACATCACAGGTTTCCTGAGAAGACTGGTTGAGGACTAGACAATTGAGTGCTTCAAACTGCCCACTCATGTTGGTGGATGCCTGTCATTTAGATGACAGTTTGGCGGGTGATAGAGTCTTCTTGTTGTTTTCCTTTGTCTTTGTTTGTGTCTTCTTTGCATTCTGAGACAGAATGAGAATCTTAGAGAGCGCAAACAAATTGTCGAGTCACTTACAGTGGTTGACCGAGTGACTCTATGTGTGCCTTCTTCATCAGAATCATCTGCAGGGCGGGTCTACACGAGACACATGAGTATTTTGACAGATTTCCATCATAAACACAGAAGCTTACATTTGTTTGGCCTTGTTTCTTTCAGATCGTCATACCCTGCGTGGTGGATGGAGGTAACTCGTCCCATTGCTGTTCCCCGGTGTCAAAATCTTCTGGTAAAGAATCTGACTCTTCAGGAGCACTCAGGGGGAGAGGAGGATCAACAGCTGTGGCATCCCTTATACGTTTGCTGACAGTGGGACTGATCAAGAGGCCATACTGAGGAACTGTTCTTGGTTTCACAAACTGTCTGAGACTGCCGATTCCAAAGCTAACAACTTGCGTTGGGAGGACTCCCTTCTTGGAATTTGCTGGGGCTTTGAAAAACTTTTTGACAAAGCCAGGAATGCATGACGGAGTGATGGGTAGTGGCATATCCGAGTTGTCGACGAGCTGAACATCAGTGAGTTCAAGTTCAGGCATGTGATCCCATTTCCACGAGGGCTGTCTTCCAGTAAACCTCTTGAATGGGCTGTCATTCGCTGACACCAACACATTGAAGATCTTTTGCTTGAGCTCAAGAGTGGATCTTGGCAAGTTGGAGCTATGCTGAGCTGGTTTTTCTTGAAGGTCTCATCTTGTGTACCAAGGACCTACCATTGAATGTATTGCTCGCATACACACTCCTTGACATTGATGTTGACCTCCTTCCCTCTATCTTTTCTTGTTGCCAGAATCTTATGGTCTCAGCCTGCATAATAAGTGACATCCACTACCTGGTTACACTGTCATTTGACTGCCTCGAGCAATTGACTATCCTTAGCACCTGCCAGAGGGTGTACTGCAGGCAGCTAAAAAAGCTTCTACAAACGCCTTGTCTCCTAGAATTTAGGACAGACAGCCTGCTCTGGATGGACAACACACATTCTATCCCTTCACCCTCAGTGCCATCAGATATTGTCAGTTTTGTATCCAGTAGGCCCATCAGTCCTTTGCATCTTCAGGTAGGGCCGGAATTAAAGCAATAAGACCTGCCTAGTACCGGGAGCTTTCTGTAACGGTCCTTACTCTTCACGCAGACTCGTAAGTGTGATCTCTTTCTATTCTGGAAAATAGGCGAAGATGGCACTATGCACGAGTAGGTGGTGGTAAAAAGTAAAGATAAGAAAAGGGGTAAAAAGGGGTTGAAACACCTTAAATACCGATACGGAGAGAAAATCAAATACCCCCGTTACACTTTCCGACAGTGAATAGAGTAACTTTCGCAGTGACTTCCTAGCGTTTCCGTTGCGTATTGGTGCCACACTCACAGGCGGATAAGTATCAAGACCGTAGTGGTTGGAGGGCAAGTCCAGCACGTGTACACCAAGTGCCCAGCATAGAAGGCCCGCGGGCTC
Source organism: Marasmius tenuissimus (assembly GCA_029532415.1). Classification (NCBI taxonomy): domain Eukaryota; kingdom Fungi; phylum Basidiomycota; class Agaricomycetes; order Agaricales; family Marasmiaceae; genus Marasmius; species Marasmius tenuissimus. The sequence goes on from JAQOTA010000002.1 coordinate 300,147, forward strand.
TTGTAAGCTCATGATCTTGGTAGCTCACAGCGAAACAGAGCTTGAAATGCAGAGTTTGTCCATTATGATTTGCGATGGTAACAACAGTTCGTGAAACTACGCGAGGGATGGTCTACTTGTGTAACGAATGGCAGCGGGAGAGAGAGGCTAGGGTAGGATAGGATACGGCGAAGGTCCTTTTGACAATTAGCATAGCGTAAGAGAGAGAAAAGTATGAGTAGAAGATTCGAGACTGGAAGAAGAACAAAAAAGGTACGGAAGAGTAATGTAACGAGAGCCCAGTTCATGAAGAAGACTCAACACCAACTCCGAAGAAACGTGCACCCCCAATGAAGAATCCGGGGAGCAAAGAAGTCAACTTTCTGCTCTTGCGCCTGTTCAGCCAAGCACCTATCAACCGCTTGGTTGATTACCCCCTTCTTCGCTGCCAAATCCATCCTGAAATGCTCCTCCAACTGCCGCCTCAACTCTCTCTTCATCCGCTCAAGTCCGCGTTGCTCAGAATCCCTCTCACAGCGTTCTCGGTCTCCGCATCCGGCGCATCCCCGGTGGGCTTGCATTTGGACTCCTCGAGTCGAAGGGAAGATCCAGGTAGTTCGACCCAGGTCTTGAAGGAGTCGGCTGGTGCAGCACACTACTCTGAGGCGCACCGAACGGAGTCATCGGAGCCGGCACACCGTACTGCGACATCGGGGTGTTCCTTCCAGACTGGTAACCAGGTAGAGTGTGCATCCCTTGCGAAGGGGCGGGGGAGTAGCTGCGTTCTTGACCGGCGCCAAATGGACCACCTTGGCCACGGTAGGTAGTCTCCCTGCCGTAGATGGAGGCGGTGTGCGATTCGGCTGACTGTCGTTCTTGAACTTGGTAGGGGGTACCCAGGAACCGATGCTGTGGTTGGACTCCTTGTCCCAGAGTTCGTTTTCCTGTGAAGGTAATACCTCGTTAGCTACAGCAGGCAAAGGAAGGGTGAGCCGAAAACATACATAGTCACTCCAAGACTTGAGAGGAATAGCTCTCGGGTGGAATTTTCCTTCGTCCTGTAAGGTAACGGAACATCAGTAACCATACTCGCACCAAACGAAGAAGAAAAGCGCAACGTACGTGAACGATCATCTTTCCAGATTCTCCGAGCACCAAATGGGTCTGACCCCACGAGAAGTCATCCATTCTCGAGAAGGAGTACGGAGGGAGGAAGAACATGAAGCCCGGGATAGCAAGGAAGTAGAACAACATCCACCCTACCATGTCCCACTTCCGGCGGAGGATGAAGACCAAGGCTTGAAGACCATAGATAGGAGCCAACATGATAAGAGACTGCACAGGCACGGCCTGATCACCACGAGCGACGTTGACGATGAGATAGGTGAGCTATATACAGTGCAGGAGCGGAGCCATTAGCAAGAACGAACGATGAACGAACATGAAAGACAAAACAACTCACGTAGACGACTGCAACGGGCTGAATCGAGGTCAATATCAAGTCAATCGTGACGACAAATCTCGTAGAGAAACAGCAGACACCGCAAAGTTGGTCCAAGATGAGCTCTCCCAAGTTGTGCGCCGCCGAGTTGATCCAACGACGACGCTGGGACAAGGAAACCTTCCAGTCGTCTGGGACAACCGCGTACGCGTGAGCATCCCGAACGAACTGGGTCTTGTGCAGTGGGAAGTGCTTCAAGAGCAACGTTGTGAGATACCGATCTTGTCCAAGATGGAGGTCCTTCAAGTGGAGTGCGTCGACACGGTTCTTGGAGTAATCCTGGATGACTTGGTTCAAGATGAGGAGCAGCTTGTGGGTGTCGGGGGTACGAAGACGGTAGAGGGTGAAATAACCGGGAAGACAATTGACGGAACCGAAGAGGGACTCGAAAGCTTTCGCCACGTGATGACAGATGAAGTACTCGTAGACTTGCATCAGGGTGATAATGGATTGCTTGACGTTGGCCAGTTCCGTTTCACCACAAGCGCCGAGAAGTTCCTTGTCGTGAATCGTACTAGAAGGAGAAGCCATTGATCCTTAGATTGCGAAATGAAAATGAATAGAACGCACGCAGAGATCAAACGGTTAACGGAGAACTTGTCGACGGTCGCATCGGCACCAACAGTGAAGAGATATTCATAGGAAGTCGGGTTGACACCAGTAGCATTCTTGATCTGGTGATAGATCTCCAGTTCGAGAGGGTCCATCGGGGCGTTGAAGTGGACCTAAACGAACAAAACGGTGAGCAGAAAACCATCTTTGAGGACCAAGAGGAGCATACCTTGTTCAAGAAATGCATAACCACCACCTGCGAGTCACGCTTTCCACAATTACCCGGCTTCAGCCTCTCATCCGGCTTCCCAACCTCAGCGGCGACAAGGTGCGGCACAACGTCTCCTGAACACTTGTAAAGCCCAGAATAGACTTTGCCCATGTTGTGCTGCTTCGGTCCTTCTCCCAACGAGACGAAACTCAGCGGTTTTGGGTCCAAGTTGGGGTCAGCTTCGAGAATATCCAAGACGATCCGAGGAGTGGGTCTGTCGTTCCCTGAACCGACGATCATACCGTTGCAGATGACAACAAGAAGTTTTCGCTTGTCGCCGTACTTGAGCTGAGCCAAAGAGTCGACCGCCTTTCGTAACGGCGCACCACCTTCCGCATAACAAGGGACCTGACAAATAGCGAACTTGTCGCGGTCCTCAGGTGCTCCGGGACTACCAAGGTTGATAGAAGCCAAGAACTTGAACCCGGTAACGGATATCATGATAATGGAGGTGGCGGGGAGGGTATGCGTCGCGAACTGACACTGGGCGCTGCTCCGGTTATCAACCTTTCCGATGGTGAAGATATTTCAGAGACAGGTCTTCTGACGACGACGGTGGCGCTATCGATATTGAGATTGTTGAGTTGTTTAGTGGTGTTCCCGCCGCCGCTGTTGAAGCGGAACATGTCGGTGGCGGCTGAGTGCATGAAGTCTCAATCTCCGGAAGCACCACCGAGGGGAACTTCGCCGCTGGGCGCAGAGAGACTACCGGAAGTCGTGGTGCAGTCGGTAACGTCGTAGATGAGACCGTTGTAGACGCTGGCGGACCGGGAGGAATGAGCCACATTCTTGATCTCTTTGGGAGTTATCAACGAAGCCAACTCGAGCGAGGTACCGCATCGTGATCATCTGCTCGTAGTACCAGTTGGGCCGAGAGTCGTTGGTGTAGGAACGGAAATCGTGGTAGAGAGCATTGGGGTCCAAGTTGTTCTTCGGGTTGAACGAAACGAAGGGGCTGAGGTTTCCGTTGATGCCGCCACAAACAGCAGAGATCTAGAAAGAAAGAAGGTCAGAAAAAATAAAGGGATCAAAGATAAAGGAGCCTTACCTGCATGGGGAACACGCCACCGATGGACTTGCCTCCACAAGCCAAGACCTTCTTCGGCTCAATGACCGGCACAGCCCTCTAGTGGAACTGCGGGAGCTTCGTCAAGTCAAAAACCTCCCCTCGTGTAGCCGCCACGACATTATCCAGGTAGTTCTGGAGCGAGTGACCTGCCAGCTCAGACGCACTGCGAGCATGCTGAGTCGGGCAAATCAACGGCCCGCCACGGCGAAGATGGAGCAAGCGCAAGGGATTGATGTTGAAAGCGTGCTTCTCCCTCCACACCTGCCGAACATCCAGCTGCTTCATGCGACCGATGTAGGTCAAGCATGGGATGGGGAGCCACCGCGGCAGGATCCAGCACAAGGCAGCCCAACGACGAGGAGCTGAGCTTCGCACCGGTAGGGCAGCCACGATCAGAGAACTGGAGTTTGGTGTATTTTCCGAATCGAGAAGCGCTGGGGTTGAAAAGGACACGAGCATTACCAAACGATTCGAAGACGAAGTCGGCTGCTGGAACCTGGCTGGTGAGCTTGAAATCTTTCTTCCCGGTATTAGAGGCGGAGAGTTCGAGGGTTGTCTTGCTACCAAGACGACGGGATTCGGAGTTCTCAGGACCGGTTTTGCAGCTGCGAGAGGAATGGAGTTAGTGTGGTCTGGAAATACTGAAAAAAGAAGAACGAAATGTATAGAACGAAGAAAAGGCGCAGCCACTCGGGATTGTAGTCAACAGCTGGTGGCCGCATACCGCACGTGGCCACAAAAGAAAGGGAGATAATGCAACCAAAACTCACCGAAAGGCAATGACCTGGCTCTGCACAGTCCTGACCCAAATACAGGAGGTGTTGAAGAAGGGAAAGCAAAGCACTAATTGGTATTGAAACCCAGGGTTCCACAGGAAACAGGGCTGCGCTAGTTGGGTACCTGGTATGTGAGTGCGACCGCAACGGTTAGGTGCCACTGCCAAAGGCAAGCAGGACCAGCCGCTCGCGGTATGGAGCACCCACACGCCGGCAGAGCCACTAAGTGCCGCTGCTGCACCAGAAACCCTTTGACCGCGCCGCTTTAGCCACCTCTCATCTCAACCACCCCAACAGACTAGCCATCCCCTCCCATTCTTCCTAGCCTGCGCCCTAAAAGCTCGGGTTAGGTAGACTATCGGCGCCACCGAGCAAAAACGATCAGTTCAATGCTGTCCTCCCAGCCCAAAGCTGAAGCAGCAACTCACCTATTTCCTATGCAATCCTGCTGCGTCTTGTTCAATCCAACCTTCTAACAGTCTTGACCAAGCATAAAAGCATGAGAGGCACAGAGGAAGCAAAAAGAGAGAGCGGAGAGAGAAAGAAGAAAAGTGCTGGTGGTGGAGGAAAGACAAAACGATTTGGTTCAGTTGGTTGCCGCCGCGGCAGCCAGTGATTACCAATTCTCGTCCACGTGAAAACCGGCAATTATGTCGCCCCGACTTACGGCCCGGGGCTGTTCGTGTGCCTTTCTTCACCTCAGGTTCCGTGCCAGTTTATGTTCTGGGAGTTCATCCACTTTTCTACCTTTTCTGCGTGATTTTGTCCCTCTTCAGCCACCAAAGCCTACCAGAAAGTCACTCTGGATGAATCCATTTCCACTGTGTCAATACGAAGCCCGATCGTATGTCAATCCAAATCATCGCTGGCCGGCTTGCGAGCCCGGTGCCCACCACAAACTCGGGGTGCTCAAAGAGATTGCACTTTCCTCAAGAACACCATCACTGACAACATAGCATAGTACTTTCAACTGGATTCAGCTGGTTTTGAACATCCATGGGGTGAATTCAAGGCTTTGGCCCGCCGCCCGTTCGCACGAGTGCCTGAAGGAATGCTCCGAAAGCTCAAAGATCGACTAGCAAAATTGTGAGCATCCCACCTTCTACTTGCTGTAACTGGTCTATCTAGAGCGGATCGTTTTCCACTCCGCCAGCTCTCTTCACCCTCGGTCTTCGGTTGAATCTACACCTTCTTATCCGCGCGAACTGCCGCCCTGAACTCTTCCTATGCAGAACTCACCACCAACATTTACAAGTTTGAACCCTTGTTACCGCCAGGTCCAGCTATCAAAGTATATGTTTGCGTGTTGTGCATGAGGCGCTCCGGCTTGTGGCAGAGAAAGGCGCCCATAAAATACAATTGTTGCTCTCATCCCAATTAACATTCGCACTACTTGGGATTCAAATAATCTTTCGGACAGTGGGAAGTTTCGGCGATTCGCGTGAGCGTCCAGTATTCACTTGTCAATGTCACCGAATGTTGACCTCTGTCTCATAAGTGGCTATTCACATCTCCTCGAAGGATAATGCCTGAGAAGAACACGGGATAAGGAACATCCTATTATATTAGTGATGGGGAGGGGCCAGGCTAGTGCGGTTTACTGTTTCCGGAACCCTATAAGTAGTGCTCGTCCGCGGCCCCAACTCAATGCCCATACTTCACGATGTTGATAGACCCGCACCGCGTGTATGATACTCCTCCCCGATGATCTCTTTCACGGCCAGCATGATTCTGTACAGACGAGTAATGAGATCGAAAGCAGCAGAAACACCAGCTCAGAAGATCCTGGAGTAAAATCACCAGATGATGCTTGACGATTATAACAAAATAAACTCGCACATGTACTCCTCGCCCTCGAGTGCCTCGGGGGTGAGGGCTCGTGGTAGCCCGTAATCTTGTTCGTGGTCTCGAAGGACGACAGTGAGTCTGTGGTACTTAATCGATTGATGAGGGGGCAGGGTGTGATCCGGAGCAACGGACTGCCCATTCGCAGGGCAGTTGAGATCATACCTGTCAAGACAAGATCTCGTCAACCGCGACATTGTTCCCAAGAGCATAAACAAGCTTACTTATCACTGCTAGTATACCTCCCTGAAAGTTGGGATTGGAGAATCTCGTCCGACTCAAGAACGCTCGCGTTTATGAAGGCTCGAGGTGCTCAGTGGCAGAAAGTAAATGGGAGAGCACATAGGTGAGTTGTCTGATTGATGATGAGCCATTGTTTTCTTTCATCCGAAGTGACCACCTTACAATTGCAGTTCCAGCACCCTGTAGTAGAGTTTTGCTGGCAACCTTCCCCGCAGTGAGAACTAGATTTTTGTGTGAATCAATGACGGGGCGGCCTAAAATAGAAGACAAAAACTGACCTCGTATATAGCGTTTGCTTTAAGGACGGCGGAACGATTGAGTTTACTGACCTATTTTATTCAATTTGTATGGGGTTTTCCGCGTGACGAGAATTTTTGCCGGGGCAAATTCGTATGGTGGACGAGTGACCGGTGACAGGAATGAAAATTCGTCTGAACTTTCGAGCCACCGGTCACTAGGGGAGGATGAGTGGGAGAGATGGCGACGGCTGTGGTTGCCGCAAGCAGAAATCTGCGAAAAACACCTGATTTGAGCCAAAAAATCCTGGAAAAGGTAATTTTCTCGCCTTGTTTGAGCTTCCCAGAAATTTGTCACATGCTGGGACAATCCGTATGACCCACCTGTGACTGGTGACCATACGGAGAGTGCTATTCAATCAAATACTGGCTGAACCTTTCGTCGCCACTCTCGCCGATAGAAAGCATAAGGTAATCGTATCAACCTTTTTAGTTCTCTTAAATCCGGCATTCCTTAAACCACACCCCCAGATCACCATCTCATTCGTCAATTTCATGGCAGCCGTATCTCAAGCCCTCATAACGTACTGCTTATGGTACTCTTTTAAAGTCCACTCGGATGAATCTTCGATGTAAGCATTCGTTGTACACCTTCGCTCGAGCCTTTCTGCTTACAACACATTCCCAGAACCCCGCCACGCATTTTTCAACGACTGAGCCTTATCGTGGTCATTCGTGGCACTATTTTGACCGTCGCTCAGCTGGTTCTCGTCATTCTTTATTTGGCCAGACCAGACCAGCTTTGGTGGTAAGTCTCCATTCAGAATTTCGCGGATACAACATTCAAGACTACGGATAATTTAGGACACCGATTCATCAAATACTAGCCCCTCTTTATTACATGACTGCGAGTACGTCCCCCCGGCGCGGATTTCCTTCTCAATGTTGAAATTCTCTGTTTGTAGTTGCTACGTGCGTAATTTCAGTCCAAGGTGCGAAGATCCAGACGGTGCACTAATTCGAGCCCCCAGACTTAACATGCGAGGCAAACCGAGATTTGAGCTCCAAAAGGATCTTAAATTGGTCAAAGAGTCCCTCAGAGACAGTGTCCTTGGACCTGGCGTCTTCGTATCGGCTCCGAGTACTACTACCGACGATCCATTCATGAATTACATCAACTACACTCGTCATCCAGCTTCAGCAGTAAATGTACATTTGGTCGAGGTAGGGCGATCGGAGAGGCTCGGTGGTCAAGAGAATGGAGCGAAAGAGCTTCCCGTCGAACCTCAGGAGCAAATCTATCACGGCTCGGGAGTGATTTCTGCGAGCGAAGATACAAATCCTATACACGCTCTCGAACCGAATCGGTTGAAGGGAGATGTTAGTCTATCCTCGGTGACCTCAAAGGTATGTCGTTCCTGACCTTGATGGAAAAAGCGCGACAATCATAATCACGGTACAGACAACGGGAAGCGATACCACGGATGCTCCGGAAGAAGGCGCAGGTGCGTGTCACCCGAGGGTGAGTGCATTGTGGATCTATAGAGATATCCATGGATCCTAATAGTAACTCGTCAGATTTCTCGATAGTTTCTCAGGGTCCCCAAACCGTGTGGCGGGAGGTAAAGCCGAACCTGAGGGCCCAGTATTCAACCGAAAACCAGCCGAGAAAGAAATTTGAGCTTACGTTGTCATTGGCCAAAGTCTCGGGGTCTCGTGGTTTACACGTTGCCGATGTAAAGCTTGAGGAAGCGTACAACCCACTAGGAAGTCGATCGTTTGTGATTGTGTGATTAACCGCCCATATCATCAGAATCTAGTTCTACGTATATGAATATGACACCAGTGCACTCGTATCTCCACCCCACCTGTTTCGTTATAATACGACGGTTGTATTTGTGTGGTACGTTCATGCCCTACTTTCGATCACCTCGTAGTGGGTCGGTATGGCTCGCTTACATATGATGACTACTTTTTACTTACAGTACAGGCTAGAGATAGATTAGTATAAATACCTGGATCTACTGAGCAATCAGATTCGTCAACCTCGTTCACTCTTTGGCCCTCGACACTTGCTCTTTGAACTCAGTCGCGTGGCGCGACTTGCAACTCACATCCTCGATAAATATTGTTCAGGTCGTAGCCGGAGGACAAGTCTCAGCTCGTTCACGGCCCTGAGCAAGGGGGTGGCAGGAATGGAATCTCTGGTCCGAGGTAGGGGGGGAAGGGACCGGAGGCCCTGGAAATTTTTGGTACTTACCGAGATCAACACAAAGTATCAGGTTCTAAGGGGTCTCTAAGGCCTCTTTGAGGTCTCATAATGATCATCTTGGTGTGCTGAACCCCCTGAAGATAAGGCAAACGCACTCCGTTCATGTTGTAACCAGAAACCGACCACCAGCCACCACTATTTCCGCGAAAAGTACAATTAATACTTATCCGGCACGTGTTTCACGTGCACATCACCATATATGGAAGGAGGGGGGGAGGGGGGGTCGCCCGACCTGGGCTTGAAACAAAATCGACCTCGTACGCTTAATAAGAAATAAGAAATTGACACCCCCTTGGCCATGAGGCCTGAGGCCTGATGCATAATGGCCCGGGCACGTACAATCATCAATGCCAAGCTTGAAACGGGAGACTCGAATCATTCTCACGCCTCTCTTGCCTTCCACGGTCGCCCTACAGTCACCTCAAATCTAGAAGAGTTGAAGAATGCTTCATGAGTGAGCGATCTCCATCAATAAGAAGATCCTGAAAGATACGTAAACCAGCCATTCCCGTCCAGTTATTCCCAAACACAGGATTAGGCACTTATTCCTTGCTCAAAGTAGGAGATATTCCTCTCTGTTCGGGGAACTATACTCGGGGGAGGTAAATACTGAATGGAATGTGGTTGCCGTCTTGACAAATGTTCGAATCATGGTGGCATCCACAGGCCTCTTACGTTAGAGTTTGAAAGTGTATAAAAGGCCCGGCGCTGCGGATGGTACGAAGCTCCCGACTTACTTGTACAATCCAAGCGATCGAGTTCGAGCGCCTCCTGTTCTTGCATTCTCAAACATCTCAGGCACCATTTGATTCTGAATCCGTTTCTCATCGGGGGTTTCCTTCATTCTTTCTTGTTCAAAGCCCCCCTACGAGGTCAGTCTATGACTCCTGATTCAAGCCAGAAGTCGTATATCTAAAGGAAAAAGTGTTCACAGGGCAGTGTTACCATGTCTATCATTCCCCTTCGAGCAAAGAGTATTTACACACAACTGGCCCCTTTCCAGCTACTCCCTCCCGAGATCCTCATTCTGATTTCCGAACACCTCTCTTGCACGAGGAGCTCCTCATCCCTCGTATCACTCACCCTTGTCTGTCGAACATTCTACAAGTGCCTAAATAACGAATCGTCTTTGTGGATCTGGATCCTTATCGACCTTCCGACCCTAAAGACGCATGCAGGAAATGAAGGTCTCGCTAATTTCACCCGAAAGATGACCCTCGCTCTCGAATACTCCCAATATAAACCGCTCTCCCTCACGGTTGACCTGCTTCGTTGTGGCGGAGACTCAGACTCGGACGAAGGCTCGACAAGACCCCTCTTGGATAACGATTCGCTGTCAGAATACATTACACACCTTTTTTGCATTACCCTTCCCCTCTGTCGCGAGCTAACAATCAAATGCTCCCTCTGGTTCGACATGGAGATCCTTACCAGCATCATCGAGGGGTATATCAAGCGCAACCAGAATACTTTCCCAACCCTCGAGTCCTTCCACATGTCCTACAACCCTGCCAACACAATCGAAGCCTTCGCTTCCCAACACGCTCTTCCCCTCTGACGTATCAGCGGGATCTCCCCTCTCATTATGATCAACGACTCCGAGAGTACAACTCCATTGAAAGAACCCTTCCCATTCCTGAGAGATATCACAATCGATAATATCACCCACTCATGGTCCCTGCTCACTCTTTCCGACCTACACACCCTCCGTCTACTCAACATCCCATCGCATAACTCCCCCTCCTACACCGAAATCCGACGTCTCCTCCTTTCGAATGCCGAAACATTGAAAACACTGGAGCTCTCCAATATCTCTGTATCCGATATCGAGACCATAGGCGGACGATTCACACTCCCGAGCGTCAAATCGCTGACCATCGGGTTCGCCCATCCAAATGATCTAGTATGGACATCTCAAACGTTGGATTTACCCAATTTGGAAGGACTAGTTATCGGGGATCACACAGGAGGGTCAGAGTCAGAGCAGATGATCGCAGGGTATCGAGAGTTGATGAGATGTTTCCCCATTGACCGTATTCAGAGGTTGGTCTTGCGACACGGCGCGCTTCCACCGGCGGCTGAAGATGCAGTCCCTCTACACGACTCATATCGTCGGTTGTTCTTGACGAGATTCAAAAACGTCAGAAATTTGGAAATTTCGTGTCCCGAATCTTTGATCTCGGAGCTGTTGAGCCTTTTCTCGAGTTCGGGGTAATCTTACGTCGAACGGTGGTAAGCTTACGAATACTCATCTCGTATCATATTATCTTGGACGTTGCTTAGTCTTCTCGATTTCAACTTGTACAATCACTTAGATACACAGCTAGCTATCAACCATGTACTTAGCCAGACTCTATTGCATTCAACGTGACCTAAAATGATCCCATATTAGCGCGATACATTCGCCAGCCACCAAAGGGTATGTTAAATGTCACGATCGGAATGACAAGTACAGTTTCGAGCGCTCCGTCGTACAAAAACAGTGAGGCGCTGTAGACCCCTGAGAGATGGATGGAGATTCGGAACATGACTCCCAGGAGGGATTAACGTTGGCCAGTCTAAGCCGTGGAATGCCTATCTCCGAGTCATGGCTAGGGCCAAGGAGACCGCGACGCCGGCAGATGAGCGCTATCCATCGATCATCCTAGTGATTGGATGCTAATGGGTTAAGAATTCCGCGATTTCAAGGTAGTAATGTGAAGCTTCGAGAAGCCCTTCAGAGCGAAACGATGTCCCAGTTCCGTGCCATCGCTCTGGCGTTCGAGCCACCCGAGTCGCATTTTCCTATTCCAACCAATCTCGAGGGTGCCCAGATACACCTTTTGCCAGCGCTAGTATTGCTTCACAGCCATACCCTCAATCCTAACATCGTCGACTATCGTCCCACGACGGGAGTAAACCCGGCGCTCTTCACCGCAAAAGTGGAAGATGGCTCTGGTACTCCACGAGCACCACAAGGCTCGCTGGCGGACTGGTGCATCGAGAGTCGAGATCGTAGCGAAGGTCTAAGCGCCCGTACAACATCTGCGAGCGTGTGGAGAGCAAACCTTCGACATCGACGGTGACAGTGGATGGTGTCATGTATGCGTGGTTTATTAGATTAGCTGAGGTGACGAGCATCCATTATTGGTGAATGTGTCGCGACAAGGACTCTCCGAGGTGGAAAGGGGAGGAGTGAACCCTGTATACCGGTGAGATACTGGCTCCGAGAGGTTGCGTTCTGCTGCTAAGGATTAACGCTTGCCGCTGAAGTTGTGTCCTAGATGAATAAGCATGTTAGTCCGGTACAAAGTCCCAATATCCCAGGGATAACACACCGATTTCCGTCAAACAATAAGCCGAGATGCTCTTGCCCGGGCCTCCCTCCTCTCAGCTCTGTTCCTGAACAAAAAAACACTGATCATAGTCGCCGAAATCCAGCAGAATCCAATCATCCGCAAGGATCAGGAGGGCAGCTGCCTAGTCGCCGCTTCGTCGAGTAAGCACAGAATCCAAAATCAACCCCTTCCCCACCAAGCGAGCGCTAAAACCTAGCCATCTATCTCAACTGCCACTGATCAACACAACGCTCAAATATAAAGACGCTCTGCATGGCACCGACCTCCAAGCTACTCTTGCGGCGAAGAGCGCCGGACTCAACGTCACGCCGTAGGAGAACTTTGACGTAGTGGAGATTGGGTTGTGTGGCTATGCAAGGGAGCAACGAACGAGAAAGAAGTGGGGATGGAGGACGGTAGCGAACCGAGAACGATCCTCAGCTAGGAATAACCGGTGACCTGCTGGAAATGGCCAGGTTCTGACTGCATATCGTTCTTGTTGCCCAAACGGCCGTCCTCCTCGAAGGAGATATAGTCACGAAGGTACTGCCTTCAAGGAGCACGAAGATATGGGCCAGCCTCCAGAACAATGATTTGCCGTGTTCTGGGAAACTATGGCCTGCATAGCAGGCAGCAGTACGATCGAGCCACATTGTGAAGGGAGCCGAGCTGTGATGACCATAAGGCCAGAGGTGCTGACATGTCTTTGGTATCGAAAACGAGTGTATATGGTCTTCTGAGCCTTCCGAGCGCAATATGGTCTTCTAAGTCTTCCGAGCGCGTGTTTTCATCAAGGTTAGTTCCAGTGGGTCGCCAACCTTCCAATTGTGCGTGAAGACAAACTTTATCAGGATGTTCACGAACAGGTGACGTACCGTAGTTCCGAGGTTCACTAGTACTGCTTCTCCTTGATCGCCAGGAATTAGCAATACTACCACGCCATTCCTAGCCCTTTGCTGGCTTCGAGATGATCCTTGTATGGTGATTGATATACTTGTCGGCTACCTGTCGATTTTATGGTAAATAGAATTATAAACGCGTCCGAGAGAGAAAAGAATAGGTTTATAGCATACATCATCGTAACGAAAATTTATGTCTTGAGCAGAAACACGATTAGAAGTCAGCCGTGCGATGATCATGGTGGTTAGGAAGAGGGAGAGGCTGTCACACGCGCGGTCACACCCGTTAAACTTACAGCTTACCACCATGACCTCTCACGGCCGCTTGCCTTTCGAACTTGTCGAGCTAATCCTGTCGGAGTGTGACTACAGCTCGTTACTTCCTTGCTCTCTCGTCTGTCGCCTCTGGCTTTCTAGTTGCCGCGCACGGCTTTTCAAACAATTCAAAATTGACAGCCGCCCCAAACGATGCATGGAACTCGCTCTACTCCTGCAGTCCAAACAATCTACAATTCCATATCACATTCAGGAGCTCACATTCGAACTAGGAAAGAAGCAGCTACCTCTGCTCACGATACCAGGAGATGGAAGTAGAAGCGTTATAGACAAGATCGCCATAGTTCTCAAGAACTGCATTCCATCGCTCAGAAAGCTATCTCTTTCCTACGATGGCCGATACGGAGCACTCCCCCACCTCGAATATACCAAACTCGCAGCTTCACGGCACGGCACCATCGACCCTTCGTTCAGCCGCGTCACCCAGCTAGAACTATACCTATCTCGAGAGGAGAACCCCATCCCACTAATTCGATTCATATGTTCCTTCCCCTCTTTGGAGGTTCTAAAAATGCACAGCGGATGCGAGGGTCAGATCGATGGAGAGATCCTCGTCATGCCAGCAGACGTCCAGAACCTCATCCTTCCAACGTCCTTGAAAACATTGCAACTAGGAGGATCAGAAAACGTAGCATCAGAAGGTCTCCACCTCTTCTATCAATGGCTCGGTTCTACGGGGATTCCTGCCAGCCTCTCGACCCTCTCCATATACCGAGTCAACATCGGAGGATTCTCACAACCTTTGACAACCCTCGATCCAGAAATCGAGCCATACCTCCATCGTTGCTCAACACTGAGTTTCTTGCACCTCGGATTCGACACGGGATATATCGCTCCTCTATCAACAGGTATTCTATTTCCCTTTCGGCGTGCTAAAGAATCACTGACTCTCTCTCCCTCCAACCCTCACATATCAAGCATTCTTCGATCTCTCTGCTCCCCAAAACCTCACCCACCTCGCCATCAGCATCCGCAACATAGTCCAAGACGACCCGGACCTCATGTTACTAGAATTGATCCGAAAAATGCTCACCACGCTCACCTCCCCTCTCCTTCACCAAATCACTTTCAACGTCTTCGGAAGCGGATTTCGAGTTCTCCCAGACCAATGGGACGCACTGGATACCTTACTCGCCACCCCAAAATTCACAGCAGTTCAAGTCGAACTCGTCGTCCCGTTCTCAGATTCAACCATTGACGACGGAACGAGTGAAGAGGACCTCACGAAAGCTCGGGAATGCTTTTCTAAATGCGACTCCCAGGAACGATTAACGGTTATTCGTGCGCCATTCGTCATGAAGACACGGACTTGGAGGGAAACTCCCGAGGAGGCGAAACAGTTCGAGGATTACGACGTGATTGATTGGGTGTGTCGGCGGTTGTCTTTGTGGTGAGTTCTTGCTTTGTGGGGTCGCATATCTCACTGACGCGTCCTGATTTTGGAATAGACAAATTATTACACGTTGGGATAACGCCTCAGACTTATACACTCGAGGTATATTTGTAGGATACGATGAGCAAATGGAGGATAGTTAAACTATGTGAATGGAAGACGCTCGTGCTCTTTAGGATCAAGTAGACAATGTGGCCACGTATGCGAGTTTTCAGCCAGCTGTATGCACGAGTCCCAACAGGGATCGCCTTTTGGGTTCTGTGTGGCATTTGAGGGTCCAGTATTCGAGTGATCTTCAGAAGATACTACACAAGTCCGTCTTACTTTTCGCAGACGAAGTGGAATTATATGTCGACCCCGAGTGCTACAAGCTTCAGAATTCATCTCTCAATCTTATAGGCTTGGGTAAGGGAACTCTCTTCAGACATGACTGATGGCGCAGTGATCTGCTTGAGCTAATCACCTTGCATCGCTACAGACGATCTCCCCCCAACGTTGCCCTGGACCACTCATACGATCCCAGATCTATGCGGCAGAACGACAATCACGTCTCTCACACCCTCCACCTTGATCATCGCACCCATCCATAGCTCTCATTCCTAATCAATCTAACTATCGATCAAGTAAGGTTTCCTAGTAAACATCAGGATTCCTTCCATTGGGGCGGTAAGTGCGGTCAACTCGCGCGGCTGAGTATCCACGTAAGAATGAGTTGTACCAGTCTTTGTAAATCTCACTTGAAGAGTAGATATCGGTGGTAGATCATATAGAGACGCAGGTTTGGAGGTAACCGAATGGAAAGTGCCACAAAGAACGGTAAGGCGACGAAGTTCTCAGGAATCGAGACCTCGTCCTATTTCCAGGTTCCGTAGCTAGGTATAATTGATACTCGCTCCTATGGCGACTTGAATCTGTTGTTCATCTAGGACATCAGTGATGATCAATGCGTTTGTGTCAAATGACCTTATCGTGATTGATAGTAACAGGAATCATATCCGTACTGTCCTCATGCCCTTGCAGTTTTTCAGTGCAAGTTGCATAAAATGAATTTATGGGAGCTTTGCGGTCCCAGTGCCTAGTGCCTCGATTGGATTCTTAGAAACCCCGTTCAAGACGAACTTGTTGTCTCGTCTTCAGATTCAACCCTCCTGAATAGAATATGTGAAGAGGACCTTGTACCACAGACGACTATCGGTTATTCGTGACCTTTCATCATGAAGACACGCAATCGGATAGAAACACCCGAATAGACGAAACAGTACAAGGACTACGGTAGAATTGATTGGGTGTGTGGGCGTTGTCTTTGTGTTAAGTCCTTGTGAAGTCGTATAGCTCGATGACGCTATGTCCTCGAACTGACGTCGTGTTTTCCTGTTGAATACTGTGGCGTCAGACTCAGGTTGCTTCGGGTATACTTGTAGGATACGGTAGGTTATTGGTTCTCGCTCCCGGGAGTGAAATAACTGGAGAGCCATTCGTACGGAATCTGTCTGATTAATGCGTATTCACTACTGTATTCTTTCCTCAGAACATCATTCTCCACAGTTCCAGAAGTGACGTCCACAAACAGTCAGTCAAAAGTCGTCCTGGAAGTTCTCCTCGCGTAAAGCAAGTTTACTCATGGTATCCATCAATCGTGAGGCCAGGAGAGCTCGAATTAAGTTTAGGTCACTCGACGGCATTATGGGAGACAAGAACACGAGGCTATAAAACCGCATAATTACAGCAGAAGAATTAAGCGAACTTCGTTCGCAAAGTTGATTTAATACCGACCGATATTCCAGCACCGCGTTGACCAGGAGGTATTGTGTCATTTTTTTTCAATGATTCTCACCGACACTCCATTTCTCAGGAGTCAGAAGGGTCAGAGCCAAGATAAGTCCTACGAAAATGTACAATCCGAATAAGAGCATAGACGCGGTCACCTTGAGCTTGAACGTACCAGGGACCTGCACTGACCTACATGATATATTATATGTTATTGAGGAGCCTCGAGTACACAGATGTGTGCAGAGACTCACTATGAGGGCCCGACTTTGAGGCATAACGCGAAAGTAGCTGAGGATAAATAGACCAGTTCTTGGAAGTTGCAACCACAGCAGAACTTCTGAAGTACCTTTGCCGCGGGTAAATCTGGCTAATCCCACTTCAATGCTATTGCACGAGCCGACAAATTGGGCTTTGATATCTGCGTGGTGTCCCGACTTGCGTTTACAATGGAGCAAAGCTCGTGCATCCAGGCTGGTTTTTAGATATCGTCCTCCGTTTTTGGTGGTAGTGGACTGCAGTCAAGCCGTACTCAATCACAGTAATGGTTGGAAACTAAACCCTCCGGACCGTCGGCATTGTCATTCCAAATGCCTATTGCTCCCAAGAAAATACGCCTCCGACAGAGAGTCATTCCTATTAGTATTAGTCCACGAGCTACTATGCACGTGTGCAAGGTAGAGAAAGAGTAACGACGGCGAAACGGCCCGAGTGACAAACTGCTTAGAGCATGACGGCCAGGAGCAATGGTTGTCCTGGTGAGCAGAGTGTCAACGTCTTCCTGTCTCGTGACCTGAAAAAGCATCGGTATGCAAGCACAACGGAGCAGCTCCATAGCCTACTCGCGAGTCATGCAATCTTCTTCGATAGCTTCATTGTTCTCATCCTCGCGCCAATTTAATTCGCTGTTCTTGTTGACGAGAGATTAGTTTTAGCTACACAGAAGTCGTGTTTCCGCTCACAGTCAAGCAGTTTCGGGCCCTAATAGCCAGCATTGCTAATTTGCTTAGCCTCCGACGTCTTCTGACAGCCCCCATTCTGGTGTTTGAGCCAGTTGGAGTTGCTTCGTTAGAATGGACGTCCATTGCGCTATCGTCTAGCGCCTCGTTTTCCACCACAAATCATAAACGCCCCCAAGCGCAATCTGAGGGTATGGAAATAGGTCAACCGAGTCACCCCCAGGGTGAATACCGAGCTAACGTACATGTACACGCAATATCCCATTACTGACTACGAATTCAGGATCACCGATCATGCATCATCCCCTCACCCTAGCTATGACCTCCATCCTCGGTGGTAAGCCACCGACAACACATATCCCAACAATCCTTGCTTTCGCACTAGTCCCCTCGACCACCCCTTCTCCGTCATGGCCCACAGCCAACAGGAAAGCCAACTCATTGCTATCCCACCGTTAACCGCACTACAACACTGCTCGCCAAACCCGAGAGCTGAAGGGTCTGGATTCCATCGAACGAGGAGGTTCAGATCGGATAGCTGGTGCCAGAGCTATTGTTCCATTCCAGGTGCGAGTCTGGATCCCGGCCGTTGCTGCGAGATTACAGTGATGAGATCAAAAGCCCATCGTCTACCTTGAGGAGACAACATGTACTCACGAATCATCCTTTGCAGAGCGCAGCGTGCCTCTCCAACACGGGCGGAAAAAGGGTAATTAACCTGCAACGGCGTTAGCACTACCTCCACATATCACGGTTCGAGAGACTCACCACACATTCATCAACGACTTCCATGAATGACGACGATATGAAGGTTCCACAACCATCCCCAGTACGAGTGTGAAATCAGAGCTGACTCTGGTTCCTCCATTCGCAATCGTCGGACCAGTCGCCGACTAACGGAAAACTGATAGCATACTCAGAACGCTGTATTTTCGACGATGGAATCCGCCACTTACTGTCCGAAGGAAATTGCCTGACGCCAGGATACGTTCAGCGTCACGGTCATCTCTGTATCTAGATAAGGGTTTCTGGTCAGCACGACGGCATCATGGAAGAGGGACTCTAGTCTTACTGGATGATGCAATGATTTTCCGGATAGTGCATGTTCAACCACTCGATCTCTCCGCTGGCTTCGAAGATGGTTCGGATCTCATTTTCTTTGACCCTCTCGCCAGCGTTCGAAACATGGAGCCTTTCGGAAAGCAGGGGAAAACGTCAGCTTGCCACTACTAAAGAGGCACAGATGTTCGAAAAACGTACTGCACTCGCGTCCCATCCCTCTCCTCTACATCTTCCCCTCTAAGGAACCACTTCACACGGATGGTAGCCACGACGAACTGAACGGAGTGGTAGACCGAGGCGATGACGCCGAGGCCGACTACGACAGCCAGAAGCACGGGCGAAGCTCGTCGCATGAAGACTTCTTCTTCATCCTTCAAACCCCAACTTTTAGGTATCTTGGCATAACCTAGGTACAGCCCAACACCTAGACACACCACAGCGAGCAAAGGTCCGCTCACGTGGGCAGGTGTGACAATATCCACTCGAAGGTCGCCAAGAGATGTACGAAGGGCGTTTGGATGGGTAGTGAAGGTATATGAGCGCAGAAGGCCGTAGCGCAGTAAAACCGTCAGGAAAAACACGATGAAGAGGGTGTTACCAAGGAAAGAGGACGCCAGGAGACCTAGGAAGGGAGAGAAAAGGAGGAAGAAGCGGTCAGGCAGGCTGATTGGAAGACGTCTGGCCGACAATGGAGCTTGGAACAGCAGGTGAGGTAGATCGTCATTGAAACGCGGTCTTTGCTCGGGTGCAGTCGATAACACGTCTCTCATGACGGCGAGAAAACCTTCAACCTGGGCAGGTGGATCCACTGCGCATCGAAAGCAGGGCTGAAGTCCTCGCGAGACCTGGAGTAGGACTGACTGGTCGGATGAAAGGTGTTCGTAGGGAATACGGCAGGTGAGGACCTCCCAAAGCACGATGCCAAACGAGTACATGTCGCTAGCGAATGTGGCTCTGGGGTTCGACGAGAAAATCAACTCTGGTGCCATCCATCGCGCGCTGCCAGCCTCGAGACCTGAAGTGGTGGTTGATGAATCACGGTGAACGTTCGCCATTCCAAAGTCTGACAGGCACGCCTCCTGGTGCTCGTTGACGAGGATGTTTGCCTGTGGGTGATGATGAGCATCCTTGAAGAAGGTTTAACGTTACAACAAGGATCTTACCCCCTTTAGATCACCGTGAACAATGCCAATGCTGTGAATGTAACGACATCCTGCAATGATATCCAATACCTTCATACAACGCGTCAGGATGAGTACCAAGGTTTATGAACTGCAAGACACACCAAAGGCTCAATGTCCGCTTCTGGCCTATCCCTCAGATACGAAACTATGTTTCCGTGGCCCATCCATTCACTGATAAGGGATAGCGATGGTGGCTGAAGGACCGCGTAAAGGAAAGGAACAATGTTCTTGTGTCGACAATGCTTCCATATAACGGCTTCCCGTAGTATATTCTGCGTTAGAATGCTCAATCAATACCTCAACGCCGAGAGAAGAGACGGCAACATACCCTCTGGAAAGAATCTACAATCCCCCCTACGGGTTCCTCTCTGCCACGAATTCTCTTCACCGCAACCCGTCCATGTCCTTGTATAGAGCCACGATAGACATCCGCAAAGCCACCACGAGCAAAGGCTTTATCCTCAACGACCAGGGTCGCACTTGCTGGCATCGTGCAGCTTGACGGAAGGAGACGATGGTGTTCGCACAAATTACTCAGAGCTACAAGCTCGTGAATTTGTGTGCTATGAGAGCTAGAAATAGCCTTTATGAACACGAATGTCATCAGAAGAGGCCATGTATGATCGTCAGAGAGAACGAACCTCGTCTAAAGCATCTATTTGTTGCTGAACGGTATTGGGGATATCGAGAGGATCTTCATATGTCTTCTTTCTGTTGAAATACGAGTTCGTTTCTGGGGGCTCCTCATCGTCTGCGTCGGTTGCAGCGAGCAACGGCTGTCGTAGGTCGTCTATAGGCAACATCAGGCATGATGGTGGTTGAAAGACAAGAGCATTCCCACGCTATATATTTGGTAACCCACGTTCCCACCCCGAGACCGCGGTTAGCAACGCCCTTTCTCTCTTTGACGGACTCTTTCAACGGCTATCACAATGCGGATTCTTTATGGCTACAACTTTAGGGTTCGAGCCAAAAAGAAAGCCTTTCACTCTTCGACCGTCATCTTCGCCACTCGTTCCAGCGATTCCCAACTGTGACTGTCATCATCAGTTTACCCCAGAAATCACAACCTACGGTGAGCACAACCGCCTGACTCTGGTCTTGGAATCGATATTAAACGATAAATTAAAGATAACAGATTTGTTTTGAATGACGATGGACACTCACAGAAAGGATCAGCAAGAGATCATGAAAAAGGCGCTCAGTATGCGACCAGACACAAAAAACGGCTTGATCTACAACTCGTACGCGCAGACGGGGGACAGTCGTCCTTTCGGGATATCTGACGACTCAAACCGGCCCAAAGTAAAGCGTTTGAAGCAGCAGGTATGTTGGAAAAGACCATATCCATGATGTAGATTGGTTTAACGCCTCTTTTCAGACGCCGCGCGATCCAGCGCTTACCTCGACAGTTCAGACGCCTGGGGCGTCAGTGGCGATCCCTATGACATTGACTCCGAGCCAGAAGGATCCTGTGATGAACGACAAAGAGTCAAAGAAACGGAAGCGTGGTCTCTAACTCGCGTTCGTCACTTCTCTTGATGGCTTTTGGAAAATCCTTGCATGAACAAGGTACACCTGGAATATCAACTCTCGGGGATTCTTTGTAAACGCTCGTAATGCTCATAATCATTCATTCTGAGGCGTCTAGTCCTATATTCGGAGGTACGTTCCTCCGGTGATCTCTTTTTATGTTTCACTCATGGACCCAAATCACAGACAGTCGTATCTCCACCCTTACTGAACGGGGGTCATTCCCCCGAACATTCGTCCTCTATGCTTCGAAACATTCTGGTTATGATATAGCGCCGTGCGTCAGAGATGACCATACGTTGTGGCGTCCTCAAAGGAACATTCTGATCCGGATACTCACTAAGATTGGTTCGGTTATGGTCTCGAGATGAACGTGGATCTTTGGCAGCATTCTCGTCAAGTTTTATGAAAGAAGACTGCGGTTTGGCTGCGGGTCGAATCCTTAGATTGGACAACCGCCGGCTGGGCTGAATTTTTTCTTGTGAGTTTCGGAGAATCTTATTGGCGGTGACTGTGCTGTCTCGGAAGGACGTCCAAACTCCGGGGTTCAGGTCTAACACCTCTCTGTCTCTCTGTCTCATTAACCTCACTCCAGATTTAGTAAGTGGTCAGTATAAATTTAGAACACGATCGGGAAACTCACAGGGATTCCATTCCTAAACAGCCCAAAGCGCCCCTCGTCATATTTTCGAACTTTCTTTGATTAGTGGCACAGGAACTCCACAGCTTTGATCCAGAAAAGGCGAGCTCTCACAGTTCTTACATTCCCCGGCTTCTGGAAAGACTGTTTCGAGTTTGATTGTAGGCTCGAACAAGCTCAGAGATCTGTCCTGAACTACCCGTAAAACTCGAAAGGCAAGTTCTCTGTCGTTCGGAGTTCCTATCTAGCCTGGACACTCGACGCTGGCCAGATCTCAACGGGGCAATCTGCCTATCATCCAAATGCTCACTCACCAAAGGGCGAATTCTTGCCAACATTCTTGCCAAGTTGTCTCAACTCCCATGGCCGCGGAAGGAAGCTTCGATTGGCTTTTCTGTGACCTTTTTTGACTTGTGATGCAGGAACTACAGCTTCGACGAAGGTAAGAACCCTAGCGGTTCTGACATTTGCGGGTGCAAATGACAAACCTTTTGCAACATTCTTACCAAGCTGACTTCGATTTCGTGGAAGGAGGCCGACTTGACACTTTCGGAAGATCTCGACGCCGGTGACTGACTTGCTATTTTCCGTGATGGACGCTACATATTTTTTTCGCACGATAGACATGTGTATGGACAGTTCCAGAGGTTCCGCCCACGACTTTCTTTGGCTTGTAGTGCAGGAACTGAAGCTTTGATTTAGGTGAATACCTCGATGGTTCTTACATTCCCGGGCCTACCAGATCGCGATTAACTCGGGGCTATTCGAAGCCACAAACATCTGCTAAGACGCGTTCGAAACCCCGCATCTCTCACGCGCAAGTAGTCCGTCATTCCTCATCTCCCTGGTAGCTGGAACCTGCTATAGGTCATCTGATGTCGGCACAATCTCACCAGCAAGAATAGACGGGGGCAATCTCCGTTCAATCAAGAAGTTGATGCAGGTAAGACTGGTTCAGGTACTTTCCTCGAGAAAAAGCGGATCCTTGGCGATATCATCGCCAAGTTACCTTGGATTCCGCGAAAGAAGGCTCCCGTCGCAGCGACCAGTCCGGGCTAAACTTTTCCGCTATCTTCAATATCCTTGTCGACGATAGCCGACCGTGCCATTTTCGGGAGGCTAATCAGTCCAGGCCCGGTAGCCCGCAGATCATGGTCGGTGCAAATATGGCACACGGCGATTGGGCGATTCCTAAGGCACTATTCTGAACAAATAGCTTGAGGTTGTCCTCGTCACAACTTTCTTTGGCTGGTGGCGTGGCAGATACCCCACAGCTTTGACCATCGGTGAGTTCTTTGGCGATTTGCACATTTTCGGGCTCATCAAACAGGTAAATTTGCATAGGTTGTTCGAAGGCCTCAGAACCCGCTCTCTTCAAGCTCGAGTCTGAGGGTCGTTCAGAACCCTTTACTTCTCAGAGGTAAGTAATCTTTCATTCCCCTTGACCCTGGGCAAACTTGGACTTTCTATAGATCACTTGACGTTGGCCAGATCTCATCAGCATGAACATTGGACGGGGCAATCTACCTATCATCAGAAAGTTGATTCACGCTCAATTGGCTCATCTGATTACCTCCGGCGTACACGGGCCTTTGACGATTGTCTTTATGCCTCATTTTGACCTCACCGCTCGACTTCAGGACGACACGTTGAGGTCACACACCCGATGGGAGGATGCCGATCGTGTTTTCGGCAACTTATCTTTAGCCTCAAGACCGAGTGCGACCCTTCTCAACAATTTCGTCACGCGGACGCTCAATAGTGGATGCGCTACCTCACCAGTCGTTCGGCACTCGCACAATCCTATAGCTGTGTGCTAGTCTCTCCCGCTGTGAGTGGGATTAGTGACGACGCCATCCCGATTTCCAAGTATACTTATTCCAATGTGTTCATCATGCTAATCCCTATTAGCAATTTGTCAGCGGGTCGTGTCTGGCGGCACCTCGGTTTTGTGGATCCCCGGACAGCTTTGCCTCGCCAACTGATGACCCTGGCAATTGACCAAGGGTATTCAGTCGCAATTCTCGCTGTCTCCCGCCGGTATAGTGGCACCTTTGAACGTGTTCTGTGACCCCAAAACTCTGGAGAGATGGAGACCAAGATGAATAGTACGTTTTTAGCTTGATAACGGTTTGCCGACGTGTACGTACCTTTCCGGTCAGAAGAAAGAGTTATACTTTTTCTTTGGCGGAGGGTCTAAAAAATCTTCAAATTTTGGAGCTGATGAACGTCGTAGTTTCTCACGGAACCACCGAATCACTGCGAGGAGGTGAGTCCACATCTCTTCGCCAAGAGTAAGGACTCGACGCCACCCTTCGGTTTATCACGTTGAAATCCACCTCATGTGCACTCTCAATTGAAATGTACCCTGGATGAGAGTCAACGTAGCCAGGCACGCCGGAAGAAGCGTGTATACCCCTGAGAAGATCCACCAGCATCTCGCTACCGCTAATTATGACGAAGCTCTTCGATAGGAAGTTTAACTGACCGTGAAGGTTGGTTTCGATTGTTCATGATGTCCGGCGCTTGGGCCAACTCACCGCACTGTCTTGTAGGCTCACTAGCACGTCGCATTTAGCCGCGAAGCACTTTCCCAATGGATCATGGGTCACAAGAACCCACAAGCCTGTTCACCACGTCACGGAGGTTCTCTCATTCCCGACCACATGTTCCCGTCACTCATATTTGCCGGGACGGAAGGCCACTCGCAGGCTCGGGCATGCGTGCCATAAGAAATGACTTACCCGGTCGTTGGACACAAAAAAACAAAAGTAGTCGGTTTTGATGGCCATTGTGCTCCCGAAAAGTGATCACCTACTTACATTGCGGCGCTAACACGATGCCATCTTTATGGGTATAAACCCCACTCCGCCGTTTTCATTATCAAAACGGGATCCTCTCCGATGGTGTGATTTCTTTAAGCGCACGCGTATTTAAAGCCCCCCCGCACCAACCGTCAGATTTGTTTGTCATTTCTTCCCCAACTGTTCTGTTATTCTACCATGTGCAGCCAAGTCGCGTAAGTCGCGTCTTTCCCCTTTTTATAATCGTGTTTCTGACCTTCAACTCCCTTTTTACAGCGAAGGAACGCGCTGGAGAAAGTGTGGGGTTCGTGTTTCACTATCTATCGGGGCTCCCGGGATTTAAGGAAGCTAATGCTCTTTTATATAATGAAGCATTTCCAACGACACCTCGTCGTCGCTATCATGGATTGTAACTCTGCACGCTGCGAAAAAAGTTACTTGCACCCTCGGCATTGTCGACAGCCGACGTGTATAAGGGTACGTGTTGTTTTCTTTGTATGAAGTCATGAGACGCTGATCCGGATGGGGTCATCTGAGCACAGAACTTCGGCCAAGAGATTCAACGAGACGTTGACAATGTCGACGAATACTGCTTCGCATGTAGGGCCGCGCAGGACCGGGCGAGACGGATGGGCGGAGGCCGATGATGAGGAGTCTAGCGGATGGATTTCGGACTCGAACACGAAGGTAGGGTACACCATTCAGTTCATTGTGTCTCATGCGGAATACATGACACTAGCGTTACTAGTACAGCCAGATGATTCGTTCTGGATGTCGGCGTCATTCCCAGGGCGCGACGCTCACTCACTCACACGTGTGCAAAACATTCGAGACCCCTGCCCAGAATTTCCGGACTAATGGAAGAGAAGAAACGAATCTTGTGGACGAGGAGTTGGCCATTTGGGTTGTTAAAAAATAGCCATGTAATTGCAAAGACTGGAAATTTCACGAAACCGCATGTCGCTCACGATCTCCGTGTTACATGTGTTTGAACAGTAGCTTGGGGCGTCTCGGACGAGGACAACGAACGTTTGACATCGATTGATTAGTGGTGGAAAAGGATCTCTTCTCCAAGATCGTACTAGGATCAAGAGCCTGATTGGTCGATATTCACGTACCCTTCACAGGAATGACTGGGAACAAACTGGGAATGAGACTGACAAGGATTAAGCTCCGTATTGGCTCCGGAGGGGAGAAGGGTGTAGTCTGACTGGCGGAACAAAAGGATAGTCGAGCAGATCGCTCGAAAGATATTATATCCGCTTGATGATACGATATTGAACGCCACAATGGACAAAAATGGTGTCAGTGCTTCCAGTCAGACAAACTTTGGAGGTGGGCCCCTAGAAAAATCCTCTGTGTATCGGTAAACCCACTGGATTTCACCACCTCAACTTGGCTATCTCTTATCTGGCCTGCCGCTGGGATCGTGGATAAGGATGTTCGAAGTCTCGAAGTATGATTATGAATGATGAAAGCTGTAGGCTCCACGGTGGGCTGAGTTCACCAGACTCCCAATGCCATATCGTCCCAATCAGAATCTATCCCGTCGGTTTATGCATATCCTGTAAATGCGCAAGGCTTTCTCATCTCATCAGCTCGCTGAACCGGTGAGATTGATGAAGCAAAGAAAATTGCACCCCTTATCGTGCCAGCTGGCCTTATCAGAATTCAGTTGTTAGTCCTTTTTACTGCTTCCAGTTCCCGGTCAGGATTCTCCTGTTCGTCCGAGCACGACAAAGACTCAGGACTCGGAGTACCTCCTCAAGGCTACGAGATCGGCTAGACTCGACGGTAAATCGCACCGAGGTTAAAGTCTCCGTGTAGCCTCCGGTGGCGCATTCACATTAAATTTGGAACGAGCCGACCGTGATGCTTTAATGATCGATGTGTCTTCGGTCACCGGACTACTGAATTTCTGAGGGTATACGAGGATCCAAACACCTTGAAATTGAGCTTGTCGTGAAAGGGTTTGAGGTAGCCCAAGCTTCCAAAGACTGTTCATCGGGGATCCCGGAAGTGTACCTGGCGGTAAAGCGCGTCTAGTACAAACGGTTAGGAAAGTATATACGTACTTATCTCAACTTTTGCACGTGAAACTGTAGTGTATACACTTCGCAAAGCATGGTTCATGCATGTAAGTCTGCTAATAGTAACATACCTGGTGGAAGTTAGGACGGCAAAGACCGAGGCTCTGGACCCCTATATATGTAGCACGAGGCTGTGAACAACCATACGAATAACCCTCTAAGTTCAATGAGCGAAATTATAGTATTTGGGGATATGGTTCTTGTCCGATTGATGTGCAAGAAGTGGAATTCATCAGATACCAGTTCACTGCCGAATAGAATCAGATTTGGGATACGGCACTGTGATGTTCACTGGTCCGAGACGTTGTCGTGTGTTGCCGCGCTGGAAAGAAAGTCGAGGGTGCCCGATTGGTGGGATGAACGTGAACCTGAGGGGCCAAGAGGCTTGCCAACGCGGGCGTGGGGAAACGCCCACAAGATTGATAATGTCCAAACTGTGTCGTAGCTTGTTATAAACTCCGTACTTGGAACAAACCAAAGTCATGAAATATAAGAGACATCCATATATTTGAGAATCACAGGAAAAGCCTGAGAGAAACGAAGCAAGTCCGGAGTATTCACAGATCATAAATCGTTTGACAAGTTCAAGATTGCACAACGACCGCAACGGAATTCTGTTCCAACACAACGCTAGGTCCAGCCTATTCAAGCGAATGTCGACAGTTGTAGTCAACCTCCGAAGAACCAACCCCAAAGCGAAATAACACAACTCACCCCAATCAAATGCATCCTCGAAACCTGCAACAAAGCATTCCCCACCTGCGGCCCCCCAACATCCGGTTTAGGCAACGTAATCGTCAAATTCTGGTACGGATTTCCCGGAATTTCGTGTAACTGAGGGTTGAACACTCCCGTGTAGAGCACTGTGCCCATACGTGCACCGGGGGACGGACATGGGTTCGTGTCGGTACCAGGGCCGCAATGGAGGATCCCGACTGCGAGGCCGGCTTCACAAGAACCTTGAAGACTGTTCTGGCAGAGGGGAGAATTGTTAGGACTATAAAGGGAAGACACGGTATATCTAAACTTACGGGTCGAACGATTTGGAGAGTGAAAGGCTGACCTTGATGAAGTATTGCACCTTGGGACGGGACGCGAATGTAGCTTGCTTGACCGATCACAGATGTGGCACCTAACAAAGGTACAAGGAGGAGAGGAAGGAAGGTCTTCATAATCAGACAGAGGGGTAGCGGGAGAAAGGTCGTCGACAAGCTTGTGAGCGGGGAAGTCGAGAGCCCTATATACCCTTGAAACTCAACCACGCCTGTTTCAGGGAGACGGCGACAGTAGCCGACCACAGGTAAGTTAGATGACACTTGTGGCATGCTATACGAGAAATGAAAAGGGGTAAAGGTTCAACTGACGTGGGAGGTCGCCTTTTGGAATGGATTACCTCGAACCATAACACGATTGACGTTGGACAAAGACCATATTTAGCTCAACCAAGAGCGGCAATCTGCCAAACACCCCTAGCTTCATGATTAAAGGTAATATGGGTAGGAGGCAATACGAGCGGCCCTGCACAGCGGGTGCATGAAGAGATGTTGAGGACCTAGGTCTGAGGCAAACTGGATACCTGAAGACTTGAACCTACGCGAGACATGACTGTTCTCATGTAGAAGACGGTGCCGGGGCGAGAACTAGGGACATACTATCGGGCGAGATTCGTCGATCCTTCCTCCTCCTCCTCCTCCTCTGAAGTTCAGGTCACTCACTTGGAGGTCATAAAGGCGATTATGAGAAAAAGTGAGTCAACGCCTGTCCATGAGACTAGTGTTCGCAGATCATATGCTGCCTTTTGAAAGAATAGAGTTTATAAGCCGTTAGACCGCAGACGTAGGCCAATGCGCAAGATGAGGGTTCGAAGGTTCACTGAAACAAGAAGACCCAAAATAGAAGGTGCTCTGTACTCGTTAGAAAGCCTCGCCATTCAATCGGTAAGGCACTCTGTGGTATTCAAAAGGCCGCATCTTTTCCACTGGTTGTGCCATCTCCCGGGTCTTCGTTATAGTGCCTAAGACCCACTTGACAAGAACTTGGCGTATCCCCCACGGTGATGCGGTTACCCAAATCATTAGTAGCTCACCATCCACATAGATCTAGCATCAATCCCAGTCGTACACGAGGTACGACCATCTCATAATCGAAGTCCAGCATAGTATCGAATTCAAGTCTTGTCTCGCAGCTTGAATCTCCGAGTAGCGCTCACCTTAATCATTGATGTGAGAGCCAAGGCGTGCTCAGCAAAACCGGAACCTTCCTCGTAAGCCTGGAAACAGATAATCAGATCGGTTTATCAACAAAGGGAGAGAAAGGTCCTCGACTTGATACGCGATTAGAGCATCATCATAACCCTCGCTTTTGTTATAACTAGCGATTGATTATCTCGTCTTGAGAATGACGGGTTAGAGATACGGGCAGTCGATCGGGGTCTGTGACAATATCCAAACCTGCTCTCAACGTCGATAAAAGGAAGATAGAATCTTGGGATTGCTTCGCCGGTGCAGCCCCGTTCGGTCTCTAGTGCAGGTGATACTCAGAATATTGAGAGTTTTCACGCACGAATCTCCACAGAAGTACCCATTCTGCCAGACACAGACGCCATTTTCCTGTTAGTATGGGGAAAAAGAGATGACTGAGGGAGGTGAAGCCTTGTGCCGCCTGAACATGACGTTGTGGGACAACTTACAAGGAGCTAGTGATTATGTAATTAGTTACGTCTGTGCAGCATTTTTCTCACGACCAACACTCTCCTACCGCCCTCAACGACCACGCATTGGCCGATTTCGTATGTCGCATGTATGCAGTGTTCTGCTTCCTCAGAAGCCCAAAGTGTCTTAACCACATACAGCTGGGTTATCACAGACATGGGGCTATACGCCTCATGTGAGCCGCCAGTGTCATGACTCATAGATGATAGTTAGAATGCGCGTTCTAGCTTCAAACAGGTATGTTCAGTCGCGGCCATCGCCTCTCCCTTGTGAATAGCAAGGCCATCTCGCCGGAAAGGGTCAAGAACCGACTCCCGTATCTCGTCCAAACCAGGGGGGCTTCAGAGATACCTGGAAATCCTTTCGTCACCATGGCGCTTTCCATTGCCCAGATGTGGTTACCTCAAGGTTATAGTACGGTCCTTTGATCTTCTCCCTATTCCTGATGATGAATCATAGGCTAACCTCTGACATACAACCTTTCGGCAAAACTTTTGCATATCCTCGAATGAATAATGAACTCCAACGAGCGGCGGTCGCGGGTAGCGAATCAATGTAGAATCGTGTCGTCATGTGGTATTCTTCTGCTTAATCTGGCCTGCTACATGAACAAGTGACGAGCTTGGACCAGAACCCTTCAAAATCTTGTCCTAATTTAGGGAAACTGGAAGACATCGCGTGCCTGCAATCGCTCCAACTTAGGACTCAGCTCTAAAAACGGTTGTTTATCCATCAAAGGTCGGAGTCTGTGCTCACCCATGAAAAAAGGAAGCTCTATTTAGATCCCGCTCTGTGGGGTTTTAAAAGCCTCTCTTGTCAGATGAGTTGAGGCTAAAGTGTTCCGACTATACTGCTCAGCCATGGTCCCGATTGCCCTGCCAGTCCTTGTTGCTGCACTGTTATTTGCTTATGCCACGTTTCGATCCCAGACACGCTCTTTTAAGTATCCTCCTGGACCAACACGGCTCCCTGTGATTGGCAACCTCCTTCAATTACCCTCAAAACGCCAATGGGTTAAGGTGTGTTCCATATTCCATTCTCACTTGGGTCGCCCTCTATGTATCTAACTAACGGCCCCATTCGACGTAGTTCAGAGAATGGGCACTTGAATATGGGCCCATATATTATCTCAAAGCCGGCCCAGTTGACATCATCGTTCTGAACACACCCGAAGCCACGGAGGAGCTCCTCGTTAAGCGGAATAGAATCTTCGGGGATCGTATGGCTCCACATGTAGCCGGCGAGATCGTCAGTGCTGGTCAACGGATGGTGTTGCTCCCTGGCGAGTCTCCTGAATACAAAGTACACACTCTGTCAATCCAGGCGTTGTTCATGAATGTTTATCGCTATCTTTAGATAATTCGCAAAATCTTAGGAGCTGCACTTGGTCCTACACACAGCAAGGGTCATCGGCTTATTCAGGAGTTGGAGTCGAGAGTTATTCTATACGATCTTTTGAGCCATGGAAACCAGACGGCGGAACTCATGGGGGAGAAACTGCACGCGAAAGAGTCAACACATGATTCGGAGTTTGTCGAGAAACATTGGTTCTCACTCGTTCGTCGATTTGTGAGCCAGCCTTTTCCCCTTCATCTGATAGTCGCCCCCTCGATTGACTTCTCGTAACGTCGTGATCAGTCCACAAGTATAGTTCTTCAAATCATGTATGGCGAGCGAGTTCACAAGATTAAAGGAAACGACACTCTGTGAGTCATATCGATTTATTAAATAGCTACTATTTATTCGTTTTGAACAGACACGAGCTTTATGAAGTCGTAGACAAGTTTTGCGATGTTATGCTTCCCGGATCTTTCTTGTGCGAGCTTTGTTTTGACTTTCACGCTTAGTCCTGATACGACCATCATCAGGGCGGACACATTCACGTTCCTGCAAAAGCTTCCCGATTTCCTCTCACCCTGGCGACTGAAAGCCCAAAGAATGCACCAAAGGTACGGGTACAGCCAAAGACTTCTCCGCGTTTGTTCGTAATCAATAATTTATGCAGAGAGCTGAACCTCTACGGAGGGTTTCTCGACCAAATTCGAGCTGAACATAACGCAGGTACCAGTCACCAAGAGTGTTTCGTCGGCAAATACCTCAAAGCCCGTGATGTCTCAGTCTCAATCTCCGATCCCGTACAACGCGAGCAGGCAACCTCTGGATGCGGACTGACTTTCGATGGGGGCTGGCTTCGAGATACCCTTCTAGCTTACACTGCTGGATCCGTCTTGGAAGCTGGTTCGGACACGACGACTAGTACACTCACGTCATTTGTTCTTTTCATGGCTCGGCATCCCAACATCGTGGAGAAGGTGACTTAGACATGCTTGTTTTCGTCGACCCAATCTGACTTCCGTCCATTTTCGTTAGGCGCAGGAGGAACTTGATCGAGTAGTCGGTCGAGATAGGCTTCCAACCTTTGATGACGAAGGGAGCCTTCCATATACTGTGGCCGTTGTTAAAGAAGTTATGCGATGTCGGCCTGCTACCCCTGTCGGTCGGTGGATTGTCATAGCCCTGCTCTCTTCGTCAAAGCTTATACCCTTACCCAGGCATTCCGCACCGCTCCACCGAAGACACTGTATACGATGGATACTTCATTCCCAAGGGCTCAGTCATTTTTGGAAACGTTTGGGCGATTCACCTGGATCCCGCCCGTTTTGAGAACCCGATGGATTTCAATCCTGATAGGTGGCTACGAGGTTCCCCGATACGATGGGCGTCAAGCGGCTCGCTCCAGTCCAGGGACAAGTCAGTCCTATCTTACAATCAAACTACGTAGTTCAGCTCGCTGATTATGTCCTAATGTGGGTGTACAGCTACACCTTTGGTTGGGGCCGCCGGTTTTGTCTTGGGTCATCTATCGCGGAGGCCTCACTTTTCATTGTTGTTGCCCGTATTCTGTGGGGACTCGAGCTGCAAGGACCGAGGGATCCGTTAACGGGGGAGGCACAGTCGCTTGATCCATGGGACGAGGAGAACTTTACAACCGGAGTGGTGATGAACGCTGTTCCGTTCAATGTCACGTTTAAGCCAAGGTCTGAACGTCACACGGAGGTTATCGAACGTAGTTTTGGCGATGCACAGGAGCAGTGGGAGATGCTTGGTCTCAAAAGGGACGAACGGTAGAATCATTTCATATTTTAGTGTGGACATCGATGTTTTGTCGACTGCAGAAGACGGCGTGTTGATCCTTCCGCTGATACATATTTCTCATCTCTATCACTCGCGTTGTTTTCTTTGCACAGCTCGTGGAATACAAAGTTCACGAAACTCATGTCTGTCCCTGCCGGCCGGTTGTCCATGATTGTGAAGAAGGTTCGGACTGTCAACTGAGCTCCAAGCGGCCATGCATCCACTGGTGCCCACTATGACTTGACATCCTCATCAGGGACCCGCGACCTAGGACCCGACGCCACTCGGTAGTCATCCGAAACTCCGATAATAGATGATGACACTCTCGGACCTAGATGTATGCACGGTTGATTTGCGGTTGATTTCCGAGTCTCACACATCTCACATGTCTGATCGACTCCCCGACGCGCCGGATTCGGGTTTAATCGACTATGAGAGATTAGGTCATTGTGCCATTTTTAGGCCGCGGAGAAAATTCATCCTCTACGTCTCTACATGCGTATGACGAATCCCGGCGAAGGGAGTGGTATAAAGGTTCTCCGTTTCAAGTTCACTGTAATTTGATCCACCCATGATTCTAACTCAAGAACAATCTCACCAAGAGCAACTGGCAGGGATGCCTCGAGCCGTTGAAGGCGTCTCTCTGGACGGCCAGGTCGTGGTGATTACAGGCGCCAACACTGGACTAGGCTTTGAAGTCGCGAAGCATTTCGCTATTCGTGGTCCTCAGAAGCCAGTTATCGTGTGTAGAAGTGAGGAGAAAGGCCAGGATGCTCTCAATCGTCAGTTCTAACCAATCTAAAAAACCTACAAGCACTGAACCTGTAGTGCCAACGTGATCACAGGTATCAAGACCAAGACTGGTTTCCAAAACGTCGAACTCTGGACTGTGGACTTGAACTCCTTCAAGTCGATCTCGGCAATCAAAGACAAGATAAGCCAACTCGAGCGGCTGGATATACTGGTTGAAAATGCTGCTATTGCGTCGATCGACTACAAACTGACCCAAGATGGTTGGGATCACAGGCAAGTCCCCGGCATCGTGTACGCTCGACTCTTATCAAGCAACTCACGGTCCTTGCCTTGTAGCCTTCAATCCAACGTCCTCGGACCAGCACTCCACATCATTCTCCATCTTCCAAAGTTACTGGATACTGCGAAGAAATATCCAAAGTCTACACCCCGAATCGTATTGGTATCGAGTAACGTCCATTACTACTCCAGTTACCGAGGCACTTAAGGCGCCAAACGTGTTAGATTTCTTGAATGACAAGAGCTATTTTGACCGGAACATTGAGTGAGTAGTTCGATTCGCTCGGAGGTTAAGGTCATCGATTAACGCTTTTCTTTTACAGTAACAGGTATCCTGAAACAAAAGGTGAGTGGCGTCGAGAGTCGGTACGAGCGTTTTTGCTGCTGATGTGAATTCAATTGCGAATTCCCTAGCCCTTGATGTCATGTTCGTGCGAGCTCTACAACAACGCCTTCCGAACGTAACTGCTTGCTCTGTCAACCCCGGATTCTGCTATAGTGAACTCGCACGCTACGCAGAGGGTGAGCGTGCCGAGCACCTTCGCAACCTGCAAAGGAAACTCGCTTTCACGACTGAGGAAGGAAGTCGACAGCTTCTTTTTGCTGCCATTGTGAAAGGGTTCCTTCACTCGGTCCTTCGGACCTCAATAACCAGACAGTCGTTTAATTGGCTACAGAGAGCGCTACGAGAGGGTTACACGAGGTGGTGAAGGTAAGAGTAAAAGAAGTTAATATTAGGTAAGTCGTAGCGAGTCCTTTTATACGTAGAGAAGTCCGTGTATTTGAAATATACCGGATATGGGACGTGGCCCTTACATATTCCCCCACTAGATTGGCCTCTAGTCCAATCTCTCATCCATAAGCTCATCTTTCTCGGCGGCATCGACGTTGGAGGCATCCACCTTATCCATGTTCTCATCTTGGTCAGTAACAAGCTGAGGACTAGCGTCCGTAGCTCCCGAAGTCGATGGCGGCGTCACATCCGTAGACGCCTCGACAGTGGCTGAGGATCCCGAACTCTGAGTATCGGGACCAGAGATTGAGATGGTGGTGACGGTACTGGGTTCGTCAGAGCCGCTATTAGCGGAAGGGAGAGACTGGGAGGACGGTGAAGTATTCCCAGAGTTGGAGATATGAAGTTGTTCGACAGGTACGGACACCGTCTGTGGAGGAGAAGTCGGGATCCGGATAGTGGGGACCTTCATATCGGGATCGGCGCCAGGTTGCTTCTTCCAGTGACCAATAAGGAATTGCCGGCGGCGATACTCCAGTACTTCGGCTCGATCAATGTGATCTGGGACGCTGTAGATGCGTTCAGAGCGAAGGGAGTGAATGGAATAGAAGAGTGAGCGGATACGACCAAACTTATAAAGTTGGGCAAAGGAGTTCCGCTGTTCGGGGGTGTGGAATGGCGATGACTGCATGTCTAGACAGAATTGCGCACCGTAATGAAACATACGGTCGACCATTGCAATAGTAACCCCACAGTCAGCAAAGTGCTGTACTACTCCGGCGAGTGTGGTAGTGAGTGGAGCGGGACAACGTTTTATAGTACCCGCTGGATTGACTTCGAGACCCAGAACCTGTAGTTGTTGGTGATAGAGCCCAGGCCAAGTTACGAGGCGAATAGACTCTCTTCGGAAGGTCTCTCGGTGCTCCTTGGGGGCCATCTTGTGTAAAACACGATGGGCCATAATGGAATCGAGCGAAATGTAGCCCGAGTTGGTCAGGATGATACCCATGTGACCACGGCTTTCATAGTGAAGCCATACGAATAGAGCATACTGGTCATCGGTAGAACGACTTCCCGGGGTACGCACAGATGGAACCTTCGATGAGTTGCCATCAGACCAGTTGGCGATAGAATCTGAGGGCTGCACCGTAGAGTCGACAAAGTGAAAGCGTGTGAAAGTAGACCACTCGGGGTGAGGATTAGCGGAGATCAGAGGCTCGAACGATGCGGCAAGTTCGAGAGAATCCGTGCGAAGGGTGGTTTTCAGGGTGGTTAATACCTGAGCGAGTCCCATGGAGTCACGAAGTCGAAGGAGGTAGTGCAACTTGCCAGTAGTGTGAGCCTGCGAAATGAGGCGTTCGGCAAGGTGTGGAGTAGCTGGTGGTAGCTGATTTCCACGAGAAGATCCCATGAAAGGTAGGACGTCAGGTAAACGCTGGTTACGAGCGCATTCCTGAATATACGGGGATGCGGTGATAAATCCCGTCGGGTTCCACTCGAAGTCTGGAGATTCTTCAAGGCCAGGTCGGAACCGAGAGTGCTGGTATATAGCCAGAGCGGTGGCATGATTGGGATACGGTTCTGATCCCAGGGTAGAGTATGATGGAGGAGATGGTAAAGGGGAAGCAGTACGGGTATTAGATGCCCGAGGAGGAGGTGGCCTGCGATGAGACGAAGCAGGGTCCTGTTCAGACTTCCTCTTGGTACCAGAGAGAGGACGTGACGCTTGTGTAGCATCATCAGCACGATTCTGAGCATCACGGGCGAGGTTATCGCGTTCCTCGGTTACGGCAGCGAGCTTCTTTTCGAGTTCGACATGCTTGGCCACTTCGGGAGCTGTGAAATGATCCACAAGCTTGTTGTAAGCGGCAGTGAAGGACATATCTTCCTCAGAGTCAGCTTGTACGGCGTGCTCAAGGACGTTGAAGCACGGGGATCCGT
Organism: Marasmius tenuissimus; assembly: GCA_029532415.1. NCBI lineage: Eukaryota > Fungi > Basidiomycota > Agaricomycetes > Agaricales > Marasmiaceae > Marasmius > Marasmius tenuissimus. The sequence continues at coordinate 336,427 of JAQOTA010000002.1, forward strand.
CAGCATGCTTGTGAGAGATGACAGCTAGCTTCAGATTTGCAAGCCAAGTTCCACCTGATGATGGGGCGATGGGTTGCTGCATGAAGTTGATAGGGTTTCCGAATGAGTTTCCTCCGGGATTCTCCCCCCCTAAAAGACGCACTTCATTAGTTGAATGCGACGAGTTATTAAGCTCATTCGTACCACAAGACAGAATGGGAAATGGGTATTTTTCGAAGGCATTCCCGTTGTTGTGGTTGTCACCGAGACCGATTTCGGAAGGGTTGAGAGACATGATGGACGATAAGATGGCTACGAAGTGAGCAGAGGCTATCGATGTGTGATTCTGGGAAGGTTTTGGATATGTTTCCCAACTGTGTTCGATGTTTTTAACTGTTTCTGTATTTCCAAATTTATGGAGAGGTAGGAGTCAATTTGAACCGTTGCTAGGGTTTCGGGGCAAGTCTTGCCACCTGGATACCCCCATTAATGTGAAATACTCGTCCAGTGCTTTCAGCTTCTGGACTGTAGAGTACGGCTCGAGTGTGACATCACCCAAAGTCCAATGAACTTCGAATAGAACTCGTTTCCCTTTCCAGGTATGTGAAGTTATCTCGTCCACAAACTCCTCAGACTCTTGGGGAGCTCCGAAATCATAAGGTTCGGGTTGAGAACGATTTGGAAATAAGATTTCGTCGCTGGGTTCGAACGGTTTTAGGAGGCTGACATGAAATATGTCATGGATTCGCTTCCGGGTTAAATCTTCCGGAAGGTCCAGCCGGTAAGTGGAGGTTTTGGGGAAAGCCTCAAGCACGGAGTATGGTCCGACATATTTGGGAAGAAGCTTAGAAGCCCTTCCTTTAGGCAGCGAAAGGTTCTGAGTTGAAAGGTAAACCTTGGAGCCTTTCTTAATTTTAGGCTCGGACCTCCGGCGCTTATTAGCGTGGTAAGTTTGAAATACACGCGCAGAGATTAAGGCGTCGTGTGCATCAAATAAGTTCTGCATGGCTTGAATGCCATATGCACGTACACCAGCCGGGACATTATTCTGTGTCCTCACGTCAAATAGCATAGACGGAACATAGCCGTAATTGAGTTCAAACGGCGCAAAGCCTGAGGAGGCATTGACACTGGAGTTGATAGCGAACTCCACTAAGGGTACTTTTCCAAGCCAGTCGTGTTGATCTGCACGTATAGCGGTACGGAAAATTTGAGATACAGATCGATTGGCCCGCTCGGTAGCGCCATCGGTTTGGGGGTGAAATGATGTTGACATGAGAAGTTGAGCTCCCAACATCCGGTGGAGTTCACGCCACCAATGTCAGGATCAGGCCGGACCGTGGGCGGTGATCCGACCTGAGCCTTCCGCAATGCGTGAGAATGGACTGAGGACGAGGGAAGTGAGGAGTGCGGAATATGAGATATAACTTGTGTTGATCCAACTAAGGATCAAATAGATACATGAGACTATATATACTAATAGGATAACCAATAATGGAAATAGGCGGAAACATGTAGCAGTCAAGATGGAACAAGTATGAGATGAACATAAAGGGAAGCTACCCAATAGGGGGCTAGTATCATAGAGGAGTGGCCCGGATCCTCACATTATCCCCCAGCAGGTCCGAGTGTAAGGGACGAAGACGAAGGACCGAAAGCTAGAGAGAGGAACGGGGCACGACGATAAAAAGAGTGAAGTGAGATGCTAAAACTTAGTGCGGCGAGAATCAAGATGTGAAAAATATGAGGAATGTACGAATTAAGATATTGACTAAAATGAATAGTCGTAGGAATGGAGAAGAAGGTGCAATGAGCGTAAAGGTGTGTTGGAATGAACCACACTTGAAGAAAGCGATTAATCGCTGAATCGTATCGACGACTGTTTGAGGAAAATGTGAGAGGTTGTGTAGGAGTGTGGGAGACGAGTAGCTTGTCCAAGGAAGATAGATATGAGTATGGTGAAAATATGGTTTCAGGTGGTGATGACGGCGGAGACTGAATTGGGAATATGTGCGTGAAGAATTCAAGTGGTATCCGTGAGCTAGAGTGAACACGAGGGGGAAGAGCTCGAAGGATAGTTGAAAGGGTGAGGTTGAACGAGATTGGATGAAGGTATTGGCCAAGATCATGTTTCGGTCGCTTGAACAGAAGCGACTATTGGCTTCTGTGACACGAGAACATAAGACTGCGATGTGGGCATGTTGGAAAGGTGGAAAACAATGGGCCGGAGACAAGTTGTTGAGATGGAAGTGACTACTGGCTTCCACAACAAGAATCTGGTGATGTGAAAGTTGAAATAACTGGGGGGCTGAGATGAAAGTCCAATAGGTGACCAAGAAATAAAAGCAAGAAAAGTGTGGTCGAAGTGTGGGTGGAGGTAGGGGATTCGGACTGCAACACAATATAGGATAACTCCAAAAGTGTATACCGAAAGGAGAAAGGTGACTCGAGATGAATCTGACAGAGTAGGGAGCGAAGTCGAAGTAACGCCTACGAGACCGAAGCCATCGTTACGTTGAAGTAATATGCGAGGAGACAGAGACCAAAGCCTCGTCTACAACCATATCGGGCCGAAAGTCCACTTCTGAAGGTAGCACGGGAGGTGGTTCGCTAATCCAACCCTTGGCATACCCAACGAGGGTGCTATAACAATCGGAAACAAGTGCCGTGCGAGAGATTTGCAAGATCTGTGCCGCCGGATGGGAATTTTAGAATTGGAATCGCAAGAAGCGAACGAGGAGTAGTATAGAATCAAGTGTAAAGTCGAAAAGTAGTAGTGTCGAGGGCGGAAGTGTGTGGTTTGGTTTGCCGGGTGACGGAGAGGCAAAAGGGATGATTGGGGCGAGCTGAAAATGCTAGATGGTAGTAGTTGTGTAGGATTTGGAGGAGTCATTTCAAATGTGGTCAAAAATCGAGAATTTGTCGAGGAGAGATGGTATGCTTGGGTGTGTATAGGGGGCGTGGAAAGTTGAGTTGGGTTATAGTAATAGTAACTCTATGCAGAAGAGGTAGGTCTGTCGAGAATTAACGGAGCAGCGACGGTGTTATGGCCTTGTGAGTGCACGCCAAGTGATAGGGGCTGATAAACAACATCTTGACCCATTCCCAAATATTTCGTCGAACAACCGGCTCGAACGAGATCATTCGTACAGCCAAACCGCCAGAAGGATGAAAGGGGTAGAAGGTACGCGAGGTTTGGAACCAATGATGATGAGAGTGAAAATAGTCGGAGAGTTGAAGGTGAAGATAATTCGGGTAAAGGGTGTGGGTAAACACGGAGTGGCATGTGAATGATTGTGTAGTGTGGCGGCGGGTGAGTAAGGATGAGTGGATTCGTGCGTTGGATTTATTGGAACTTGATCAGCGTGTGGCCACCGATCAGAACTTCGGAGGTGGAAGCAGAATGAAAGTGCCGCCGGCCAGAAATATCCACGGTACAGGGGTATCAAGTAAATGGCGAGAGCGATGAAGGCTCGAGAAAAAAAATAATTCGGCGAATGAGAGCAAACGAGAGGTGCTGAGATAATAAGCCGCGGAGTTCTGGAAGTTTGATATAGTTGGATCAAACTGTCAGGATCAGGCCGGACCGTGGGCGGTGATCCGACCTGAGCCTTCCGCAATGCGTGAGAATGGACTGAGGACGAGGGAAGTGAGGAGTGCGGAATATGAGATATAACTTGTGTTGATCCAACTAAGGATCAAATAGATACATGAGACTATATATACTAATAGGATAACCAATAATGGAAATAGGCGGAAACATGTAGCAGTCAAGATGGAACAAGTATGAGATGAACATAAAGGGAAGCTACCCAATAGGGGGCTAGTATCATAGAGGAGTGGCCCGGATCCTCACAACCAAATTGAGGTGAACTTTGAGTCGCGGTCCGAGACTATTGATCTGGGTAGACCATGAAGACGTACTATCTCTTGTAGGTAGCGCAGAGATAGGTCGGTAGCGGTGTTTGTAGTGTGACACGGAATCAGATGCATCATGCTTGTTAGACGGCAGATTACTACCCATAGGTAGTTGAAACCCTTTACTTCGGGAAATGGACCCAGAAAGTCCATACCGATTGATTCCCAAGGGCGAGAAGGGATAGGTAGAGGGTGCAGATTACCCATAGGGCGAGCATTGATAGACTTTGAGCGATTACAGAGCTCACAAGTTGAACAGAATTTGTTGGTCATGCCATAAATTCCGGACCACCAATACCATCTACGGATGTAATCGGCAGTTCGTTGTGGTCCGAAATGTCCAACAATTTGATGTGCTGAGTCGAGTATCAAGGTTCGTAGAGATCTGTGACCTTTTGGTGCTGCAGGGATACACAGAACAGGTTCCCCGGCGAGGTTTTTAGTCCATAATAGTCCATTTTCCTCGTAGAATCGTGGATATTCGTCAATTTTGGCGGCAACCTTGCTTAATAGCGGGTCTGTCTGATACAGCGCCTTGAGTTCAGGGATAAACTCATTGTCCGATGCGAATTCAGCTCGAAGGTCACGTCCCCTAGCCCGAGACTCAATAACAGTTGGGTTCTCCATTGGGAGTTCATCAACATCCGTGGTCTCAGGTTCACGGGCGTCCTGTAAGACTTGAGCCTCAATATCTCGGGGCTCAACAGTGTCTCTAGCTTCGTGTATAGCTTTGAACTGTTCAAGGAGTTCCTTAACTTCATCCATTCGACCCAGAGGTAAGTCTTCTCCGAGTTTATCAATGCGTACATCTGCATTGACGAAGTCATTTGGTGGGTGCTTGTCTTTGGGAGTATCAGACTCAAAATAACGCGAGAGTATGTCAGCGACTCGATTGCTTGTTCCTTTGATGTATGTAATATCAAAGTCAAATCGGGACAAGTATTCCATCCAACGCATCTGGCGGCTGGACAGACGTTTCTGAGTTTTAAAGAACTCAAGGGATTTGTGGTCAGTTACCACATGGATTCGGTATCCAATTAACTTATCTTCCCATTTGAGTAGGGCTTCAAGGATAGCGAGTGTTTCAGTCTCGAAAACTCGATAATTGCGCTGGGCGTCACTGAACTTTTTTGACATAAATCCAGCGGGGCGACAGGTCTGCCATGTTGGTCCTTGGCCGTACATGGCGCCTATTCCCGATACGGAGGCGTCACATATAACCCAAATTGGTTCCGAACTGGACGGGTCAATGGGCTTGAGTATAGGTACACGACAGCATAAATCCTTGATATGCTGAAAACAGATATCGTGCAATGGGCGCCAAAAGAAGGGCTGGTGATTGCGGGACATCTCTGATAGCGGGGTTGTGTATGCCGAGACGTCCGGGAGGAAATGAGATAGGTAGTTCACCAGTCCGAGGAATTTCTGTATATCATTATAATTCCTCGGTGTACGCCAGTTCCGAATTCGTTCTAGTTTATCGGTATCGGCATGCAGACCATTGTCGTCGATGACATGGCCTAAGCAGTCCATGGACTCGGCGTAGAGTTCACATTTGGACGATTTGAGGTAAAGTGCTTGTTTCCTCAGTGTTTCAAATACGATTCTGAGGTGTTCTTCATGACCCTCGATAGTATCGCTGAAGACAAAAATGTCATCCAGGTAAACATGCATAAATTTTGCAATGTATTCACGGAAAGTATGATTCATGAGGCGCTGAAATGTAGAGGGAGCATTGGTATCTCCCTGCTGCATTACGTGGCTGACGAACGTCCCGAGAACTGTGGAGAAGGCAGTCTTGGGAACGTCATTCGGCATTATCCGAACTTGCTCGTAGGCGTCGGACAAGTCAATTTTAGACCTATACCTTGCCGCGGCGACCTGGGTGCGTATCTGATCCTGATCTGGCATCGGGGTAACATCTTTGACAGTGTTATTGTTTCGTTCCCGACAATCAACAGTGGTACGGATACCTTTTCCGTCCTTTTTTGGTATGCATAACATAGGTGCTGCTTGGGACACCGTCTTTGGTTCCCACCATTGCGCTCGTACGTATCTCTCTATCTTTTCGGACAGCAGATTTCGTAACGAGTCGGGGCATCGTGGCATGTAGTAGCGATACCTCTTCTCATTGTCTATGAGCGGGATAGTATGGTTGATTTCCCGCAGTGGCGGCAATTTTTCAGGTACGCCATTCATTATGTCGGCATAATTTTCAATCCATTTAGCTCGGAGTTCTGGAATATCGGCATCCGTATACTTCTGAGAGCTGGACTCAGGATCTGATACGGCTCGTTGGGCTCTAACAAACTCATTCAGTAGAGTTTGTACAGGAGTGGTATCCCGCGAGGTGGTAGCAATTTCAATCATATTTAACAAGTCTTCGGTGGATAGCTGGTCACCGGGACCTAACAGTACGGGGAGGTACGGGTGTAGGTCATTTTTTCTTAGTTTAGATGTGTCCTCATCTTCTACAGTCGTGATAGAGGCAGCCGTTGAGTGTGGAGGCTCAACTCGGACAGAAGATCTGTCATGTAGTCACGGACTGGGCGATGTAGCCTTTCGTTTACCTAGGGCTTTTTCGCTCAATCCAGTGTGAGGTTGTTGGGTACGGGCTCGACTCTTATCGCTTTTTTCAATATATCTTTCTCTCAATATGATTTTAGCGTGTCGTCGAGCTAATTCCGTGGTTTCCTCCCCCTCATCAAGAGTGGGTATACTCTTGCCATTCAAACGAATTGAATTATCACTGAAGTTCAATGAAAGACCATGTCTCCGCATGAATACGGTGCCAACTACAGCATCATAACGGTCAATGTTTGCTACATCGAAATATCCGACCTCGGATACTGTCTCGTGCGACGAGGCAAAGGAGTACTTGGTGTCGCATCCGTGAGATATGCGAGATCGACTCCCTTTGGTTCCCAGTTGGAAGGTTACTGGGTTCTCAAGGTGGTAAACAGCTAACTTTGCTATCCGAGTGAAGTCAGGGCTGACTGCATCAGCAGTACTTCCACTATCAAACAATGTGAAAGCCCTGACCCCATTGATATCAATGAATGCGGTGAGGCACTTGTTATCTGTTAGAGTGCGCTGAGGGCGAGTTCCAACTGAATCTGCAGCAACCAGAGTCGGTCTGAGGGTGGATTGTGCATTTCCGTCTGTATCAACCGTTATAGAGCGTAGGTATTCTCCAAAATCAAGGTTCAGAACCTCGGTTGACTCATCATCAGTTGAAGACTCATTCCGATACTCAGAAGAGTATTCAGCTTCAGATTCGCTAGTGTCCATCATGAAACCTACACGTTCCATGTATTCCTCATCAGCATCATCACTTGAATACTGGGAACCGATAAGGCCTGTCCCTTCGGTATCATTCCCAGAGTCAGATTCTGAAGAGTGATCTGATGGGGTGGCTTCCTGAGGTGTGGTTTCAGGTGGTTCGTGCTCAGATTCATTTTCTGAGGCTTCAGCAATACGGAACAATCGTGTGGTTCCTTTGCCGTTAGAGTCTACCATTCGGAATAGGCGATTATTGCCTTTCTGTTGGTTGGCTTTGTCGCCCTGACCGTCCCACTTTTTCTTGTAGAACGGCTGAAACTTTCTATTGAAGTTTTGTCTATCCTGGGCTCTGCCATCGCGTTGTGAGAAACGGCCTTGATTTCGAGAGTCTTGGCGTTTATCTCTCGGGGGTGAGTTCGCTCGAACGCTATACCTCCGATTGTCAACAACTTGAAGTCGTCGAGGTGAAGGAGACCGAGAGGACTGACGGTTGTTTTTCCTGTTATCCTTCCTCTTACGGTCCTTTGACCGAGATCGAGACCTGCGGCGTTTAGTACGCTTCATTTGGTCTCGAGCCTTGTTGTAATACAAGGCAGCCTTGTGGCTTCGTTCACACAGCAGTGCGGCCTGCATAATGTCATTGACAGATGAGTTTTCAGGCGTAATGCGATGGATTTTTCGCATATCACTGGCCATTTCTTCGGGGACCAGTAACATAAGTCTCTTTTTGAACGAATAGACGTCGGGTGGACTAGGCATGCTCTTAGCATAGCGGGTGAGTTCGGCAAATACACCCTTGATGCCTTTACCAGCCGTATATACAACATCGTCATATCTTTCGGTAACAAGAGTCAAAGAGGACTCATGGATGAAGCGGCGGTATAATCCGCTAACCACTTGCATGAAAGTGGTTTGACCGTGAAGTGGATCATCGGAATCTGGGTCATCAAGACCACTCTCGATGGCGTCAACATACCAGTGGCGAGCATCTCCACGAAGGAATGATACTAAAGTGTTCTTTCGGAACATATCCACGGAGGTGAGCACGTAACATCCCTTAGAGTTACTCCATCTAACATCGGAGCCACAGAGATTCGCAACATTAAGCCAGCGGACTATATCTCGAATAAACTCGTCAAATACCAAGAAATCCTGGTCTCCATAGTAATATCCAGGCTTAGGTATGTTCTGAATCACGGTTTTTTGTGCATTGTTTGGTGCACTGGAGCCCGGAATGTAAAGTTGACGTTCAATCAACTTTTCAAACATCCTAAAAGCGGCTCGGAGGACTTCTTCCTGACTCTTAGGAGTAGGATCGTACAGGAAGATTTCTTCTTCATTGAAAGTTGGATCCGCGGATGAATACCGGGTACGTCCAAATACACCCGGGCGTTGGCCACGAACTGACGGGTTTGAACTCAAGCGTTCTCTCTTGATGATCCGGTTATGTTCATCTTTGGAATTATGAGGTTCGGCGTCACTAGGTTCGCCGTTGTTGGGGTCATCACTAGGAGGACCGTCGCCACCATCAGGAGGTCCGCCATTGCCACCAGTACAATGGTGACTCTGATCGGTTTCAGAGCTAGGGGGCTCACTTTCTCCCCTATGGATTGGTGTTTCACGTGGTTCAGTTGAACGGGGAACGGGGTTCCGACGTACACCTCCACGGCCATGCCTCGTTGAAGAGATATGTCGATCACAGGCCGCCCGAATTTTCTTAGCATACGGCGGCTCAGTATCGGAGCGGGAATCGCTTCTCTCGTTACGAGGGCTCGATCCAGTTCGGAAGGTTCGGCGGATCGAGTCCTGCTCGGAGAATGGTTCAGGGTAAATCATTCTCAAGGGAGCAACCTCATGGTCCTCAATGGGACGTTCAGGCTGCGTGATCTGAGGGTTTCGCTGATGGTAAATCATTCCATTCTCGTCAACATATACATGCTGATTATCTATAGGAGTTGTGCTATAACTCAAAAGGTCAGCCTCACGTAGGGTCTGAAGTACGTAGCAACGACGTAGAGTTTGATGATAAGCCCGAACGAGAGATTGGTTTCGGGCAAAATTTGAAGTTACTGTCTTGATACTTCGAAGGCTAGCAACGTCGTCATCAGACGAGCTGTCAGGTGAATCCTCGGGATCACCAGGGGCGTTGCTGTTGCCAGTTATTACCAGAGGACGATTGGGCATAGGTGCCTTGCCCTTCCTTGACGCAGCAGCGTTGGTCTCGGACAGAATTTCTTCAGCAGTGACGGTAGGGGTGCTGTCAGAGCGGTCGCCAGTGCCAAAGAGACTATCAGGACTGGCAGTACGAGGATGATGTTCCTCAGTTGTGGTAGTCGTAGTACCAACAGGTTCAGAGGTCGAAGTCGAGCTAGTAGGTTCCTGAGGAGGACGTACGGCAGCCCGAGGCGTTCTAGATGTCGACGTAGTAGCAGTAGGTTGACGAGACTGAGCGGATGGTTCAGTCGTGCGAGGAGCAGAGGAGCCAAATGCAGGTTTAGCTCGGTCATTCATCGCCGTGGATTTTGAAGTAACAGTCTTTCGAACGGTGGTCGTAGACATTGGAGAGATTTGAGCGTCGGGATACGGTAGCTGGCGATATGCAGCGCTGATCCCAGATTGCACTGTCTTTCGAGTGGTGAGCGGCGTGGTGGCGAATAGAGTAGAGCTTCGGAGTAGCCAAAGCTGAGGTTAAAAAAATGTGAAAGGGTTCCTTCACTCGGTCCTTCGGACCTCAATAACCAGACAGTCGTTTAATTGGCTACAGAGAGCGCTACGAGAGGGTTACACGAGGTGGTGAAGGTAAGAGTAAAAGAAGTTAATATTAGGTAAGTCGTAGCGAGTCCTTTTATACGTAGAGAAGTCCGTGTATTTGAAATATACCGGATATGGGACGTGGCCCTTACACATTGGACACCGGGATAGGGAGGCAGAGGTACGAGGGAGCTACATTTCGTTCAGTCAGGTATCAGAGTGCAGTGATCTCATCCTGAGCGATGATGGACAGAGATTAGAGAATAAGTTGTGGACAGAGATTTTGGATCTATGTGGGAGAGTTGATGGAACGGCTAAGGAGATTATTCAAACCTACCTTTCCTGACTGACCTGTGAGACAATGGACTGCCAAGTAGATGCCTATTATTACGCTGTTGTATACTGAAGCATCCGACAGGAACGAAGCGACGTTCCACTACCCTTTCACCTGTACTTAGTATCCGAAACGAGTTCGGCCCATGTTTACATTGGATGATCGAGTCATTGTTACTCACCTTACCGTGCCCCATAGTTCTCGAGGTTCTCTACGAGTGCCAGTGACACACAGTTGTTTCTGCTGTTCAACGCTACCTACTTGATAGGTAGGGTAGTTAAAAATCGGCCCTTCTCGTCTTGCTCGCAATATAATCCGCAATAATCAATGAAACTGGTGCCGCATTGCGTTATATCAACCCAACTTGCCAAACTATATCTGCTACTCCTCGCTGAGTCTCCCTCTCATTCGTGGTGGCAACAAAATTGGGCTCATAGGCGGCCAATTGAGATACAGATGATGCGCTTTATATGGCTGCGTAGTGCGTTTGAATGGTGTATTATGAGGAAGAAGTCTTTGATCTGCGAGGAGTGAACATAAGTAGGCCGAACGTAAAAGTGAGCTAAAGCTGAAGTACATAGAACTGTCGGCATAGTTTGCTGTGGGCGTCTATCATCCTGGCACGCTACTCTTCAATCAAGCAGATCGGGCGGATCCGACAACTCTTGTTGTCTTCCGCCTCGAACCCCACATCCAGCTCCACAGGACATTCTCTGGTCACCTTGCGTAAAGGAAAGCTCGTAATAAAGCCCTCAAATATGGGCTTCATCCTATTATGAGGGAAGAAACCAATCGCCAGAACCCTTTTCTCGTTCACACTTGACCGCCACATCTCGATTATGGACAGAATTTCCCCAGAGAAACGTGGCGAGACGGCTTTATATAAAGATTGCGGATCATACGCCACCACGAGAGCTTCTATAGCTGGTAGTTCCGGTCTTTCAAAATCGCAGAAGAGGATTGGATTTTTGGTTTTGTTTAGTATTTGTTGGATATCTTGATCTTGGGAAGAGTCGGACTGTGCATGTAGAGAGGCAAACAAAGAGTCGATCGATTCCATGACATTTGCCTCGTTTTGGATCACGAACAATTGGAGAATCTGGTACATCAGTTGAGAGTCGTGGCTGGTGATCGCTGAGGCGCCAACTGGGTCAGGCGGTAAAAACGTTAAACTCCCAGTTTTGGGTTTCACTGTGAACGAAACGTACTCTGAAGATTACGTTGTAGGTCTCGACAACGTTCTCTGTGCCCCGTTTTGAGGACGGGGCACGGCGTTTCCCAATCTCCCTTTTGGCACTCGTATGAACAATATATCGCTGCCTTGCATGTAGAACAACGACGATATCGAACGGGTCTTTCGCGTTCGACTTCTGGGTCGCATGGCTGATTGTTCTTCAATATGCACTGACGAGAGAGAGGGAGAGAGGAGGTCAATCAACAAGTTGTTACCGATAAGATTTGACCTACGTTCGCGTTACCGCACATGAGACTTGGCTGGTTGTCTATGAGGACCTGTCGTAGGCCTCTAATCCCTTCCGCCTTCTCCGTGGCCATCATCCAGCGGTCGTACAAATATCGCGATCTTGACTCCAAAAATTCCTCGTGATCTTCGCACCGAACCGCTATCCTCTTTTTGTCTCGGACGAATGTCCGATTGACTGAAAAGTAGATAAGGAACGTGGAGATTTGATCAAGGATTCCGCCCAGCCAGTGCACAAGTGATGCCCTCGGCTCTAGGCTTACCGATCGCTCGTGACTGAGGTCGTAGAGGCATGGATATGCTCTAAAAATGGCTCTCACCAGACCGGATTTGATCACCTCTATGGCCAAAGGGTATTCGTCGATCATTGATTTAAGGAGTGAGGCCAAGAGGGTGGCTATAGTATAAGAATACGTGCACTCCATGCTGTCTACTGTGGCTTCTGCGAGGGACGTTCGTCTCGAAATGAGACGAGCTATGAAGAAAGAGAATGCGTGGACCATGGGTCTTTGGGTTGTCGGCGAATCGAAAGGGTCGGCTGATGATCGCTTCCATACGTTGGGAACGAATTTGACAAACTCCTCCACCAAGATCAGCTCCTTAAGTGGGATTCGGTCGATTTTTAGAGCTAGTGCGCGTAGATGACGAGCGACGACGGGGCCTGTGATCTCGTCGCCGATGTATGGGCCTTCCTTGTACATGGGCGCCAGTTCCATTTGTTGCGCAAGATTGTTGGGGGCAAAGTCTGAAACGATTACCGACCAGTAACCCCATGAAGGATGGTGTGTATCTAGAACCTTGAACCATACTTGCATAAAAAGAGGGTGGAGATAAGGCGTGGATTTTTTGAGGACGGGAATATGATCTTTGTTGTCTAGACCTTCCAATGTAAGCATGGACGGGATGAATAGTTACGGTCAGAGTTGAGTTGACCGCGCGGTCAACTTGCGATCAAGATGAGATCAAATTTCTGGTCAAATCCATTTGATCTCGGCTTGATCGCGTTCAACTCTGACCACCCCGGGGAATTCACTCACTGTACATCTGTTCCTCGCCACTGGAATTACCGTAGATACGAGTCATCTGTACATAGTAAGTAGGCCAAATATGGAAGAATCACGTGCTGTCAAGTTCTGCACGTCGCGTCGCAGACAGGAAGGGCTCAATTATGCCCAAACCAACCCGAAAACAACGCAGCTCAAGGCTCTTAAACGACTTCATCCGCTTTGAGCGTAAAAGACACCAACGTATACGAAGAAGACAACGCCTACTAAAGGCCAACCTCAAGACCAAGCAGCAGAGTTATGTCGAGGCAGAACCAACGGAATACGACATGGAGAAGATTGAGATGGAGGTGGAGATGGAAATGCAGATGAAGGAAATGGAAATGAAGCTTGAGATGGATAGGTTTGGACTTGGACTGGACTCTGATGATGAAGACACATCAAGCTTGTCTGATAGTAGCAGCGGAAGTTCAGATACAACATCCAATATGGATCCCTCATCTGACTCAAGTTCCTCCTCCAATTCATCCAGTTCATCCTACCTTTCGTCAACTTCAGAATCCTCGGATGACAGTGACACCGAAACTCCCTTGAGCCCGCCGTCAGATCCAGTACAACACCAATTTGGTAGAAGATATCACTGCCGCTATCGGAAGTGGGTACAAGACTCCATACAAAAGATGTACAGCAGCCGGTACGAATCTCCCCGAGTCCGGCTTCAGAAACCTCCACCAGACCTTCCACATATTCTCAGAGTCGACAAACACCTCTACCCAGATAGATTCCGAGAGGCATTGCGCCTATTACCCACCACCTTCGACAGTCTTGTGGCCATTCTCGAAACCGACCCTGTTTTTTGCAACAACTCGAATAACGCCCAATTAGATGTCGAAACACAAGTCGCAGTCATGCTCTATCGCTTTGGTCATTTTGGGAATGCTGCGAGTTTGAAGGAGGTTGCAGACTGGGCTGGGCTTGGAAAGGGTACTGTGCAGTTGTGTACGAGGAGGGTCATAACAGCCATTCTGCGGTCGTCATTTCTGAATGAATATGTCCGTATGCCAACACCTGCGGAGAAAGAAGAGGCAAAGGCATGGGTTGAAGAGCATTCATGCGAGGCATGGCGCGACGGATGGTGCCTTGTTGATGGTACCCTTATACCTCTCGCAGAGCGCCCGCATTGGTATGGGGAAAGCTATTTTGATCGCAAGTGCAACTACTCGTTGAACATACAGGTCAGCTCGTGCTTTTTTTGCCTACTCTCGTACTAATATAATTACTAGGTTGTATCCCTACCAAACCTACGGATCATCGACTTCACATATGGTTTCACTGGAAGCACCCACGACTCCACAGCATGGGAATACACCCGTCTCCAGAAAGAGCACGACTCTATCATGGAGAACGGTGAATGGGTATGGGCAGATTCGGCCTATCCAGTATGTTTTCGTGTGTTTTTTACTGCATATCTTTATCTCATCATCTCATCGTTGTTTTCCATGGATACTACAGATTGAAGACTGGGTTGTTGCCCCGTACAAGGCACCACTCAAGAATATTCCTGAGAATGCGCAGTTCAACAACTTTGTCTCACGTGTTCGTGTTCGTTCTGAACACTGTATTGGATTTCTGAAGGGCCGCTTTTCATCTTTGAAAGGACTCCGGGTACATATCGACAGCGCTCGGTCACACAAGTTCGCAGGCTACTGGGTTGCTGCCTGTATTGCCGTACACAACTTTGCTATGGAAGATGAACGTGCACAGAGCAGTGATGTAGAGAATGACCCATTCATTGAGGAGGGGTTGGAGGACGAGGAGGGACGTCCACAGCGTGAACATCGTCAGAATCATGCATCTGCAGGCTCCGGAAAGTTGAAGAGAGAGAGCTTGAAGGAGCAGCTACAGGAGTTTCTTGAGGAAAGGGCTCATCGACACTGTAGGGCAGAGGGTTTTGAGTTTGATGAGTCGGGCTAGATTTCAATCTGTATTCTATCTGTTTCAGGTGTAGTACCATAATACACACGTATAAGACATAAGTTATTACTATCTAGTTTGTGCCTACTCCCCAGTGAGAGCCGTAATCAAACTCTGCACGGTTTGGGCAGTCGTTGTCATCATCGAGACGCAAGGAAGATGAAGATGACACTTCGGGAGGTTCTCCCACACCAGGCATCAGGGCCGACGACATCTGAGAATGGGCCGGAGTAGTTTGAATAGAGAAGCCCATTGACGTTTCCGTAACTCGTCCGGGTCCCCCTGCAAGCTTCATCTTCTTATACTCCAACTCCTGCCTCCTCAATTCCATCTTCATCTCAAACCGTTTCATCTTCCCCTCGTGCTTCATCTTCGACACACTCTCGAATACCCTGTACTTCTGGTTCTCCCCATCCATCTTCTTGCTTTCAACTTGGAGTTCTGCCTGTCGGGTAGCCTCCTCAGCCTTCGCTATTTCCGAGAACTCGTCCATCCTTGATTTCTTCCCAGAGTTGACTTTCACTGGTGCGGCTGGTTTGGAGTCTCCTTTACGTGGTGCAGTCTTTTTGGCAGTACTGGGGGTGATGACTTCATCAGCCTTCCTCTTTTTGCTTTTCTGACCGTCGCCCGTGGACTTGGATATGGAAACCTCTGCATCAACTTTCTCAGACTCGTCGCCGTACTCAACATCCCAGGACTTCTTTACCCCCCCGCTACCATCGCCGGGCCCATCTTCTTCCATCTCATCGTTCACGCTCTCCTTGACGTCTTCAGCCATATCCGCATCATAGTCGGAGGTAGCAGGTAATGACGAGTCCACATCGTCCAGTGCTGACTCTCCATCCAGGTTGATGGGGGTAGAACTGTTGCCAACTCCGGTAAGGACAAGGTTTGGGCGCTCTCCAATGATATCACGGAACCTGAAGAACCAGGGGTACTTCTCGCCATACATTTCTATTCTGCACGTCAGACTTATTTGGTTGAATTGAAACAGGTACGCACGCCAGGCATTGGTGATTGAGCTATCAATATTCATGTCGATATCATCCGCAGACGTCAGGCCCATACCAGTCTGTCCCATGGCATTACGGATTTCGTTGGTCTTGATCTCCATTCTAAGCCAGCGTGATTAGTGAATTAAAGCCACTGACATAGGAAGGCTCACCTTCGTAGCTGTGCTTTTACACCTCCACTCCACGAGTCCCGTATTTTCTTGCCACTGGGGGTTGATGGATTTGCGTCGAGAGCAGCCTTGAAGGCGTCCTTGTATACAGGATGTTCGGAAAAAACCTCCTCGCATATCTGCCAGTGGGCAACTGTTTTCTTGTTTCCTCCTCCATCTGCAGTAGAGAGGTTAGCACCCGGTGGTGGATACAACTTCTGTTTGATTTCTTTGTGGTCCTCGATAGCGGTTACAATTGCTTCCTGAAGACTGACATCCCAACTAGAAGGAGGTGAGTCTTTCCAGTGAAGTTAACATGAGTTATGCTCACTTTATACGTGTATTCTTAGCCTTTTTGCCGTCGGTTTTCTTGTTTTTTCCTTCCACTTCCCCCTCGCTTACATCTACCTCATCGTCGGATAGCCCCTCGGGCTCTACAGTCTTGCCTCGTTTGGTTGTGGATTTCCGTTTTGGTTTCGAGTCCTTGCCATCGGATGCTGCCGTTTTTTGTTTTTTCTTTGCGGTGCTCTTTGTTCCAGTCATGAGGAAGATATACTTGCAGAGGACAGACGGTGTGAGGCTCGGAGGCACGAGAGATTGATTAGGAAAAGTTATGTTATTCATGAAAATAGAGGAAATTAATTAAATAATTAAATACTCAACGGCCTGAGCTCAGCTTGATCGCCTCTGTTTGATCGCGGTCAAGAGCGTTTGCTCGACTCCGGAGTCGAGCAAAAAAAGGCGCGATCAAAAGTCGATCAAGACTTGACCGACTTTTTGCTCGAAATTTTGATCGGCCACTTGACCGCGCGGTCAACTCAACTCTGACCGTAACTAATATTAACGCGCGCTCCGTTGCATCAAGCGCTTCCGGTGTCGAAAGATCTTCGTTGGCAAGTACGATGTTCTGAAGGATGTATCTAATCCATGGGGCGATGTGCGATTTCCATTCCCTCTTAATGTGGAGGGTAGCTGTATCTCTTGCCGTCGTACCATGTATTCCATGCATATACGCAGACAGAGCTGCCATAGCCTCCAAGGCGGTTTCGAGGGAAGAAGGAAGGCTAGATAGGTTCACAGGCATGTCCGGTGGACGCCCTAGGTTTCGAAGCTGGTCCACTGCGGTTCTTGCGACTTCGAGACGACGGACTGCCCTCCGGAGGAAGGGCCAGTCCATCAATGGTGATTTTTGGAATGCGGAACGTTCCAATAGATACATCGACTCGGGTGCTGGAACTGGCGGATGTCGATGACTCTGGAGTCTCGGTTTGAATGACTAAAAAAATGTTGTCTTCAGTTGGAAAAACTCCTGGATGACCGAAATGCTTCACTTGCTGGTAGCTGTGGATGGAGATGGAAGGAGATGAAATTGCAAACGTGGGAACGTTAAGCGGGCCTCATGTTAGTTGCATGGCAGTCCAGACTCCGCCCGGCGTGAGACAGTTTGACTCAGAATGACGTCGATGGTCTCCTTTGTTACCTGGGATGCAGCGCCTACATGTACCAGCAATGGTCTTTGACCAAGTAATATCTGGTCGTGGCGGTCATCCAACTTGATAGGAGCGGTCTATCTAAGCTTCATTATTTCAATACTTTAGGTTCAGTGCCAATTTTGGTATCGTTGGTAAATACAGAAATGGAGATACCGGGATCGTCTGGGTATCAAAGCTGACGACTTCAAGACAAGAAGGTTCAAAGGAAAGCAGAATCCAGCTGGCCCGCGCAATTTTGGGAAGCTCTTTAGACCAGAGAGGTAGTTATATAGTTTTCAGGTGCACGATAGAGCTTCGTAAACATCGATAAATAAGCAGGTCGATACAAGTGATTGGTCAAGTATCCGAGCTTGAGGTGACAGGTGAATGACTCTCGAACCGATGGTATCTAACGAGTGATCGTTTGATAACGGATAGTTGCCCCTTACGCGCATGGCCTCACGCCAGGCAAGGTCCTCTTCGCTTATTGACTTCGAAACAATGATGTCGACGGTACAGATAGATATCAGGTCATCTAGATTTAGTAACAGCCTATTTTATCCCTTCCGAATTCGAACTAGACCCCGTGATCAGAGATGAAGAAGACGACGGTGCCTAGGTAGGGGAAGCGATTGTGACACAGTTAGGTTGTATGGGAGACAATGACCGAAGATGCTTCGCATGGTCCTGATGATTCGTTCGAGGAATATGAGGCAAGAAACAATTGTAGGATGATGTCTCACCTATCGTGTAATAGAACAAGTGCCCCTTGAAAAGGCTCGTGAATCAGAATTCGAGGAAACCGGATAGGAAGTTCGACTGTCGCCAATGGGAAAGAGTGTGCTTTGCCAAATGGAATAGTTCGAGGGCCGGTGATGAATACGTCTTGCTGTTTCGGGAGAAGATTGCCACTGACTGAGAATATGGATCGAATTGAGTGTGCAGGGAAGAACACATAATGAGATAGGCAGCTGGAAATGGTCGTCAAGAGTGAAAGCGTAGAATTCATAAACTCGCAGCCGCAGAAAGGAGCATAAGAAGATTATAAAGGAGCCAATGTCTTCAGTATCTATACGGAGATCGAGTTCGACGATCCCTGTAAAGGTAGAAAAAGGACGTGATAGTAATATGGTGAAATAGCGTGAGAAGCCGTTGGTGGTTCGAGTGATTCTGAACCCTCCGGGCGGTCGACCGAGGTCTCATCGGGTAGGTAGTAGCCCCCATAGTTATTTGTGACGCGCAAGGTTTTCAAAGCGGAATTGACCCGTAAGCTGACTTTCATGGTCTCCGCTCCTACATCAGTGTCTGTGTTTCGAATGGTTTCGATTCCTGGATAGAGTGAGATGCAAGTGCTTGATATAGCTCGCTACGTGTGTCATTGAGACTGGCTGTTTGCATTTCTCTTGACCGTTACTACGATTTGCGTTAACTTCGGCGCGTTCAAAGCTCTGAGGTCTGCAAAAGGGCAACCATGCAAACTAAGGAGCAGACTAACAAAGTCCACCGATTACAACGTTCGAGGACGCGACCGACCAGACTGGCAATCGGACCAGCTTGAGTGGTTAAAAACGTGATGGCGGTACAAGCGAAAGAAGAGGAGTGATGTGACCAAGTGTGACAGTCTCTCCTTCTTCGCGACCATCGTGTCGATCGCGCGGCTGCCCTCCATTTCGTTCGTTCATTACCCAGATACTCTCTATCATCATTATTCTCTTGTTTGACGTACTCCAATGTTGTAAATTAACAGATAATTGGCGAGACGACGATCATCCTGGCAAAACTATTGGATGTCAAGGAGTGGACCCAAACCTGGGAGCCTTTCTAACGAAAGCATGGCCTCTGAAGGAAATAAACGAGGAGATTTATGAAACGTTAAGGACTATTATGTCGTTTCATCTTCTTCTGTTGAGCATTTTGATAGCTTTCGGTGTCTTATTAACACCAGAGTCGAACAGGACTTCTTGGATCATCTTTGAAGGAACATATTGAACGTGTGTTTTCGTCAATTCTCGTACACAATGTCCTTCTCAAAAACTCTCAAATCTATATTCTAGGACTTTGCGTATACTGGCCATGAAGGATACGTCTCCGAGACTATGCTGATGCAATCTTCGCCGAGAAGCCGTGCTGACAGAGGACAGACGAGATAAATGATAGATTGGGAGGGTCGAGGGAGAAGGTCGGTTTCCGAATAGTTACCCATGGCGTCGGATTGAGCTCACACCGCCATAGTGGATCTCTTACGGACGCGCAGAACAACCCAATCACTCACAAGTACCATACATTAACGGTTCCTCGCACTGTCGAGTTCACGAGTACAACGCGATTCTCTGTTCTTTGTGCCTCATCTTGGCGAGCAAGTCTGTACAACGTCCCTGTACGAATCCAAGTGGTCTGCAGCACACGTTTTTGAACCATTCTCGACCCCTCAACTCCTGGTCCCCATCTCGACCGTATTACACCATCCTAAAATCACCATTCTTGAAGCCTGCACGGCCGACCGGCCAACCGTACTTTCTGAGACTCTCGAGTAGGCCCTATATGCACGCTCATTTTCGACTTCATATCTCAGGACATCTCAGCTTGTTGCATGATCGGGTGCGCGCTCGCACTACCCAATATTTCGGTGGCTTCTTGCCACGGGACACTATTCCCCGACCCTTTGAAGCGCGGATAGCAGCTTTACCAGGACCAAATTGACGCCATAAAGGACTGTCTCACGGTAGAGGTCCACCTTCTCGTGCACCCTCGACGTCCAGAGTCCCATATTTTCTCTCCATCCACGAACGAGCGCTTAAATCTTCGCTGTGCTCTCATTCTACGAGATACTGTCTCACCAGAAGGGTTCGAGGTGCTCATGGTGGACTAGACCTCCATCTTACTTTTGCAACGAAGAGCGCCGGGAATATCTTCGTCTTGGAGGAGATATTCTGTGATGCAGGAATGAGAGGCGTGGCTGTGCATACGAGAAGAAGGGACACCAGTGGTGGAAGATACGGTACATTCAGCGTTGGTACACGATTCCTTTCAATATCTGAAGCTCTCCGGTCAATGCTGCAGGGCGGCCTCCCGTTACGGAGACGCAAGGCTTCGCTGGAAGCTCTTGGTCTCAGAGGTATTGCTCGAAGTAGGGTCAGCCTTCGGTACGTACTCGACGTTCCTTCACTGTCGTTAGCACTCAAGTATTCTCTGCACCGCAGCTCGAAGAGGATAGGACAACTTCATCCGACAGGGAATACACATCTGACAGTGACATTCCGCCCCTTCCATCGGCCGTTTGCCAAGTGCTTGGTCAAAACGAAATATCACGTGATCGTACCACCCTCTGGAATAGCTTCAGCTTGCTACTGGCCTTCGGATGGTGGATACCCCGTACAAATACCTCTTCCTGCATAGCGCTAGCACGAGCGTCTCTCCGTCGTTTCGATGGGAACCAGGATAAATGGTAGGATAAGTTCCATACCCCCGTAGAATATGAGCTCAGTACTGCATCGTCTCTTGTACAGGCTTTGTAATCCGCGTCTATAGACAAGATCTTCATCTCACGCCTCCTGGACCTTGATATTCTGCCATCAAGCCGGGCGGCCGCCCCTACCCAACCCTACCCAAGCGCAAAGACCGTTCTGAGCGCTCCTGTACCCAAGGAGGACATTTAGCCGTACAACCGTCACGCTGTTGAACGGTTGTGCGGGAAAACAACCCTTCATTTATAATACGAAGCTAGTAAGCTCCCTAATCCCCCATACTAACCTCAGCCACAATCCGCTATGAATTTCGACCTACCAGCCACACCTTCCCTCTTTGTCAAAGTGACGTTGGCGACCCTTTCAGCGGTTCTTATTCCCTTTGCCGTGAAAAAAGCGGCAGTTTATTGGATCCTGAGACACCTTCCCGGGCCTCCGTTTCCAGGGTTCGTTACTGGGAGCTTCCAAGAGGAACTCGACGATGTAGGTCTCGTTCCTTTTGTCTCACCGATTCAGCGTAGATCTCATCCCCGGACGTTTACTAGGAGAAAGCCACTGTTATGTGCGACCGAGTGGAAAAGTATGGTCGTGTGTTCAAAACGTGGGGATGGTTTGGAGTAAGTGAACATTTTTCTTGGACTTCCAACGCTGACACCGGCGTACTGATGTTTATTCCCCCCCCCCCCGTAGCAAATAGAGCTGACCGTAGCGGACGTGAAAGGCATCGGCCATATTCTAAAAAATGACGCGCGCACATACCAGAAGCCAGACGAGATGGCGTATCTGCTGAAGCGTCTTACTGGTCTCGGTGCGTTATGAATAATGCTTTCAGAGTTGGTGAATAGAAAGGCTAAGGGCTTGGCTTTTATTCTACAGGGTTGTTCGTCGCGGAGGGAGACCAACATCGGAAGCAGGTGTGTATCCGAGTAAAGATTTCGATTTCGATTTTGACGTATCGTTTATAACCTAAAACTAAAGCGAAGGGTCATGGTAAGCTTTTGTTCTCCTCAGTGCATTCGAGGATCTCTAACCCCCATGTCTGCCGTAGAGTCCAGCTTTTGGACCGGCAGAGGTTAGAGGTCTTACGGAGATTTTTCTAGAAAAGTCTATTCAGGTAAGTATTGTACAGTCCAAACCGATGATCGAGACCACTCAAACCACAGATTCAGCTCCGGGATATCTGGTTCACTCAGATTGAGAGTACCGGCGGGTCGCAGGAAGAAACAGACGTCCTTCACTGGTTGAACAGGATGACCCTGGACGTGATCGGACAAGCTGGTTCGTCCTTCGTCGAAGTAGCGCAACTACGTCAGCATTTTAGCGCTTCATGTAGGCTTCAATTACCAGCTAGATGCCCTCGCGGGAAGCCACAACGAGCTTAGTAAGGCATTTTCTCAGGTCTTCGCTGAAGGAAACTTCATGACGCCTTCGGTCGCGTTGAAAATGATGTTTCCATTTCTAAGACAACTCGTGAGCTCTCTTTCTTTCGACATTCATACGATACCTCTGACCTAGGAGTTGTTGTATGTAGCCCGAGACGGATAAAGTCTTCCGAGATGGTTTGTCCACCTCGACACGAATCGCGAAGAAGCTTTACCAGCGAGGAAAAGAGGTAGTAGAGAGAACCGGTGACTCCCCCGACCGAGACCTGTTCTCACTGTTAATCAAGTCAAATATGAGCCCGGCGGTCCCAGAGTCGCAAAGGATGACCGAAGAGGAAGTTTTAGCTCGTGTGTCTTTCATTCGTATTTATACTCTCGGGTAATCCTCTGATTACTGCTTCAGAAGTCCCAACGTTCTTGGCTGCCGGGCATGAAACTACCAGGTAAGTCTTTCAGACAGATCCGACACATATATCACACTGACGAACCCTATTGACCGATCAGCACCTCAACTACGCTCGCTTTCTATCTCCTTTGCACCCATCCGCAGGTTCAATCGAAGCTCCGGCAAGAACTCCTCTCCGTTCCTACCGATACGCCCTCTATGGACCAGCTTAACGGTTTACCTTACCTCGATGCTGTCGTACGAGAGACCTTCCGTCTCTTAGCCCCCGTTCAGACTACAGCTCGACAAGCAATGAAAGACGATGTCATCCCGTTGAGCGAGTCTTTTGTGGATTTGTGCGGACAAAGACACGATGCCCTTCGGTACGCACTTTTCCCATTCTCCCTGAGCCTAGAATGGCGTTGACCCATCTATCTGGGTATCTCTAGCGTTAGAAAAGGACAAACTATCATCATCCCGATCGTAGCTATCAACAAAGACAAGAACCTGTGGGGAGAAGACGCAGAGGAGTTCAAGTACGGCAAATTTTCGCCCCCGCGCGTCCAGCATCCAAGCTAATTTTCAACTCTTACCCCCCAGACCAGAACGCTGGGCTAAACTACCCGAAGCGGTGACCTCCATCCCCGGTGCTTGGGGAAATATGCTCACCTTCCTCGGAGGACCCCATGCTTGCATCGGGTTAAGGTTTACAATCATCGAGTGCGTTTCCCGTCTCGAATGCAGGTTGATACTTGTGTTAATCCGTCTATTAGGACTAAAGCTATTCTTTTTACGCTCCTCCGGGCTTTTGAATTTGAGTTGGCGGTTCCCAAGGAAGACATTTTGATCAAGAGAGGGTTTGCGGTGCATCGTCCCGTAGTGAGAGGGAAAGAAGGCAACCAACTCCCATGCCTGATTAGGCCAGCGATGAATTGACCTAGGGTGTCTGAAGGGCGGAAGGCATGTCCAACATAATCCGTATCACTGAAAGCTTTGATGTATGTAGTGCGTTCCCCACGTACTCTTATCCTTTTCCATTTATAGACTGATATATACTCATTACCATCATCATGTCGACCGTCCGCTCGTGGGCAACGATGCTCCCGTTGGGGACTCTGGTTTACGAGATTGCTATATGAAACATCGCTCGCGTAGCTCAGTGGTAGAGCATTGTACTTATGGGTTATCTTCTTCACCCACGCAGGATATGCAAGGGTCTCCGGTTCAATCCCGGGCGTGAGCAATTGATAGAACTCGACCTCGAACCGGTGTTACTTTTATATCCGCGTTGGCAGAACACCTCTCTCAACCACAACAGTAAGCGGCAATAGCCCCCCCTTTTGCTTTTTCTCGAAACGCACGTGTTTGGCTTCCTGCTTGTCTGCCAACTTCTATTGATACAACCCATATGGCGCTTACCCTGGGGGACCAGTGACCAGCCCATAATAGTAAGAGAATCGTATTCTAATTCCGAAAGGAGTGCGGTCTTTCTACGAGTAGCCAGTGGTACACATGCGGTACTCACGTTAGCTTCTTACGGCGACCGAGAAATCCGAGGCAACAAAGTATAAGTATGCAGGCTTCCAATTTAGAAATCCTCGGTCGTTCCCCTCTGGCTACACTTCTCCAGGCTTCTTAAGCTCGAGTCTCAGCGTTACAGGTATAGAGTAGCGCAATGCATTATCACCAACAGTCTCTCGTCCTGCTCTTCCTAGCCGTTGTATCCTCCGTTCTGTCTATACCCACGGGTTTGGCGATCACCAATACACCCCTCACCCCCACCAACGACACCGGCACTGATGATTTCCTCGGAATAAATTGTGCAGGCAGCGGTCTCTGTAGCCTCATCTCAGATCGTCTCTCGCAAATATCCTCCCTACTCGACGGTGTACCCTCAGACCGGCAATATACCGACGGCTACAACATCGCCTGCCAGAACAACCTCTGTGCGTTCTACCAAAGCATGGGCTCTGGAGTAACGAGCTCCGGAGCAAGAGCAAACGAGTTAGTGAAAGGGCTGTTAAATTTTGGGTGTCAGGTTTGCGGGAGTAACCCTATTTTGGCTGGGTATGTTCCTACAGTAATCGACGTTTCTAATCCGGAAACTGGCTCATGAGACTCACTGTTTGTAGAAACGACGTTTCGACGGGACAGTTAACTGTGAATTACGTATCGAAGCCGGCCTGTCAGGGCATCTGCTGGAACTGAGTGGTTGCTGATGGCGAAATAATTGCATCTCGGGGACTGGATACTGAGGCTCTCGGCAATGACACGCGTCTTGCTATATCTAGTCGCCATGACAAGCTCACGTCTATGTACATACATAGTGATATATGGGTCACCAGTTTCAGGAATATGCAAGTATATGTGCGAGTTAACCATACCCTCCGGGCGAAGAGTATCTATAATCTGAGTATGGTCAGGCTGTGGTTACAGCGAGGCTACAACCACCTCACCATCATTGCCAGCGAAGTTGAACAGAAGCCCGAAATATCAAGGTGAGAACTCCCGGAGGACTCCTCCATCTCTCGTAGCAAATGTGCCACATGAATTGCTTTGTATGTCGACTCGAGGTCTTGAGGTACTGGCACACCCGGCCGGGAAATGCCGATTGCCGATCATCGGTCACTATATAACCAGGTTTTCTGCTGACGTAGCCTGTCAAGCAACCTGTCATTCACTTCCGTAGATTACTCCGACGAGTCGAACTTCGAGGCCTCTGTCCGCCATTCCTTCTGCCTTGATGCCAGTAGTTCTTCATTGCTCTTCAGCATCATTTTTGTACTTTCGTCCATTCGGTCTCACTGCGTCTCACATTCGGCTCTGGTTATCCTCGAACTCTTGTGGTTACACTGCACCGTTCATCTTCCTTTCCCGAAGCCCCGGTCCTATGCTCAATGTCCTCAAGTGGTATCAAATGAATTTGGTGGCCGTACCCAATTGAGCCTCTTATACATGTACAGCCTACAGCCCCATCGTGTCGCTCTAACTCCATAATCTGAACAAGCTTCTTGATGCGACTGCCTCCCACCGGCTGCTTCTGCATTCCTGCTGTCTCTAGCACTACTCACTGAAAAGCGGGAAGTAAACCGTATGTGATGAATGTATTGACGGGGCTTAGTGTAGGTCTCATGCCTCGCTAGATCATCGCAATTTTCTCCGGTGAGAATCTCTATTTGCTCGCAGCTCCTGCTCCTTTGACTTACTATACCGTGACCTGGGGTCCAGGTTATTCTCTGTCTTCCTTCCGACAAGAGAGTAGCGTATCTACAAGCTCTTTTTTCTGAATCCCGGAACCGTCGCTCTGCTTTGCGGCTATGTCTTGTGGAATTGTAGTGACAGGAGAAATGGTCGGTGATTAGAAACATGGATCTATAACCATATAGCATGTCTTTCCTGAGGATAAATGCCGGTTGACGAGCGCATCACAAGTGGCTAAAACGCAAGCGTCTAAATAACTGGACGTTCCCCCCTCCCAACGATGACTTATGGCTCGACCTAGTAGCAAGTCCCTTATCGCCGAGATTCCACTTTACCTAGTTTCATGCGTGTTCGTCAAACCAATCATACCGAATCACTTTGCCAAGTTGGAAGAACGCCGGCAAGAGTAGCAAGCGCTGAAGGGCTATGGCAGACCGCCGGGGAATCATATATCAGTCTCATGACAAAGACGATCCCGGTGCCTAGTATCGACCATATATTCTCGACAGTCCTGATGACCAACGTTACTTTTCGCTCCCATCCTTTGCATCCGATAACCTCTACCATATCACAGCTGCTCCTTCATATCACCTCCAGGCTAAAGACAACTCATTGAACACCGCTATGGGAGACGGAGCTGTCAATTATGGTCGTGATCAAATCAATATACACAATGGTATTATACATGTTCATAACCACGACGATGATAGTGGTCAGTACACTTCCATACTCGTTCTCATTCAGGGTCGTATCAATAACTATTTCCCCAGGTATGACTATTCCTCCAGGTCTACAAGAGCTCCATTGTTTTATCCGCCGCATTGGTGCTACGCATGATGCTGGTGCACGCGACCCGCCCCCGCGATGCTACGACGGCACCCGCAAATCCATCCAGAAGCGTCTACTCGATTGGACCCATAGATCCCTTTTTGAAGGCTCTCCATCGCAAATATGCTGGCTGTACGGCGCAGCAGGTGTCGGAAAGACTGCTGTCGCCCAAACGATATGCGAGAAATGTGACCAAGAAGGCTCCCTCGCCGCCAGCTTCTTTTTCTCGCGTTCAGACCCCAGAAGAAACTCTTCCACCTCTCTCTTTCTTCACATCGCATACCAACTATCACACAAGATCGACGATCTCCATGCACAGATTACCCACGCCTTTGCGAAAACCCCGTTCCTCGTTGAATCCTCGCCCAAGACGCAATTCGCGAAACTCATCCTCAATCCTTGTCTCCGGCTGTCACAGAAATCCGGTTTTAGCTGGTCCAGACACCCCTCTCTTGTCGTCATTGAAGGGCTGGACGAATGCTCCAGCAAAAACTCCGAACCAGAAACTATTCTACAGATCATTCGTGACGGCATAGACGAAGGCCTTCCCCTTCGCTTTCTTGTCTGCAGCCGTCCTGAGCCCAGAATCAAAGAGTTCTTCGACACTTTGCTACCTAATTCAGAGAAACTATACCTGGAGAACAATCAGCATTCCAGAAAGGATATCACCAACTTCCTCCTTAAAAGATTCGCAGACATCCGCAAGGATCCCAAGTTTGCACATTTTGAGTTCGAATCGGACTGGCCAGGTCCGGATGTTGCCAAAGAGCTGGGGGAGAAGTCGTCCGGTCAGTTTCTCTATGCGGATGAAGTGATTCGTTTTATCACTCGCGAGTATTACAACCCAAAGGAACGGCTCGAGATCCTCCGTTGTGGCCAGTTGTTTCCTGAGCGTACTCGCAGTCAGGGTGACTTGGAAAGCGAAGAACATGCACCGTTCCAAAACTTGGATTCGCTACGCTATGGGCATATCATGTCCAGTAACCAGGCTTCCGGCAAGGTTCTCGACATTTTAGGTGTTCTGTTGACATTACCCAAACTTTGTATGTCGTTCACTCTGCTGCTTACGCGTAATCATAATTGATGGTCATACAGTCTCTCAACGATCTCATTGGGTCAACAAATTCTCCTGCCCAAATACACTTGACATTCTACTCGGACGCCAAAAGGGATCCGTCATCGGGACGTTGCGCGGTCTTCATGCCGTCCTGGCCGTTGGCAAGCCAGAAAGCGCAATCAAGATTCAGCACGCCTCGTTCATCGACTTCTTGGTCAATGAAGCGCGGTCTGTAAAGTATTGGATCGATGAACAATATTACTCCCGAGCTACTGTAGGGTGGATCTTTGGATCGTTGATCGATCTATCTAAAAGGTCAGTCGAATGTATCTACACTTGAGAGGAACTGGGATTGACTGTGCCTTCGATTTGACAAATTCAGATATCCTTCGTTTTGGAAACATTACGGCTGGTCCCAAATCATTACGAGGTTTCCACCAGAGCCTCTCATTGTCTCGGCCCTTGATTATCTGGACTTCGAAGGTCTTTATGCCTTTGCTTGGGAAACGGTTCCAGATTTATCCAGGGAAAAGCGGTGGTTCCAACTGTTTTATGCGTGTAAGAAGATCATCGGATGGCTTGAGGTGTGTATCGATGTGTAGATCGGTTGATCATGAGTTGCTGAAAATTTGATCCTTCCAGTCTGCTTCTCCGATCCGTAAAGAAGCAGTAGCACGGCTGAGAAACGCCGCTCTAGGCTTCCACTTGAGGATCGTATTCCCAGCGGATGGCACGAGTCCCCACAATTCATTGATCGAAGATATCCTCAACGCAGTTTCCCTTTGCATAGCATCTGACAACGCCAATCTTCGTGGCTTTATTCAACTACACGCTCGAGGAAAACTACCGGGAGGAGCCGACTTAATTAAGCAACACTTCACGAACCTATCTATTGCTGAACAAGAGCCACAGACTTGTGGCTGTCGGACTCGTCATGCTCGAATCTCACAGGACTCACATTCCCTATCCGAGTTTCGCCAGTGTTCTCGTTCCCCCCAAAGGTCTGGGCAAGAAATCGTATACTTTATATCATTTGCCGAATCCGCTACAAGAACATTGCAATTGACCTTGAGAACCCTCATCTCCTCAGTGGCGAGTGGATCTCCAAAGAGTACTCGAACAGGACTTAGCGACTCGGAGATTCTCGAGCTACCGAACGTCCCGAATGAGCATTACGACGGTGGCACACTGGAACTCGAACCTTGGACCACGTTAGTCCGCCTGATTCGGAGCAAAATGACGGAAACCGACCACATTCGAGCGGTACTACAGTGGTTAAAGGTACATCGCATTTATTTTTGCATTCTTGACCTTGTATCACAACGATTGAGAATCAGGAGTTCCCTCTTTGGTGTACTCGGGTGATTGAACCGGTACAGGAAGAGTTTGCGAAGCGTCTTCATGGCGCGGCGCGGCGTTTCCCGGAGAGCCCGCTTGTACTTATGCCGGTATCATCTCCTATGGGTCTTCACAAGGCTGGCAGCAATATGTCCACGAGTAGCCAGGGAAGTACCGCCGTTGGCGAAGAGATGGATGATGAGGCCACTACCGTCACGTGGTCCGATACCGAGACGGATCCTATAAGCGTAAGCAGGCCAGATGCTTCTCGAATAGTCTCGACTCATCTCTACCAGTTTGACGCAAAGCACGCAGAAGAAGACGAGATCAGCGAAGAAAAAGACCCAGAGGAGAGCCTCGAGGATGATGCACAGCTTATTTGCCCTACATCTAAAAGATGCGGGCCCCAAATCGCGCTCTTGCTAGCGTTTATACTCATCGTCTGCTCGCTTGCTCTCCGACTGTGATGTTTCTCCCAGTACTTGTGTAAAATTCCAGTTGATTTCTCTTTGAAGTGGACGTACATGGCGGCTATCACAGAAAAAGTCAAATCGTTACTCTGTAGTTGGATTTCTAGAATAAATACTTATATCAGGAATTAGCAACCAGACCTACCGTCTACTCCTCAGTCCTCAGTGTCTTATAACGGTATCAATACGGAAGATATTGTACATGCGTCCGTCTTCTAAGTCAACATCTGAGCTCAATTTACCGGTCTAATCACGCATGAGAGTTGGCTCCCGAGTCCCTTCTCTCTTACAACAGGATCGCAAGCCCTCTCTTGATTGATTAGTATTCCACCCTTGGGAGCACCCGTCTCGATTTCCAAAGCTCAGTGAACAGCAAAAAGTACTATCGCTTCAATATCTTCTCTGGAGCGGGTTACAGTAGAAACTGGTGTATTATAAAGTGGGGAGGTGTAACATACGCTCTCATATTATATGGAAGCGATTCTGGGGAACATAGTGCTCTCCAAGGTCTTCTCGTGGCTAACTAGAAGTAGGACGACAATGGGATACATTCCCTGCGCGGTAGAGAGAGATATAAGCACGCTACAATGATATAATTGGTTATTACAAAATAAAATGTACTGACTGCCAATTGAGTGTTTACGGGCGTGTATAGGTTGCCAAGAGTGCCATCCGGGAGTCGAGTCACAGTCGCAACGAGTGCAGTGGTCTGAAGTGTAGTTGTAAAGGTACGTTTCCAAACATAACACAGAGGAAAGCTAGACGAACCCCCGAAAGACAATAAAGCGACCCTGATTCAACTAGAGTAACCATGATTTTTTCTCCTCTGGTTCTCCGACGCCCGAGAGCGTCCAAATCGGACCTGATCCACTTCCGAAAGCGCCTTCAGTATAAGGCCGCGATTTGTGGAGACATAAGAATGAGGAAAGGCTTGAAGCACTGAGCCGAAGGACCACTTACCAGGCTTTCAAGGCAATCATACCCGTCGTGAATAGGTTGACCAACAACGAGAATACCAAAATGCCAACCTGACATATGTCTATGGCTCGTGTCAAGGACCTCACTCGGGGGTCGTCCGTGATACCGTCTTCGTGAGGGATACATTGCATAGTAATTCGAACGACAATGGTGGTGGTGATAGAGGCTGTCCAACAATGAGACTGAGTCAGTCAGCCGAGAATATTCACGCGTACCGGAAGCACAGCAAAAGAAGAACAGCGGAATGTAGAGGACCTTCCCGAAGTCCCCCCGACACAACAACCAGGCTCTCCATAAGACGACAGCATCCGTGAGCGCATACTAAGTCAAAGTCGAGGATGGGTTTAGTGCGAAGAAAGGAGACCTCACGTTAATCAAGGCAAAGGCCCCCGAAATAAGTTGGGCATGGATGACCCAGCCGGCTCTGGGTGAACGAGGCTGATGTTCCATGAGGTTGAATGATATAAGTCGGATAGTACCAATAGCGTGCGAAGCCCAAAAGATCGCCGAGATAAAGAACATGAGCATTGATAAGAGAAACAGAGTTTTCTGAATCCCGTTCTTGAGCCGTTCAGTACTATAATTGTTCTCGTCACTAAGGAACTCAGTGTTAGATCCTATGGCTCACAGTATAGAGTATATTGAATAAATTGCTAGACTCGCGTATATTCCTGAGCGTCGAATCAGTGAGTCACCCAAACTAGATATCCAGGAAAAGGATGTACGCACCAAAAAAGAACGTCTGAAGTGTTAAACCAATGGTATGGTAGAGAATGGATTTGGCAATCCCTGGAAGGAACCAATCCGGTGGTGATCCTGGGGGTTGAGAAGGGATAGGGGTCATTGAGTGGATATGCTTTCTCTCGTACCAAACTCGTCAGATCTACCTGCCTTAAGTAACTCGGAGATGTGCCCAAGCAAGCACGTCCGCATCATTCTTCATCCCGCGAGCTGGATCTTAACAATCAATGGTTTCAGAAGGAAAGCATAAGCTGAACTTTGTAAATTCACAACCATCAAGCGGTGAATTTAGCTGGTGGGTAAGATTCTTCGCCGAAAGCCCCATCTCATATTAGGTGCGGTTGTGTTTGTAAAGTACAGACCGAAACTAACGAGACAACTTCGAGACGTTGATAGTATGCCAATGCTCGGAGAGATGCATCAATGACAAGTTGAGGAAATACGACTCTTGAGGAGAGCACCATCGGCACTGCTAATGATCAATAAGACGACGTGATTGCAATGATAATCAAATGAGCATACATAGTCTATTAGCCGACGATGAGGACGAAGGTAAATGCGCACTAAATCAAAGTTCTCGACCTTCAATATAAATTACCTTGTATCTGCGGCGTTCTCCCGATACCTAAATCAAATCATGGCTGTCCAACTGGTCGCATATGTGCATGAGACCTACTTCCCTTCCTTCCCTCCCGCCACGGGAAGATGCATCGCAAGTCCTCTTTTGGTCAATATATCTTCTTTGCGAGCTGCCAAACTCGAAAGCCCGAACTCGAGGAGCAGATAGGATAGGTTTATTCCTAAATGGCTTCCTAAGTACGAGCATCGGCGAGGAAACCAAAATCGCGCTCGTGAACCCGCACCCAATACAAGCATTGGGTCCTCCGAGAAAAGCGAGCATATTCCTCCAAACAATGAGAAATAACGTACTTGAACGAGTCTTGGGCGTCTTCTCCCCACGACGTTTTGTCCCCATCAATAGTTACGATCGAAATAATGATGGTTTAGCCTTCTCCGACAATAGATACGCGTGACGGTAAAAGGCTCGCCGAAGGATATCGTATCTCTGTCTGTACGCATCCACAAAAGACTGGTCTAACAGGACATCACTTTCCATGCTGTAGTCGAAATGGGGCATGTGACAGAAGATCCGTCGAATGACAACATCGAGGTATGATAGTCCACCCAAGATGTATCAGTGCCTAGTGAGGGAACAAACTCTTCTCGGAGCCCGGGCACAGGTGTCGCGACATGAAACAGATGTCTTCGTTATACAGTCGGAGGCGCATTACACAGAAGCGGTGTAGTCTAAAATTTGACTTTATGTGGATTCCCCAGCCCCCGCCTCAACTTGTCCTTGCATCCCCATGAAAAAAACATAACAGCATCGCCGTTCAGATGTATATTCGATCACGTGACACAAAGTGGGTTCGGCAGGGCGGACCCAACATCGTAAAAGGGAGGCCGAAGGGAGAGATTGGAGAGGTGTGGGACAGGCGGAGAAAGTCGAAACCTTGCCGTCTGTGACCGAGTAGATCCAGTCCTTCAAGCTAGGTTACGACGAGACCCCGGCATCGGTGATGACGATCCAACTTTGGAGGACGCACCGGAAATTTCATTCCTGACGGCGACGACCTTCGACCGAGTAATTTTCCCAAACCCGCGAGTGAAAACTTCTTCTGACCCACAGTGACGATGCAGCTGGGATGCTATCTAAGTGGAGGAGGCCATGGAATCCGTAACCAGCAAAAGGCGCGACGCATCGAATGAACGCTCGTGGCTGTCGGAGAATACAATCTCGGTGCTCTACTGTGACTAGGAACAAGGGGTGGCAAAGGACAACAAGGGTTGAGCGGGCTCAGAGCACCCATCATATAGCGAGCCTTGCGTACTTGCGGCATGACTTCGGGGGTCCGAAACCTTCCTGATCGGGATACCGAGGCGGTAGGGTAGATTTTGTCTTTCGCTGGATGCAAATCAGGAGAAGTTTGGGGAAGGCAATACAGAGAGAGGGAGATTGCTGATGAAGCAAACGTCAACCTCCAAGGCGGGGAAGTTCGTTCGTTCGTGGCGAGAACCAGAAGGTTTGCGTGGCAGCTATGATGGAGCACTGTCGAATATGCATTCGGATGATATTCCGCAAAGAACAAAGCGTCTTGGCTTCACCCTGGTACGAGCACAGACAAGACACTGATACCCGAGTCGCGCTCGAGGATCTCTGTGGGGAAAGAATCGTCAGAACGGCTTCAGAAAAGACAACTAAAGATTAGAATACCTCAAGGGCAGCAGCCATTCTCTCTTTCCCGCAGCCCCCACATTTTACCCCATCTCCTTATGATAGTCGATCCTCAATACGCCATCCACCGCCAATCCTGCTTCTCCTCATATGCACAGCCACACCTTGTATTCCTTCATCCTCGAATACCTCCTCCGTGGCGAAGGTAATCCCGGCGCTCTTCGTCGCAAAAGCAGAAGGGAGGGCTAGCCCATCATAAGCACCCCGAGACTTGCTGATTACACAGGGTAAAGAAGAATGAGATCGAAGGGAAGGTTTAAGCGCTCGTCCATAGGCTGGAGACCTGCGCGTGAACGTTGTCGGCTGATGTTGGCGAGGTATGAACAAAGAGACTTTCGCTGTGAATGAACTCTTTCTGGACGCGAGTTCGTCCCTCTAGAGTCAAAATCTGCGTTTCGTAGGGGCGAATGAGTTACGGCGAGGTCACAATGGAGGATGTTGGGTCATAGGTATAGCCTGTAAATGAATACAAGCGGCGTGCAAATAATGTTGCGTGCCTGAGCTTCCATAGTACACTGTACAGGCGGCTCCCACGCGACAAAAATGGTAATTGCAGGACAGTCGAGTCGTAAAATGGGGTTGAATAGAAGGTTGAATAGAGGGTACTGTCGAGAATCACCGGAAGAACGCGTGTTGTGAACTGCTTGCGTTGGTATAGAGATGCTGCTAGTTGCATGGATCCAAAAACAGGACATCTTCAAAACAATTTGTCAGCTCGGAGGAGCAAGATACCGTCGGTACACGGTCCTTGTGAAACTTCGCGTTGTCCTGCTAGTCGGTAGGAAATGCGCTGGGACAGTGTGAGCCAAATTTGCGTCACGGAGGGTAATCGAAAACGTACCTTCCTAAACCTGCTTCGTTTCGTTCATCCTCCAACAGGGCTATCCCTCCGTGGCGAAGAGCCTCGCTCGGCCAGCCAATAGACTGATCCTTGACACAAGCTTCCGGAAGACGCTGGAAAAGAGGCCTATGAGAGGTACGACCTCACGGATATCCTCCTTCATGCTTTAGAGTTTCATAGCCAGTATACGCAGAGCTCCGAAGTATAGATTATAGAGTTACAAGAGGGTCATTTTGTGTAGAATCAAGCAAAGACATACCGACGATACATTCCTCAAATATTTGGACGGCAACTCAGACAATCCTTTGAACTCTGGCATTGGTGTATCACCGAAGGCTATTAAAACTATCAACGAGAGCGGATCAAACCTCAAAATAACCCTTACCTATTGGTTTATTCACCGTGCATTTCCTAGAGAGTACAAAAGCTCCCTCGTTTAGGTACGTTTCTCGGTATTTGTTGGATTCGCCAGGATGGTTCCCGTCTGAATCATTATCTGGAA
Source organism: Marasmius tenuissimus (assembly GCA_029532415.1). NCBI lineage: Eukaryota > Fungi > Basidiomycota > Agaricomycetes > Agaricales > Marasmiaceae > Marasmius > Marasmius tenuissimus. Next base: position 371,266 of record JAQOTA010000002.1, read on the forward strand.
ATTTCAGAGCACAGTAGGTCAATGACATGTAAATGAAATACAGAGCAGCACTGGTAAAGAATACCTTCGAGGTAAGGATTGGAGCGAAATGAGCGAGACAAAAAGCAGAGTCGCCATCAACATGACGGTCCGGAAGAAAGAGAATTGTCACACATGTCACATCACTCCCCTTCCGCTTGCACCATCATCACGATCTTCCGAGCTGTGTGGGGAAGTCCCGGGATCCATAGAGTACATTTCTGCCGTGTACACTTAGATAAATCCCGGAACCGGCGTTCAGTTCGTGGACCATGCCGTGCAATAAATCCTTCCTTCCTTCCTTCCGAAACTTCGACTAGTGGAAGAACACCTTTCGTAATCTCTCAAGCTGGCCGAATACTCAAGCTCAAACCATGAGGTCAATAGACAAATATCAGCCTATTTTCCCGTGTGCAAGTCGTGGTGGTCCTCTCCTCGTAATCTTTGACTCCCGAATAAATCGAACACGAACAGCTAGCTTCTCACTGGCACAGCGCAAGAGACGATCTATACCTGGCATTTGTCTAACCACCATGATCATTGCACGGCTGACTTCTAATCGCGTCCTTCCGCTCAAAACAAAAAAATTTTGTTACGCTGAGGTATGCTATAAGTCTATTCTTTTCTCCCTCAGACGCATGTATCATTTTATTTATAAACTCGACAGGTAGCCGACGAGTATATCAGCCACCAGACAAGTACCATCTCGAAGCCAGCAAAGGGCTAAGAATGGCGTGGTAGTATCGCCAATTCCTGGCGATCAAGGAGAAGCAGTACTAGTGAACCTCGGAACTACGGTACGTTACCTGTTCTTACATCCTGATAAAGCTCGCCTTCACGCGCAATTGGAAGGTTGGCAACCCACTGGAACCAACCTTGACGAAAACACGCGCTCGGAAGACTTAGAAGACTATATTGCGCTCGGGAGGCTCAGAAGACCATACACACTCGTTTTCGTACTGAAGACATGTCAGCACCTCTGGCCTTATGGTCATCACAGCTTGGCTCCCTTCACAATGTGGCTCAATCGTACTGCTGCCTGCTATGCAGGCCATAGTATCCCAAAATACGGCAAATCATTGTTCTGGAGCCTGGCCCATATCTTCGTGCTCGTTGAAGGCAGTACCTTCGTGACTATCTCTCCTTCGAGCAGGACGACCGTTTGGGCAACTCCCTCGGTGAATCTCCACGAACGATATGCAGTCGGAACCTGGCCATTCCCAGCAGGTCACCGTTTACTCATAGCTGAGGATTGTTCTCGGCTCGCTGCCACCCTCTATTCCCATATCTTTCTTGCTCGTCCCTCCCTTGCACAGCCACACAACCCAATCTCCACTACGTCAAAGTTTTCCTACGGCGTGACGTTGAGTCCGGCGCTCTTCGTCGCAAGAGTAGCTTGGAGATTGGCGCCATGCAGAGCGTCCTTATCCTTGAGCGCTGTGCTGATCGATGGCAGTTGAGGTAGATGGCTAGGCTTTAGCGCTCGGTTGGTGGGGAAGGCGTAGATTATGGGCTCTGTGCTTTACTCGACGAAGCGGCGATCAGGCAGCAGCCCTCCTACTCCTTGCGGATGATCGGTGTCTGCTGGATATCGGCGACCATGATCAGTGTTTTTTGTTCAGGAACAGAGGAGGGAGGTCCGGGTAAGAGCATCACGGCTTTGACGGAAATCGGTGTGTCATCCCTGCAATATTGGGACTTCGTACCGGACTAACATGCTTATTCATTTAGGAAACAACTTCAGCGGCAAGCGTCAATCCTTAGCAGCAGAACGCAGCCTCTCAAAGCTAGTATCTCTAATCGCTGGTATACAGGGTTCACTCCCTCCCTTTCTACCTCCTCGAAGAGTTCTTGTTTCGACACACTCGCCAATAATGGATCCTCCTCACCTCAGTCAATCAAATAAACCACGCATACATGACACCAGCCGCTGTCACCGTCGATGTCCAGGTTTCCTCTCCACACGCTCGTGGGTGTTATACCGGCGCCTAGATCTTCGTTACGATCTCAACTCTCGATACACCAGTTCGCCAGTGAAGTTTGGGATGCTCGTAGTGTGCCAGAGCTCTCTCCCACCTTTGCGGTGAAGAGCGCCGGGATTACTCCCATCGTGGGACGATATTCGATGATGTTAGAATTGAGGGTGCGGCTGTGAAGCAATACTGGCGCTGGCAAAAGGTGTAGTGGGCATCCTCGAGATTGATTGGAATAAGGAAATGCGAATTGGGTGGCTCAGACGCCAGATCAATATCATGGAACTGGGTTATCGTTTGGCTCTGAAGGGCTTCTCGAAGTTTCACATTACTACCTTAAAATCGCGGAATTCTTGACCCATTGGCATGCAATCACTGGGATAATTGATGGATAGCGCCCATCTGCCGACGTCGTGGTCTCCTTGGCCCTAGCCGTGATTCGGAGATAGGCATTCCACGGCTTAGACTGGCCAACGTTAATCCCTCCTGGGAGTCATGTTCCGAAATATCCATCCATCTCTCAGGGGTCTCCAGCGCCCCACTGTCATCGTACGACGGGGTGCTTGAAACTTGTTCGTGACATATAACATACCCTTTAGTGGCTGGCGAATGTATCGCGCAGATATGGGATCATTGTCAGGTCACGTTGAATGCAATAGAGTCTGGCCAAATGTATGGTTGATAGCTAATTATGTATCTAAGTGATTGTACAAGTTGAAATCGAGAAGAATAAGCAACGTCCAAGATAATATGATACGAGATGGGTATTCGTAAGATTACCACTGTTCGACGTAAGATTACCTCAAACTCGAGAAAAGGCTCAACAGCTCCGAGATCAAAGATTTGGGACACGAAATTTCCAAATCTCTGACATTTTTGAATCTCGTCAAGAACAACCGACGATGTGAGTCGCGTAGAGGGACTGCATCTTCAGCCGTCGGTGGAAGTGCGCCGTGTCGCAAGACCAACCTCCGAATACGGTCAATGGGGAAACATCTCATCAACTCTCGATACCCTGCGATCATCTGCTCTGACTCTGACCCTCCTGTGTGATCCTCGACAACTAGTTTTTCTAAAGTGGGTTAATCCAACGTTTGAGATGCCCATACTAGATCATTTGGATGGGCGAAACCGATTGTCAGCGATTTGACATTCGGGAGTGTGAATTGTCCGCCTATGGTCTCGATGTCGGATACAGAGATATGGGAGAGCTCTAGTGTTGTCAATGTCTCGGCATTCGAAAGGAGGAGACGTTGAATTTCGGTGTAGGAGGGGGAATTATGCGATGGGATGTTGAGTAGACGGAAGGTGTGTAGACCGGAAAGGGTAAGGAGCGACCACGAATGAGTGATATTGTCAATTTTGACGTGTTCTAGAGAAGGGAAGGGTGTTTCCGATGGAATTGTACTCCCGGGATCATCGATCATGATTAGAGGGGAGATTCCGCCGGTACGCCAGAGGGGAAGAGCGTGTGGGGTAGCGAAAGCTTCGATTGTGTTGGTGGGTTTATAAACCATATCGAAGGACTCAATTGCGTTCTGCTTGTCCCTAATATACCACTCGAGAAAGCCGGTAAGTGTCTGCATGTCGAGCCAGAGGGAGGATTTGATTGTTAGCTCGCGGCAGAGTGGAAGAGTTTTACGATAGAGAATGATGAACGCATCATTCAAGAGAGATCCTATCGAGTCATCCATATCTGAGCTGGAACGGAGCAGGTTGATTGTGAGGGCAAGTCGTTTGTCCTGGGAGTAGTTTAGGGCATGGTTCACCTTTCGGGTTAGATCGTCAAGAGCTGCATCCCCTGCATGGGCTTCTAGAGCTGAAAGGTCGATGAGAAGGTCGGTCCAAAACGATGAATAGCTTTTCAAGCACCCGTAGAAATATTGACAGACGAGGGTGGGAGATATAAGGAATAAAGAGCTTCTCGTGCAAGAGAGAAGATATTCGGAAACTAGGATGACAAGTTCGGGCGGGAGTTGATGGAAATGGGCTAGTCTTTTTTGGATACTTTTCGTTCGAGGGGAGACCACAGCCATGAATGATGGTGCTGCTGTTCTATGACGCCTTTTTTAAGCGGAATCGTTTTTGAATCAGGTGAGAGATCCACTGACCTTGTAGGGGGAAAGAATGAAAGCATCCTCCGATGGAGTTCGAACTGAAGCTCGAATATGTGAAGAAAAAAGGGGCTTTGAGACTCGAAGTTGGGCTGGACAAGGATGTTAGAATGTTCGTATCATCCGTAGCGCCAGGTCGTTTATAGAATTCTCGGCAGTCCCACTGCCAGACTATTGAGTCCTCAAGGGGGTACCAAAAATCCATCATGACTCAAATATTTGTCAGGACGGTAACCTCTCCCGAGTGAAAAGGATTTCTCTTCCATTTTCGAACAAGGATAAATGCCTAATTCTGTGATCGGGGATGCACTGCCAGACGAGAATGGTAATTGTTATACAACTTCGGGATTCCTGTGGAGCATTTTGTTGATTCTTTAGATTTGAGACGACTGTAATGCCGCCCGATGCAGCCTTGTAGGCGTGGAGGTGCAATCCGAGAGAGAGCCGTGAGAATGATCTGAGCCTCGATTGCACGTACCCGGAGCCATATTATACCCTCTCCCGATTGGGGAGAGCTGTAGATGATAATTCGATCGGCTACGAGAGAAGATGCCGTGAATTAAAATATCCCAAGCGAACCCTAAGTTGGACATGAAAAAATCAACGCCAATGAGGAGAGAAAATGATTATTTCATGATTACTCGAACCTCTACAAACTTCTCCCGGACCAATCGCACCTGTGCCTCCTCTGTGACCTGTCTTACGCAACAAAAACTTCGCATACTGAGAACCTTAGCAATCGCAGGCAACAGAATAAATGCAAGGGCTCCGTTGTTGAATCTCTTACTACGAGCGGAAAGGCAGGACGGTGTACGGAATCTTTGAGGGAGTGCCCATTGACACCGGACAATTTCCAAATAATTGACAAGAGGCATATGAGGACGACTAATGTTCTGCACGTTGCTCGACCTCGTCACGTATACTATAGTATTGATCAGGACCTGCACCAGACCTATATGTGCACTAGCAGATTGCTGAATAGAAAGGAATGTCCTAATTGAATCTGCGCTGCTCTCCTACGATTTCCTTCATCCTACGGCCCTCTCAGCCGTCTGTAGTAGGGATTTCTTGTGCCAGATGCGGTGTCTCCGTGCGGTCGTCAAGCAAGGCGCTGTCCGAGGTGTTTGGTTACCTTAGCTTGCTAGTATGAGGCGGTTTCGAGCGGTTTTTTTAGCCATTCACTCTGACGCTCGGCCGGTCGGGGTTTCGGGTACGACATACCTAGCCATATGCCCCCCCCCCGCTCCCGGGAGCGGGGGGTTGCGCGGACTTTCGTTCCCGTCTGCCAGATCCTCGCCTGCGCGCCCAGTCCAGGTTGCGCGGACTCTTGTTCCCGCCTGCCACAGGCCTGCTCCAGGTTGCGCGTACTTTTTTTCCCGCCTGCCACAGGCCTGCCCCAGGTTGCGCGGACTCTTTTTCCCGTCTGCCAGGTGCAGCTCCTGCCCTAGCTCCCAGGTTGCGCGGACTGTTTTTAGGGTTATATACGGCGATTACAAGCCTCCAGGGGTCCAGGGGTCCGACCTCTAGGGCAGTAGAGGTCACCCCTACTGCCCTAGAGGTCGCCCACTGGACCATTGGGTAGTAGAGATATAGTAACACGCCGCAAAAGCGTAGGTGAGCATATACACACCTGAGGAGAGGGACAGCACTCACCCCGTCTATAATTCACTGCCGTCGGTCAAGCAATCCCGATAACGCTCGGGATCGGACCCGAGCAGTGAAGTTCTCTCAAAATTGGTAGGCTCTACATGGTCGCGGCAGTAGATTACAGCCGCGCCCATGGTGGGTCCTCTCCAGCTGCAGACGTGAGGTACTCGCACTACAGCATCAATGTACACCTATGCGGCTGTAGTTTACTGCCGCATGGGTGTACGTCCCGACTGAAAATACAGAAGGGTAATATACGTGGCAGTAAACTACAGCCGCGTGTAGAACCCTCTCTCCCACTCAGTCGGGACGTACACCTATGCGGCAGTAGTTTACTGCCGCATACGTCTACGTCCTGACATCACCCTCATCGCTTGAGTTCTCGAGGTCGGGGTGGGTGAGATTATTATAGGGATGGCACGAGGACCAACTGTTTCCAGATCACTCAGTAAGTCGATCTATTTAACATTGCTGATGTTGTCAATCTTACTTGGTCTCTTTGCTCAGGTTGCTGAGACTGAGTGAGACGGAAGGTAATAAACGTGGCAGTGGTTTACTGCCGCATACATGTACGTCCTGATTGAGGGAGACAGAGATAATATATGCGGCAGTAGTTTACTGCCGCATACGGGTTCGTTCCGACTGAGAGAGGGAGTTCTACACGCGGCTGTAGTTTACTGCCGCATATGTGTACGTCCCGACTGATAATATAGGAGGTAATATATACGGCAGTCAACTACTGCCGCATACGGGTACGTTCTGACTGAGGGAGAGAGAGGGTTCTACACGCGGCTGTAGTTTACTGCCGCGTATATTACTCCTCTATATTTGCAGTCGGGATGTACACCTGTGCGGCAGTAAACTACAGCCGCATGGAAATCTCTCACTCACTCAGGTGGAACGTACCCGTATGCGGCTGTAAACTACAGCCGCATGTATCTCACACACTCTCACTCAGTTGGAACGTATCCGCATGCGGCTGTAGTTTACTGCCGCATGGGTGTACGTCCCAACTGAAAATATAGAGGGGTAATATACGCGGCAGTAAACTACAGCCGCGTGTAGAACCCTCTCTCTCACTCAGATGGAACGTATCCGTATGCGGCTGTAAACCACAGCCGCATGTATCATACTCTCTCTCACTCAGTCGGAACGTACCCGCATGCGGCTGTAGTTTACTGCCGCTCTTATCCAAGTTCTTACTTACTGTATAGTGAAGGGTGGTATCAGGCGCGGCTGTAATCCACTGCCGCCCTTATACACACCATGAATTCTTACTTACCATATAGTACAATATAAGTTTTAGTCTACATGTGGTAGAATAGGTTCGAAAATTCATCAATTAATACCTATAGACCTATCTTGATAGTCTACCAAAGATATGTCTCGAAATCCCCATCTCAAAGCGCCTAGTTCCGCCCCAGCGCTTGTCCGAAAGTTGCCGCCCACCGGCAATTCTCCGGCAATCTTCCCAACGCGCGTCGCACCGCCACCTCGCCTCTTGTCCTCCTACCTCCATGTCCCCCTCGACGTCTCACGTACTTTGACGAATGGTAAGCTTTTCTCCTGTCTTTTTGTTCCATGTTCATCTAATACTTATTTTATAGCTTTTAAACACGTCCATTGCTGATCGATCAACGTTAACGAAAACGTTCGGGAGCGCTATCTATCTGATCCCCCTTCAATGCTCCATTGACCCACCTCTGCTGCCGTTGAAGGGGTTTCGACGGGGGGTCAGGCCTGACGTGTGGTTTCCAGGGGCCTTGGTACCCAAAGTGGCCCTGGTTCACGTCTTGGAGGTGACCCCCCATCTAAACCCCTTCAACGGCTCCAAAAACCCCCCAAAATCGTGTTTTTTAGGCATTTTTTGAGGTTTTTGGAGTCGTTGAGGGGGTTCAGATGGGGGGTCACCTCCAAGACGTGAACCAGGGCCACTTTGGGTACCAAGGCCCCTGGAAACCACACGTCAGGCCTGACCCCCCGTCGAAACCCCTTCAACGGCTCCAATCAATGGGGGAACCCCCCCCCACAATGGCACAGATCAAAATGTTGCAAGATAGGGCAGCATATTCTGAATGAAATGAACACCCACTCACCAAAGCTGGATGCTGGCTGAAAGACACCTCACCCCCTTCTCCATTGATTATTGCTTGTAGAGCCAGCACATCACCTAGCACAGTGGCTACTACTGACATGGCTACAACTACACTTACTAGGAGAGTTAGTTAGAGAATAGAGGGAGACATGGAAGCTCAAGAAATGTTTATTCAAGTAGAGAACTACCTGGAAAGTAGATTGGGCCTGTGAGCCTTTCTGGTCCAAAATTATCAGATTCTGATGTTTTGACGAATTGAAAACTGAGCAACAACCTCAGTGGGATCTTGAACAAATATGATTGTTGCTCCTTGTAGAGAACACAGTAATATAACTGAAGATCCATATGTCAACAGATTGTGAGCACAATGTATATTCCAGCGTTGTCTTACTATTCAAAACCCCAGGCAGCTGGAGCAATAGGAATGCTTAGTGAGAAGCCACATCTTCAAAGTGCCCGGCCCAATCCTAATCTCTAGCTCATCTGAAAACTCAGACAGAGAATAGAGAGGCTTGTCTTGACCAAGCCCTTGTCACATTAGCCTTCCAAAAATTATTCATGTGTTCCAAGCCTGTCTGCTGAAAATAAATCCTCAAAATTTCAGTCAAACCTAGCATTGCCAACAGCTCAGAGCAAAGTCACCATGAAAAATGGCTCTCTGGGGAGCCAATTGACCAGGGTGGCTCCAAGCTGGCTCCGAACCAGTTTAACTGGTTTGAGCTGCCTTCAACTAGATTTTCTTTGCCTCATATTAGTTGCACAGGCATCCTGACCCTCTATACCTCCCAATAACACACTTGCCAATATAAAACAGTCCAAATGAGGTCCGGGTCTTTGTACTTGAGCCCTATAGGACTTTGTAGGTTGGTTTGTTTTTTTAACAGCCTGAACCGCCAGTTCAACCCATGTAATCCCACAACCAATATTGTTTGCTCAGCCAGCTGGATGAAAATATAATTTTGAGAAGCTGTTGTACAGCAGACAATGTTCAAATAGCATTATAAGAGTGTGTAGCATACTGTGGTCTTCCAAAATGAAAAGAATAAATAAATCATATTCTACTACAGAAAAATTAATAATAACTGGCAGACCTTCAAAGCTGTTCAGACAGACACGTGGGAATATTACTGAATGAAACCGTGGTAAACCCGTCTGGTTTGGGTGGTAAACCCGTCTGGTTTGGGTGGTAAACCCGTCTGGTTTGGGTTTAAACCAGACTAACCAGCTGCTGACATCCCTACCAAATGGCAATGTAACGACCCTTTAATTTTCCTCTCATAGGTACCCATCGGGACCCACATTGCCACCCACATTGCGATCCATCATCCGTAACTCCGTATTTCCGAGGTTCCCATCAATACGTCATACCCGCTGACTCTAAAGCGCCCACAACCGAACTAGCGCTCATTCTCATATCCTGACCCGACAACTTAATCTTCCGCACTGTCATTCAACCCTCTACTATGCCCAGGACCCCGTACACTAATTGGAGCACCACACAATACTACTCAATACATTCTCCCATGAACACCGAGCTATTAAATGCCATCCTGATACACGTTCAGCACCTTTTCTTGGACTTCCAGACTTCTGACACTGTTAATACATACATGGTAACAACTGGGACCCGATAATCGGATCCCGAGACCTATATAAGCTAGCCAGAAAGATCATGTACAGTAGTTTACGACTTGGCTTCATATCTACTTCTCTTGCTCCACTCTCTGTTTAGTTTGCTGTCAACGACGTCAAGCTCCAAAGGTGTGCTTTTGTCCTCAACGGTTGTACTGACCAGATCTCTTGCTTTCTTGCTGTCAAAGGCCGTAGGATTACACCTTTTTCAGTTGCGACTGTCCTCGTAACCCAAAAGGACACCCAAACCCTCGTTCAAGACATCGTCGGGAGACTTTGTCGGGACAAACCACCTTTGATCGGGACAATCTCAGGTGTTCTCATTGCGCTGAAGGACGCTTCACTACGTCTGGAACAGTCAGGATCGGTTGTTTTCAGTTGTCGGGATCATCTCACGCGTTACTAAAACCCCAAAAACCTATCAACCCGAGCCGGAGGAAACAGACACGTTACAGGCAAGTTCTGGATCATATTGTTTGGGACAAATTACCTAGAAGAGCTCTTCCTTTGGCACTCTTTAGATATGGTGGATAACAATGCCAATCTGAACCTCCTGAAGGGAGAGCCCTGGGGACCCAGAAAATTGGATATTTGGCACCCCTCTGGTGTATTTGTGCTTGAAAAGGACATGATCTTGTGAAAGTAGCGGCAGAAAGAGCTACCAGACTTATGTGGAACAGGGCCGGCTTTTGAATCAAATTTCAGACCTGCCTGAAGTTTTTGGCAGATGGGCCTTCTTTTGCATTGCCTTTGCAGATGAAGGAGTGATTGAGGGTACAGTATGATGTCTGATACTGATAGAGTTGTTTTTTTTTGTCTTGGTGGGGCTGTGAATCCCAGAACAGTGAGTATGTTCCTATTTTTGCCACTGCCAGAACACAACCTTTGAAACACAACAAAACATCTACCTGCATTCAGTCCTGCAGCCTCACCATCCTGTTCTTGCATATCCAAGGTTAGCTTACAAGTTCCATCCTAACATCACCAGTCATCACCAGTCCTGATCAGCCTTCATTGACTTTGGAATAGGTTAGACCCTGAAGTTGCTGGGGATCTAGACTGGCTATATACTTACCAACCTCATCCAATGTACATAGTTGTACATAGTAGTAGCTTTCAATGAAGTTTGGATGTGCTATAACTTTGCCGTCTCAATGTGTGCTATCTGAGTAAGATACTAGAGAAATCCTACTATAATGAAAACTCATGCAAGCTTACACTGCGTGCAAAGTGACGGGCAATACGTCAACGTATTGCCTGACAGGCGGTATGCATGGAAGCAGTCAATGACTGACATTGAAACCTATGATCGAGGCGTAGCAGTTAATTGCTGTCACTTCGCCACAGTAGTTAATTAATTCACGTACCCGTAGTTAATTAATTCATGTACACGGCCACACGGCCAGAATTTGTATAGACTTCCCGGGTCCGTCCTTTTTTGTATAGCAAGCATATTGCCGCGACATATGAGCCATAGATTGTAGATAGCTGCCAGGTACTGCAGGTTTGGTCACATCACGTACGATAAATGTCACCAGTGACGAAGCCATAGAAACGCCGACAATGACAATGACGGCGGCGACAGCGACGGCCAAGCGACGGCCATTGCATCGGGTCACAGCTAGGTCACAGTGACCATTGTCACTGGTGACATTTATCGTACGTGATGTGACCAAACCTGCAGCACCTGGCAGGTATCTACAATCTATGGCTCATATGTCGCGGCAATATGCTCGCTATACAAAAAAGGACGGACCCGGGAAGTCTATACAAATTCTGGCCGTGTACCCCATAACGATACTGTGGTACGATTACCACAGCCAGCAGGACTCACCACGGGAGCGGCAGTAGATTACAGCCGTGATTGTGTATGTAGACCCTTCTAGTATCACGAACACCGTGTATCGGGTCCCCACTGACGAAACCCGATGAGCACCACTGCTCGGGTCTAATCCCGAGCATTATCGGGACCGTCTGACCGACGGCAGTAGATTATAGACGGGTTGGACCTCTTTATCCTCACTGGCTGAATGATAACCAACGTCATTCCCGCCAGTAAATCATATAAGAAACACAACCGTTCACCGCAAATGGGTGAACGAAAGGGATTTTGAGGTCTATCAATTAGGAGATCAGTCTCGATTCAAACAATAATGAATGTACACGAGAACATTCCGGCGTCATTGAAAATGGCTGGTTTTGATATTGTTGACAAAGTTATTCATGTGGAGAAGCTATAAAAGAGGTTAGTAAGACATAATCAACTAAAAACATAAGAGAAAAACATACCGAGGATCAATGTTGATGAAAAATGTCCGAAGGGACATGCTGGCAGGAAGCAAGAGGCGACGGGTGGCGGTGTCGGCCACGCCACGCGTCAAGGGAGAATGCCACCGAAATGACATTTTTCAGCGCAAGCGCCAAAACAAAAATTTGGCGCTTGGGTTCTCTGTCTTACATAATAAGTGGTACAGATTGACGGATCTGTACCACGTATTATACAAGAGGGAACCGCCACAGGTCCGGCTGTAGATTACAGCCGCACCTAGTGTTACCCATAGCTCGGCTCAGCCGGCTTTGAGCCGAGCCGAGCCGACCCTCAAATCGGCTTGACCAAAAAGCCAATTTCCGGCTTGGCTTCCGAGCCAGTCCGAGCCGGCTTGAACTGGCTCGAGCTGACCTTGTAAAAAGATGACAAATATATTTCAAGAAAAATTTATACAGTCAATTGGCCTTCCTTGAGACACAGCCTATATATCACTTCTACCGCCTGATCCTACCTCAGTCTTGTGTACAGTAAGGCTCTAAATTATGAAAACATGTTCAGAGAGTATAGGTATACCCGACGCGTCAATGACACTCAGTGAAGGAAACAAATGTTTTGATGAGACATGCAAAATTCTCGGATTGGCTTCCCTGGCCTCTCATGAATGTGCTGGGCCCAAAGGTCTCCCTGGCATCATAGTTTGGGTCTATATCACAAATATAATCCACTTTCCAGGGCATGCAGTAGGCTAGAGCAATCACAAAAATCATTTACCGGATTTGATGTCCGCGCACATTTGGACGGGCCAAATGAGACAGTGTCACATCTGTCTCAAGGAGTCCAATGGCGTGACATCCGACTCCTCTCAGGATTTTATTTATTTTCCACTACTTCACCGCACGGTTAGTATTCGGATGTGGTATAGTAATAATATATTTATGTAAAAGAAACAACAAAAAAAAAGTGGTGTAAAGTAGAAAAGAAAATTGCAAATGTGTGTTAGCGCCGGCGACCAAAAAACACTGCCGCCTCCAAAAATGGAAAACACGTTTTTTCTCCTTGAATGTGACTTCTTGTCACATTTCAATACTGTCACATTTCAATACTGTCACACTTCTTTTGTATAGAGACACGAGAATCACGTCTCACCGACCGCGGGAAGTCACGTGACTTTACCCCGACAATAATAAAAACACTTTTGGAACAAAAAACTTGAACAAAAATTATGACGTTTTTAATTTTTAATGGCGAAACGGCTCAGCCAGTTCAAACCGGTTGGTCAACCGAGCCGGCGGCTCGAGCGGACACGACAAACCGGCCAAGCCGTCAAACTGACCGAGCCGCGCCGGCTTCGAGCCGAGCTGAGCCATGGGTAACACTAGCCGCACCCCATGTAGAGCCTATCAGCTCCGGGGGGACCTGTTGAACATGATGGATATCATGTGATACACTGTTGACGTGTTGTTTACGCGTCACACTATTTATAGAGCTACGTCTCTAGAACACTTGCGTCCTCATGCAAGTACTACGTCTCTGTCTACGTATCTTACTACGTATCTAGTAGTTTCATCATATATGACACTATAGACAGTCGCTATCCAATAGCATAAGTAGAGCCTCCAATACATGAGGCAAACACGACTATGCTCACCAAGCATACTACCATTCATGGTAGAAGTACTTACACAGTACTAATGTCTTTTACGCCTTTAGGGCCGAATACCTACTTCTAGTAGTAGTTTCAGTTAGTGTAATACTCATTACATGTACCAGAAACTTATGTATAAAAGACTGGACGAAAGGCCTTAAGCCTTAGGACAATCTACTCGATTATCACCTCTTCTCAAGCATCTCAAGATTACAAGAACACTCTGTGTATTACCCATGTGAGGTTTACTTCGTTATACCCACTGTGCACTTTAACTATGCTGGCTCATAAGGACCATTCATCGGGTAGTGAGACCCGACGAGCTCCAAAATTCGGAACTGGGTCTCGGGGCTATCGGGATTGTCTCGCTCACGGCTGTGGATTGTAGACGGGCTTGACTACGCCCCGCAGTCTTGTCCCTCACACAGACACAGCCTAGTATTGAGTATATCATGATATCTGAACGTTAAAAACCAACAAGAAAAATCAAATGAGCCACCACTAGGTCTCGAACCCAGAACTCCGTAAGTGAACTATACACCTTGCTCGTAAATGGCCATGGCGCGTTACCGATACACCACGGCAGCTTGTTCATACACGGTTTGATTGATCCCATGGAGTAGAAGGTCCTGTGGTGTGAGTGCTGGGGAGGACTCACCACAGGTGTGGCTGTAATCTACAGCCGTGACCGTGTAGAGCCTACAATGTTGAACATGTGGTTACCATGTGATACACTTTATTGATGTGTTGTTTACGTGTCTATTATTTATAGACTCTTTCACTATGACACTTGCACTCGTATGAAAGATCCTGTACTTACCCAGACGGACTCTGTAGTTAGTCAGTGCTCACACCTTATCTCTATGGTTTATAACAAGGTTCAGCTTTGCACCCAATAGCGTTCAAAGCTGACTGAGCTTTCTCCAATTTTTGGGATTGTTTCACTGACGGCAGTAGATTATAGACGGGCTGGGTACCGTCCCTCCTCAGGTCTGTGTATGCTCACATATGCTCTCGCAGCGCATGTCTCTACTAACTAGTGGTCCAGTGGGCAACCTCTAGGGCGGTAGGATCAAATTTGGACTCTGGAAGACTGACTAACTGTAGGCGTTGTTGGCCCAGTCTTTGGACGATACTAGTCAGCCTAGAGCAAAATTGAACAGCTGACCAAGGCCTACTAAACTGTTCTTGGTGTATCCTGTTCTCCAGACGGGCCAGTTAATCTTGGTTTGTGCTTGGTTTGAGGAGATACACTGTGGAGAGAAGCAAGGTTTTCCGTTTGTCTTTGTCAGTTCATTCACAAATAATGATACAGGACGGCTCCCTCATCAACTGACGGAAGTCAAGCCCGGAAAATGGAAGTGTATTTAGAGCTGTCAGATATCTATGAGGTTTTGAGTTCTGTTATACGGAAATCTGGTGAGCCACATGTACTTTCATTTCATCCTCTTGGTTCTGACACCATTTTTGGTCGGTATGCTCCCTTTTCAAGTATGAGGAACTACTACACACGGGGCACCAACCAAGATTTCGCGCTTGTAAAACTGGATTCGGGAACTGCAAAGGTTAATTGGGCCGATTGATCACCTCATTCCCATTCTTTAAAGGTATACTCCAGCAAAGGAAAAAAATCAAGGTCTTGCAATTGCTAACTTGATGTATTCACAAAGGTGTATCCTACATATTATGCAGCAATTACAAGTTCGATTCCTGTTCAATAATTATTTTGTGGAAACACAATGCCCACTCACGAGGCGGGGTTCCGGCCCTTAGCGATGGTCATGTACGGTAATACATGCCTATTTAAGTATTGTTCCGCACCTTTAGGGGCCAATACACCACCTTATAAACGGGCATTGTGTTTCCACAAAAGAAATTATCGGTCGGGAATCAAACTTGTTCACATTAGATTATCTGTAAGATACGCCTTCGTGAATTTATAAAATTAGCAATTGCGAAACCTCAGCCTCTTCCTTTGTTGAGGTGTACCTTTACTGGATGGGAAAGAATTGATTTACCGGGCCGGTTAATCTTCATAGTTCCCGAATCCAGTTTCACGGCCGTAAAATTTTGCTTGGTGCCCCGTGACAAGACCGGAAATCAGGTGTACTCCTCGTTGTCACGTCGGCGTCAACGCGTCAGGGGACTGGTCAATCTTACGACCAGATCCTGCAGTGAGCTGGTACCACCGACCACAAATCTTCCAGTCGCGGTGCAGGTGTCGCCAAGCTTGTCCATGATTGCTTCCGAACGCCAATGTAACAGAGACGTACACCATAGGATTTCTGAAGCTACCTCTATCACAAGGTAAATCAATAGATGTTTTTTTCAATCCCGTTCCAGCTGTGAAGCGCGTACGTGCTCATGACACTCACTCAATTCGATAACGGGGTTGATGTTTGAATAGCAGAGGATGCCTGAAGCAGACACCATCCTAAAAGGCTAGTTTGTTAAAAGGACAGACAAGGTGAAAGTCTCAGGAAATATAATCCTCACCAATAGTCTCGAGAGGAAACTTAGGGTTAGGGGTTAGGGGTTAGGGGTTAGGGGTTAGGGGTTAGGGGTTAGGGGTTAGGGGTTAGGGGTTAGGGGTTAGGGGTTAGGGTTAGGGGTTAGGGGTTAGGGGTTAGGGGTTAGGGGT